>PUQB01000895.1:0-78876 GCA_003024785.1 Selaginella tamariscina | reverse complement strand
CAACAAGATTATGCACACATGTTTTTAGAGTTACAACAAGAGAACCAACGACTAATAAGTGAAAATCAATGGTTGATGGTGGAAAAACATGAGCTTACTAAGATCAAGGAATGGCAGGATCATGAAGGACAAAACTAGTGTAGCAAAAAGGTTAAACTCATATGACAAATCTAGCTATTACAAGGCAAGTCTTTAAGCTCGAATTCCTCTACAATACCACATGAACCTAAAGTTAGTCTACCAGAAAGGTTTGACAGCACAAGGTCCTAATTTTGTGGGTTCATGAATTAGGTTCATTTGGTCATCCGGATGAATTATGTAGATAATCATTTGAAGGTGGGTTTAGCTGGATTGTTAATCACTAGTACCTCTCAGGCCTGGTTTGTGCCTTTGTTGGAAAAAGATTCACTACTGCTGGACAATTTTGAATTGTTTGTTTTGGAGTTTAAGTACTACTTTAGCAACACCAATAGTTTCCAAACAACAATTAACAAGATTTATCAAATTCAATAAGGTAACCATTCAACCTTAATATATGCATTGAAGTTCCGCCTTTTGGCATGTGTCATGCCATTTTTAACATTTCATGAGGACTTGGTAAGTCTTTTCAAGGCTATTAGTTGTGTTGTACAATACGATAATAAGTTATTTGAACGTTGTTCAAAATGATTTCAATTGTTCCCATTGATGCTACTAGGAGTGAAGCCACTACTGTAGCATAAATGTATTTTCTTGATGGCCATGCTCCAACCCCAATTCAAGGATCAATTCTCATGGAGTGTGAGGTCACCCAAGCTCAATACTGAGGTCCCCTGACCCCAATTGAGAAGCAATGTCATAAGGTCCATGGTTTGTCTTTACTATGATGGTCATGATCATATGTAGTCAATTGCCCAAACAAGCCAAGATGCACGATCAACCACATTTACGCCATGAACCCTTAACCCATCATGATCAATCACATTCGCCTTGAGAGTCCTAAGCCTTTGAGCCAAAGCAACAGTTTCAAAATTCTTAACAAGTTAGATGAGGAGTTAAACGAGTAGGTCTAGCCAAAATAAGAGCCATTTGGTTGGATAATCCCAATCATAAAGATTCCCTGCAAATAATTGGCTTCATTCTATCGTCTTGAGTGGGAAAGTCATTTGCAACACATGGCCAGGGGTTGCAAGGTCATAGCATCGACTCTATTGAACTCTAGAGCCAACATTTATTTCATGGATTGTACCTTTGTATGTCAACACTCTATTTCCCTCAACGCTCATGTACCAAATTTCTATCTTAGTCATGGATTCTCGGCATGTGGCATTTGGTGCTGTTGTTGAGGAGTTTGAGCCCATTCATGTGACCTTGGGAGATACTTCTTGCAGGATCCCCTTTAACATGATCAATAGTCCTAAGTATTTAGTTATTCTTCATACACCGTGGTTTAAGATGCACAATTCGACCATAAATTGGCGCAAGCAATGTTTCAGTTTGCCAAGGGAGGTCGAGGTTTCTAACTCTCCAGACCTAGCTTTGAAACCTTTGTGAGTTTGCACGATCTTGTTAGATGAATTCATTCAAGAAGATAAGCAAGATCCTCCATCAATTTTTGATGTAGCTATCACACTAGCACCCAAGTCCAACTCAAGTAAATCTCTAGTCTAGCTATCAACTAAGTACAATATGTTTGTTGATGGCTTCAACAAAATTCAAAGTCAATAAACTTTTAGAACATTGACCATGGAAGGTGTTCAACCCCCATGGGGATTGATTTAGGGGCTCTCTCTAGCAGAGCTTGAGGTTTTGCAAGAATACATGGAAGAAAACCTTTCAACCAGGTTCATCCGACACTCAAAGTCTACAGCTGGTGCACCCATCTTCTTTATCAAAAAAAAAAAAATAATAATAAATGGCTCATTGCATTTGGTAATGGATTATCATGGCTTCAACAGGGTAAGGGTGCAAAATCGGTATCCCCTACCACTGATATCGATCTTGTTGGAGCGTCTTGCCTAGGCCAAGTACTTCACCAAGATTGATCTCCAATGTGTGTAAAACTTAGTTAAAATCCGCCCTAGGGACAAGTGAAAGACTTCATTTCACATGCAGTATAGTCATTTTGAGTATAATATGGTGATGTCGTTTGATCTCACTAATGCACTGGCTATTTTCCAACAAATAGCCAATGACATCTTCTGCGAGTTTTGTGATATTGTATCCTCATGTATTACAAGACATTAGAGGAGCACAAGAAAGCATGTTTAGCAGGTATTACAAAAATTGCAAAAAAGTTTCAATGGATTCTACCAAGTTGAGAAACTATATTGGATTGGTAGGTCCCACATTTCATACGGGATGTTTAGTTTTATCACCTTTGCCAATGTTTATTGCAAATTCGTCAAGGACTACTCCAAAATTGTGCTACCACTCACCAAACTTACATAGAAGAATAAGCCATTTGTGTGGACACCAAAGGCAAAATATGCCTTCAACACTATAATTTTTACTATAACCTTTACTTTTACTTTGGAGTTAACTATTATTACCTACCGAACTATGTTTACAAGCTCTAAGTGTTAAGGAAACAAGCTCACTTAGTGCATTTAAGTATTTAGTGATGGTCCAGCTGAATGTTATTAAGAAACTCTAGGCAAAGTTAGCAATAACTCATCTTAATTTTTCATGTCTCGATTAGGTTTTTGGTTAGTTCCGATGAGTTCAACATGTCGAATATGAGTAGAAATACCTCTAGGATTTTAACCTCATGCACTAAACCCCTTGAGTTAGGGTTTAAGGGTTGATGGGTCATTAAGTTAAACTCACTAAGTATATTTCTATTAGCGCTTTACAAAATTAAAAAAGGGGGAAAAAGGGGAAGGGGGGGGTCTATCACATATATTAAGTAAAATATGTAGGGAGAGTTTTTGTGTTCATAACTGAGCTTATTATTCTTTTGTTAGTGCAAATTTTAGCTTGCATTATCAAGGCACAACCCTTTATTGTGCCGCCTCAATTTCCAAATGATTGGGGTACATTCCACCTTCACCTACCCTTAACATTGGCAAATCCATGCCTGGGAGGTCTTATCGAAGTGCACATTCCAAGGGTCACAGGTTAATGCGTGTTTCAGGTCTCCTCCTCCATGTCAAGATAAAAATAACACTCGCAGTTAAATAGGGCTACATTCGTGTCCTTGTCCAATTGTGAGCATGGGATTTTGGTTGATATGTTCTCTTTATTCATGGAGGTTCTAGAGAGGGGTTTTTAGAATTGGCATTTGTGAGCCATGTTCGTGACACAAGATGTAATTCTTAAATTTGAGGGGTTATGGCAAGATAACCCATGTCTTAGAAAATAGTGTCACATAAACATGTGACACTAGGCTAGTGACACATGGTATAAGGCCTAAGGCATGTCTTTTGGGGTTGTGTCATGGGTTTAATGTTGAAGGGTTGGATATTCTAGTAAATAGGCATGCTTGTGCTTGCTATAGATGGTAAGCCTTAGGCATCAGCTCATGGGTGGTTAGGTCTCATAACTAAGTTTGTTATTGGCATTTTTAGCTAGGGGGTGTTCTCATTGGGATCCAAGGGTTGAACAACCTAAACTCATTAGCATAAACCTTTTCGTGAGGCATTCGCAAGGTTGTGTACTTAGGGTTATTCAAACCTAGCCTTAAGGAGTTAACACTTATGTCCGCTTACAATGCATATTCGTGTCCTCATTAAGTACTAACCCTAAATCTAGGGTATGACTTAGCCACTCAAACCCTTATGGGTTAGTCATGGGTCAGGGTACCACTTGTCACCCTAAAGGGTTGTACTCCCAATGAGGGTAATTTCTTAAGGGGTAAGTCATGATGCCTTGACTCTATCACGAGGGTATGTGCAATGCATGCCTCCTTAGCAAGGTTAGGACATGAGCCTGTCTAAGTCTCTTGGTGCAAGAACTTAGATTATCCTCAAAGGTTTGGGAGATAATTAATTTAGGGAACTTATCTTCGGTGCGAGAAACTTTTGAGAGGATTTGCTACACCAAGTCATAGTCTATAAGAATCTCATGTATTCTAGCTGGCACGAGTTTTAAGTCGTTAATAGTTTTGTTGGGCCTAGTTCTTAGCATGGTTCAACTTTATCATTATATATTGACTAAGCCCTACAGATGTTTGTTGCCGGATTCGGAGACTTTGTGGGGTAACATCACTGCTTGCAAGAAACCGTTTCAAATGTTCGTGATGGATCGGCAGGTGTTAAAATTCCTTCGCTAGATAGGGCGCTACAGGAATTGGTGGAGAAATTTAATCGTGCAAGCATGTATAGAGAAGGTATTTATTATTGAATTTTTGCACTCTTAACTGATATCTACGTTTTTAAGTATTTATTTCCTGATTCTTGCTCATGTCACCGATACTTTTGTCTTCGTCTTCACGAAGAAGAATAGACATAGTTGGACTGGATTTTATATGAACGATGACAATCCCAAGTGCATTGATACGGTTGTTCACTTAATAGTCTTACTTGGTTCCTCGTTCAGTGACCCAGTGTTTGACCAACAATGGTATGTTCTTTTAGGATCATATTGATTGATGGTTATTAAGGAGTGGATTCTACCATCCTTGACATGGTTCGTGCGACATTACCAACAAATTTAATTGCCCAAGATGTTATGAACCATATTGCTCTTGATAAAGCCTTGAGTTTTAATTCCCAATACAACCTTAGTAATTACAATCGATTCAAGTTTCAAAATAGGTTACTACTTTACAATGATCTTGTTTACATTCTATATGGCCCATGTTGTTTTTTAGTGTTGTAGAATTGTCATGATAGTCATGTTGTTAAACATTTTGGCACCCACAAAACATTTGAGTTGGTTACTCGAGATTATTTTGAAGATATGTCACAAACTTCATTCACACTTGTAATGTTTGTTGTCGGTCCAAGGCCCTCACTATCATCCATACGGGTTGCTTCAACCATTGCCAGTTCCAGCTAATCCTTGAAAGTCAATCTTCATAAACTTCATCACTAGCCTTCCTCAATCAAAGAGGTTTGATGCGACTTTGATTATAGTGGACTGATTCTCCAAGATAACTCATTTTCTCCTATGTACAAAGTCCATCACAAATGAGGAGATAACAGAACTAGTGCTTAAGGAGATTTTTTAATTACATGGTCTACCCGACGATATCATCACTCATCATGGCCTTCAGTTTGCTATTAACTTTTGGAAGAGACTACTCCAACTTTTGAATATTGAATGCAAATTATTCTCGAGATATCACCCACAAACTAATGGTCAATTTGAACATACCATTTAGACCCTGGAAGTACCTTCAATGCTTCAACAACTACTAACATGACAATTGAGTCGAACTCTTGCCTCTTGCAAAGTTTGTATACACCAACTTGGTGCATGCTTCTATAAGTCAGTCACCATTCTTTGTAGTCCATGGTTAGTATCCTTGTTGGTAGTTGCATGCTCGTGTCGAGGTTTTGGTCAACCCATTAGTAGTAGACTGCTTTAGCCACCTTTGAGTTATTCATAAGGAATTGGCTCATCACCTCCATCGGGCCCAAGCCTCCCACAAGGTAGTTGTCAATCAATGCTATCAAACTGCCCCTTTTTCCAAGTTGGCGATCAAGTTTGACTCCTTCAATGAAGTTTATGGACCATTTGGTCATCTTAAAGCTTAACAATCAACGACTTGGACCATTTCCAATCATCAATAAGTCTTCAAGGTTACATTCAATCTTTAGCTTCCTTTTACCATGAAGACCCACCCAATTTTCCATGTTTCCATTCTTAAGCCATATACACCTAGTACCATTCCCAAATGTAATGTGCCACCGCTATCACCTGTTGAACTCAATAGTAAACCTGAATATGAAGTTCATGTTATTTTGGACTCTAAGTTTCTTTATAGTAAGTTTATTATCTAGTTAATTGAGTTGATTACTCTCCTAGTGATCGCACCTGGGAGCCTATGAAGAACTTGGGTAATGCTCAACAAGCCATTTTTCACGTTCCATGCTCAATACATGGACAAGCCTGGATCTAACTCTAATCCACCTCGTGAAACTTGTCGCAAAAAAAAGGATGGTGTCATGAACCACCAGAATATACTAAGTTGATGTTGATGACCAAGTTGTATTAATGCTAGTATATTCCAACATTAGAATAATTTTTTAGAATATTTTAAGTTAATGTTGATGCTAGTATATGTCAACACTAGAATATTTTTTTAAAATTTCATAAAATAAGGAATTGATTGTCCATATTCAAATCTAAAATTAGAAGTTTAGATTCAAATCCAGAGCTAAAGGTCTATACTCAAATTTATATTGGTGATCAAAAGACACTAGGTCCTAGTATATAAAAGAAGCTAGGGTTAGAATTTCAACATTAATTGTTGGTTGATCTCTTTTTATACTAAGAAATTATTATTTTTCTTATTTTTCTTATTTTCTTTGCTAAAACAATTTCACTCATATTTTGTTATTAGCTTTGATTGTGACAACTTTGAGTTTTTACTTAAAACTCACAATCATTTTGAACTTAATCTTTTGATCTTTGTTTGGTAAATAATATAATATGTTTAAAAGTTGTACAATAAAAATTTTAGCATGTTTATTTTATAGTGGGGCACAATGTTACGTAAAAATATTCTTCACTAGTATACCTTTTATAAATATTTTACATGTAAGTGGCAATTAAGATTGAAATTCATTTACGCTTTGTTATACTCTTTTTATAAAGTAGATAGACAAGGCACTACTAAAATAATATTAAACATGAGCATGTTTACAATGTAGCTAAATCACAAATAAAATTATAAATTACCATACTAAAACCATAAATAATCCAAGGTCTAAAATTAATTGAATTGACTCTATTTTAGTGGTAAGCTAGGTTTGGAGGGTGGCTAGTGCAACCAAAGAGCCAATCCTTTCTTTAGGGTTGGGATTTGTCCCAAAGTAAATATGTCAATCTTATAAATGTATGTGTTTGTAAATGTGCATATATCCCATAAGATAAGGATTGTCAAAGTTTTTATCTGTTGCCACAAAGGCGGCTTGCCAAATGTCAACCCTAGAATCACATGATATCTAATAAAGTACCCATATTAAGAACCCATCTCTTAGGAACTTTGGCGTGAATGAGGTGGTTGGAGCAATGCTTCATCCATTAGTCTTGTGAAACGTGAACTCGGACAATCCTTTCTAGCCCCCTTTGTTTTCCTAATTGAGTAAGTGGGCTATCACAGAGTGTCAACCCTTAATGAAAATGAGATGACTTAACTTATTAACCCTAAACCTAACCCTCAAGGGCCTTTTCTAATAAGCTACTCTTGAAGAAAATATAATTAGTAACGTCAAACCAGGAGAGAATTTTTAAAAAATAAGTTCTAGCTTCGCTTAGAGTTTTATATAAATACTTAATGACAATCGCTAAATACTTAAGTGCATTAAATGGGCATGTTTCCTACTACATTATGATGCATCACACAACTCAGTAAGTAATAATAATTAAATCCCAAAGTAAAAGGTTGAGTTATATAAAAACTATGACGAAGATGGGCTAACAAGTTTTTTACAAAGAAAATGCTTTGCATTTTGTTGTTACACTAGATAATCTATCACATAAAATTTAATATAGTAATTATATATTATTAAGGAATTTTAATATATTTAAAAATTTATTAAATTAAAAAGCTCAAAGTTGATATTAATATTAAATTTTATTTAATAGTATTAAATTTAAGTTAAATTAATAATATTCTATATTTAAAAATGGAAATTTATATATTCACAATATCATATTGTAATCTTAAAATATATATTATAAAAATTTAATACAATTTTATCTTAAAATACAAATTATATATTTTGTATATAAAATATTTTATAAAAATTAAAATGTATTAATAATATTTTATGTTTTAACATGACTTAAAATTCATATTATGTGTTACTTAAATAATATGTTGTTATGTAGATACTACAAAAAAAATGTTTTACCAATTGGAATGTTTAATATAAAATTATACATTCATGATGTGTTTTTAATACATGTTTGTGTATAATATTTTTAAATATAAATGTGTATGTGATTCTGTTAAGATGGAATTAAGTTATCTAAATGTGATAATTCAAATTTATAGACAGATAACTTAATTCCATCTTAATACACACATACACATTTATGTTTAATAATATTAGATGAGAGTTAATCAACTATAATTATTGTTTATTTGTGTGTGTGTGTGTGTTTGATATTCTCGTAAATCCTCCAGAGAATTATTGCCTGGATTGTTGTTACAAGGTTCTCAGTATTTAGCAACAAATTGTTGTGTGTGCATTTGTATACTTATATGTATATAAAATGTTTTAAAAAATGGTAATAATATAAAACCAAAATAAATTTAATTTTAAGATATATATATTATGTATTATAATTTAAACTGCATATAAAATTATGGAGATTTTTCCACTGTTTATTTGGGGACTTTAATAACTCTTGAAAGTAACTGTATATTTTAACATAGATCCTAGGGTTGACATTTAATGTAGGGTATTAAGAAACAGAAGAATTTCGTATAGACATTTTCCTAAGGCGTTTTAGTATGGATCAGGATGGAGTGATGGGGCTGTATGGTACTACATTACTATGGGAGATTCTTGCTTTTCTTGATTTAAAAAGCTTGCTTATAGCAAAGTCTGTCTGTAAATTTTGGTATACACTCGTCTCATCTTTGAAATTTGAAAACACATACTGAGAGGCAGAAAATCCAGCAACGTATGTGTATTGTTAAATTTAAGGAAATCTTCCATCATGAGAAGTTTGGTAAGTTTAAGATCTCTATAACCACAGGCTGTTATAATATTTCTTACATAATTATTTTTTTCTTCGCAGGATTACGAAAACATGCCAGTGAAACATAAAAGCGGTATGCACATGTGGTACCCTATTAATATAGAGGATAGCACAAGTTTTTGGAATCATTCAATAGAGCCCTACAATGAAAGCACTATAATAGGGACTTGTGGCGGCCTTGTTTGCCTAGGCATTATTTCGAAGTACACTGACTACAAACTGGTTGTAGGAAATCCCGTCTTAAACATCTGGAAGCAACTCCCTACTATACAAGGTTTAATTTATGATACAATCTTCAAGCATGCAGATTATAAGAGCTACTTTATACATGTAGATAATAATGGTTATAGGGTTGGCCTTGTGGGAAGGGTATTTATATCCATGTTGACTTTTGTTGCTCAATATGATTCTCAAATTGGTAAATGGAGCATAGGCGTACCATTACTAAGTGATCGAAGCAATAGCCAGCCTTATAAATGGTGTAAGATGAAAGCTTGTCCAGTCTTTAACTTCTATAAAAATACACTGCATGGGTATGATCCAATTGTTAAAACTTGGTGCTACATGCCTATCCCAAGCATGGAAGACATTGCACACGGGTCAAAACTATTTGAGCCTCTCGGAGCATTTAATTACAAAGACAGATGCATCATATGTACATGTGCATGGATGGAAGATAACCATTCTAGATTGCAAATTTGGGGCTACATCAAGAGAATCTAATTTGGAAGCTACTATCTTGGGCAACTTATGAAGAACTATTTGGAATAGATGATAGTAATTATTATAAATCAGATTGGAAAATACAACTTACAGGAGATGTCATAATTTGGTTGGCACCTTTCTCTTGGTACATGCCTACTGCATATAATCTTGTCAATTCTACATGGAGTATCAATTCTATCTTGGATAAAACACCTGAGAGAATGATGGCATTTATTCCAAGTGCAATCTCACCGCATGCAGTAATATTTCATTGATTTCAAAAGTTATATAAATTATGCTTTTCTATTAATTATAATACCTTTTACCTTTTTGCAAACATGTTTCAAGCTATTTAATGTGTAGAATGGGACTTACACTCAAATGTAATGTTTTAACATCTTATTGATTACAATGCACTTGAATAATGTAATTATTACCTAGCTTATAGACTTGTATATTTATGAATGTCACTACACTCATACATATACAGGCCATTTGTATGTTTATACATTATTTTTTTATTTTAATATATTCAAACTTACAAACTGGTAACTAAAGTTCATCCTACTTATGGTACTAATTTGCTCATTATAAATTAATTAGAATCTAGCCTTCACCATACTTATTGTACAAATTTATTAGTAACAAATTATATAACTTACTAAAATTTAGCCTAAGATATCATTTCACTATCAACAATACTCAAGCATTAATTTTTGGTTAAAAATAGGATAATAAGTAGGATGAGTTTTGTTTCACAATTAATTAGTTTTTTTGTAACTTTTTGTAGATATCCATCATTAACTAATCGAATATGGATGATTCTTGAATCATATAAATCTCTTCCATTTGATCGTACATGTTATTATTGTAAAATCCCCATGGCCAAGGAAAATAACATGTTACCTCTAGCATGATGGGCCAAGGTGAATAACCTGCTACCTCTAGCATTTACAGGCGTATAACCTGTTAGTGCCCTAAATAGGTTATTAGTAGGTCATTATCATTTTGTACTTGGCCATTTGTTATAATAAGTTACATATATAAAATTAATATTAATAAATTATATAGTTTATTTTATAAATATTAATAAAAAAATTCAAAATGGACAAGGGAATAATGTTTTATCATTGCAGTTATAATGTGGTGCATTGTGCTTACCATCATCCAAAACTCTTGAAAAGGTGAAACGAAATATAATAATAAATTATCTTTAACATAATAATGGTTATTAATGTTGTTTTTAGTAGTCATTTAATCATTTTTCATTAGTCACCAATTTAGTTTTAAATAACCATTTAAGTAGTCACTTATTACATCTGTAGGTTTTAAATATAGTTAAATATATATTGTTTTTTTTTAATTTTACTAATAATAAAATTCTTACAAATAATTAATTAGGTTTTATTATCAATTAAATATGGTTTTTTTATTTTTACCAAAATGTCTTTCTTATAATTAATGAACGAATTGTTTATTGTACTTTACATTAATGTATAATTTCAAAAACCGTTTAAATATAGATTGGTAAACACAATCACTAGCGCACACGTCCATATAGTAAAATAATAAAAAACCTTATTTTAAATAAAGAGGGAGGAACAACGTGAGTAATAATTATAGAACAATGTTTTGTTTTGGTATATGTGTAAAAACTATAGACCTTGCAACGTCACTGCCAGCTGATGTATAGATAACTATAAAGGATCCGATGGCCATGCTAATCCCAAGCATGATCCAATGGCTGTGCTAAGCATGCAAGGAACTATTGTCATATACAACATTAATTTTTTTTCATTAGAATGTTTGATGTTGCATTATAGTATGCATGATCCAATGGCTGTGCTAAGCATGAAGGGAACACTATTGTCATCTACAGCATTAATTTTATTCCATTAGAATGTTTGATGTTGCATTATAGTATGAGATGAAGATGCCAATTTAACAGCAAGTGAAACTCTGTATTTAAAACCAAGAATTGCAGTGAAAATCCGTTTGAAAAAATTATAGAATGGCTTTCTATTTTAAGCCATAGAAGGTCAAAAAATTGAATAATTAATTTTTAGTTATTCAAGTTACACATAAAATGTTAAAAACCATTACATCAATTATATACATTTTGGGTCTTTGAACCACTACTTTGAATTCTTCATATCTGCCACATGTAAACCAAAATATCATTATATAATAATTTTACGGCTATATTTATTTCTACTTATGTAATTTTAAATTATAAAGAAAAATTATGTAATCTTAAACTTAGAAAGAGAGTGTATTTTTTTATTTTTAAATTACAAGTCACAT
Source organism: Selaginella tamariscina (assembly GCA_003024785.1). Taxonomy (NCBI): domain Eukaryota; kingdom Viridiplantae; phylum Streptophyta; class Lycopodiopsida; order Selaginellales; family Selaginellaceae; genus Selaginella; species Selaginella tamariscina. The sequence continues at coordinate 67,005 of PUQB01000895.1, read as the reverse complement.
AGTTTATTTTAAAAGATTATCTTAAATATACTATATTTAATTAAAATCACATTATTAATTTCTGGATTAAATTTATAAATTATAAACTTGAATATTTTAATTTTAAAATGAATTTTCATATTCAAATGTAAATCCCACTATTAATTCAAACATTAAAATTAAGATTAGAAATTATAAACTTATATTTAAATGTTGTGAAGAATATAAACGTAAATGAATTTTCTAATTTGCTTTTGATCAATTCATTTTTCTTAATTATTCATATTTTCTCAATTCATTTTAATTTCTTAATTACCATACGATATTTAATTTAAATATGTTAAATTGCAGAATATTAATTTCGACATGATAAATCCCACTCAACCATTCCGCCTCAACTTGGCGCATGCGGATTTATCCCAGTGACGGCAAATTGCTCCACGTCAACTAGATTATCATGCGGATGCTCCTCATAAACCGGTGGGATAAATCCCAATGACGCCAAAGTGTTCCGCATTGATTGGATTTATCCCAAGGACGCTCCTCAGAAAACGGCGGGATAAATCCCGCCGAAGCTACTTTCCCATCTCCATGCTTTCTCTTTATTTATCCAATCAAATACATATGTAATAATGTCCAAAAACCTGATGTTATTTATATTATAGGTTTAGGATTGAGGTAACACTAAAGACAAGACAATGAGATATATTCTAGGCCGTGGTATCGTGGAATGGACATGGTATTTCAGAATAAAGGGGAAGCACCTAGGGTTCTCTTGTATTGCTGTAAAATTTATCCAAATTATTACAAGTGAACATACAAAACAATGGAGGGAGGGATCGCTTGTCAAGCATTCCAAGACATGTGTGAGCAAAGATGGTCGACACTCGCCATATCCACATGGTCCGCTCAAAAGTGACGATTTCTACTATAAACAACGACTCAATTGATGGTCGGTCATGTTGGTTGATTGACAACGACGTTCATGTATTTATCAATGATGTTCACCATGGTGTTCTACTCCTGAGGATTGACTATTCTTTTAGTAATTTTCAAACATGTGTTTGGGCATGCTAACGACTACGATGATGCTAATCTAGTTGAGAGTATACTACAAGGATCTCGTAATGCAATGGGTCAAAGTGCTTGTAACTGACATTATGATGAAGTATGCAAAGATAGTCATTGGTGCAATCATTATGCCAAGGTCCACGTTAAACTAAGAACAATCCTAAAATTAAAACATAGCATTGCCACTGTCAACCGGTAATAAGGGTCAAGCTGAATAAGGAGAAAATAAGATTAGACTTCAGAAAGTCGGAACATGGTAAGGATGGATAGGTATGTAGAAGGTAGCAGTATTGCGATCCCATCACATTAGTGAGAGAGAAAATAGTATACTATAGAACAGAGAAATAAGCAAGAGACGTAATGAGAGTAAGATGAAACTTATATTATGTCCATACAAGGCATATAGTACAATATACAGTATATTCAGGATCCTTTCCTATCTTATTCTAGTATATTTATACCCGTACTCCCATTCTCGTATTAGCAATTATCATAACCCGATTCCCATTGTTTTCTTGACTAAAGATGACGATGTAATATCAAGTGAAGATTTATTTAATGGTGCTGAAGGTGAGGAGTCCCACTCTGAGAACATTGTGGAATCCCTCCTAGTGTTCGCACCTAAAACAAGTGAAGATGCCAGGGCTGTAGGAACATGCATTGCGTGCTTGAGCTACTTGAGCGAGTTTGATATTGCCTTGTGAACACTCTTGGATAAAACATGTGTGTGTGTGTGTGTGATTATATGCATATTATTCGAGTCAGTACATTACCATTTGTTTCGATTACAACATTAGATATTTAACCCCATTCTCATTGTTTTCTTGACTAAAGATGACGATGTAATACCAAGTGAAGATTTATTTAATGGTGCTGAAGGTGAGGAGTCCCACTTTGGGAATATTGTGGAATCCCTCCAGTTTGCACCTAAAACAAGTGAAGATCCAGGGCTAAGGAACATGCATTGTGTGATTTGATATTGCTTGCGAACATATGTTTCACAAGGAATGTGTAGAAGAATGTGTCCAAGATCACTACATGCCCCAATTGCAAAGAGGGAGGTTAAAGTCAATTTTTAAATTGGAACAAGTAACATTTTTATTTTCTTGCGCCTTGTCCAAATTTATCATATTTATATATTCTCTTAGAAATTTTAAATGTACATATATAAGTTTTAAATTTATGATTAATTTATATTTTTATTTATAATTTAAAAATGTAGTCAATTAAATATATATATTGCAATATAATCTAATTATTTAAAGAATTTTGTCATATTTTTAATATTTATTATTAGCATTTTAACAATTATAAACTTTATTTTATTTCATTCTAAAAATGTTATAAATTAAATACATATTTTTATTAAGTATTATTATTTAAGTTTTAGAATACAAAGATTGAAGTGTATAAATATAAATTTAAAATTTTCACACAAATATATATATAAATATGATAAATTTCAAGGGTATATATAAAATTTTCTAAACCTTAATACACAATTTGTATAAGGTATCTTATAATATAATATGATAAATTTCAAAATATCAAAGAAGGATTATTTAAATGAATAGACTTGAAAATAAAATAATAAACTAGTGTATAAAAAAGTTTGGTAAAATGGAAGCATAACTATATGTATTCTCAAAATGTACAATTTTTTGAATATCTTAACACCAATGTGGTATGAACAGAACCATGGCTACGGGGCGCTGTTAGTGCAAGATTTTCTTAATTAGGTGCCACATCATCGAATATGCTTCATATATATTGTTAGTAAAGATGTTTCTTCTGCATTATGACATAATGCAATACGTTTAGGGCATATGTGTTAAATACCAACTTTTAATTCTCACCGAATACCAGTTCACTCTCTAAGGAGGTACTATTAATTCTCAAATATCACATGAATGAAGTAGTTATATATACATATATATAATTATATATATATTATACATGTGCGTCCATATATGTATATGCATGTATATATACATAGGCATGTATTCTTATATATAAGGATATAAATGCTTTACTATGGTGAAGCTGTAGAAATAAAATATATTATATTTTGCACTGTAAAATATGCAAATATAGCACACGAACACATGTAGTTTTTGTACAGACTCGAATAATATGCATATAATCACACACACACACACACATATATATATAATTACTTCCATTCAAGTAATATTTATGAATCAAAGATTGTACATATGTGTTTATATCTTGTTTAAGGGTGTGTATATGGTGTACATACATATAAATTTATATGTATATAAATTTGTGTTTATAAATTTGTAGGAGGTGTATGGAATTCCATAGGCCTCCTGTGAACTTATAAACACAAATTTTAAATTCCATATTATTCACATGTTTGAGGTGTGTGTATGCGTGACATAGCCTCCACAAATTCTTATTCCTCTGTAAATATTGTATTTTTAAGTAGTGAATTAAACATTTTTGACCTGGTAGTTATTTAACCATGAAAATTAAAAAATAAATTGTTAGTATGAATAATTTATTACAATTTAATTGATTGATGCAAATAACCTTAGAAAAAGATTAACAAGATAAATATATTAATTAATATAATTAAGAGAAATTAAGCTTCACAAGTGTGAAAAAATGTGTGTGTGTGTGTACATCTATGGCATATACTATGAAGATTTAATATGCTAATCACGCATTTTTATTTTATTTATTGCTCAAATAAATTTATTTTAATATAAAAATGTTTCAATACAAGATGCCACTACATATTTTAAAATATATATATATAATTTATATATTTCAAAATCATTCTTATTCAAATTTAACACTTTAATAAGAAATTTTCTTAAATTGATTTTAATGTTTCTAAGATACTTTAAATTTAAATTTGAATTTTCCTTTTTCATATTTTTATGCTAATGAGAAAGCTCAAACTAACCAAAAAATTAGTTTGTTTTTATGCAATAAAAAGCAATTTTATTCATAAATTATTATGTGAAAAGTAAAAAGTACAAAAAATAATAATTTAATAACTAAAAATATATAATTATAAATATAAATAAGAAAGTAAGAGCCTTAGCTTTTTATATTATATTATTATAATGTTAAATTTGAATAAAATGAATCCAATAAACTAAGTTCAAATTTAAAATAATTTTGAATATGCTCACACATTTTCTTACATTTGTGAAGCTGAATGTATCTAAATATATTTATCTGGCTAATCTCTTTTAAATTATAAGATTGATAATAATTAAACTAAATACTTAGGTGGCATGTCATGTTATCACCATCAAACGACGTCATTTTGACACGTATGCCTTGAACGTATTCCATCATGTCGTGATGCAGAGGTAAAAACAAGGTAAAAGTCTTTGTTGATAGTATATACAAACTATGGACCCTCGTTAAGGCATTTGCCTTAGAAAAAACCTAATTTGCCATACTCAGCGTGTACTCTTGAATCTAGACATGTGTGTATATTTCTATACAATATCATATTTAAATCTCAAGTACATAGTAATATATATCTATGTGACATGTGATGATTAATGTGAAATATGACATATTATTAATCTCGTAGATTATATATATATATATATATATATATATATATATATAATATATATATAATATATATATATATATATATATATATATATATACTATATATATATATATATATATATATATATATATATATATATATATATACTATACATTACTACTTTAGGTATTAGTGTATGTATAAGCTCAAAAGTTTGCAGTGAATTTAGTCCCATATCGTCTATCTTAGGTATCTATTCCTGAGTGTTACTTCCGATGTTGTATTCGGTGAGAAGAAAATTCTAGATATATATATATATGTAAATATGATAAATTTAAGAGGTATACATGAAATTTTCCTTTAATTTAAATAAAATCCTTAACATTTATAGATTTCTAGAAGCCCACATCTAATTCCAAACCTACACACATGCGCCAGAAAATGAAGATGTTATTCATTACAACTTAAACATCGATTGTAACCTCCTTCCTACAATTGGGGCATGTGTAATGATCTTGGAGCCATTCTCCTACACATTCCTTGTGAAACATATGTTCACAAGGCAAGACTGCTATCATATCAAACTCTTTGAAGTCACTCAAGCACACAGTGCATGTTCCTGCAGCCTTGGCCTCTTCACTTGTTATAGGTGCGAACACTAGGAGTGATTCTACAATGTTCCCAAAGTAGAACTCCCATGCTTCTCGCAATTCCTCGCCTTCAAGACCATTAAATAAATCTTCACCCGTTAATATGTTGTCATCTTCAGTCAAGAGAACAATGGGAATATAATTGGTGGTCGGAGTTGGAATACTGACATTGCAAACGAAACAAATAGTAACCTATAGGTCTTAAAGAGAATAGGGTTGCCTTTATATTTGCCAGTGCAACCATGGGATCTTACAGATATTCCCAAAGCCATCGGAATATAAAACATTCTTTAGAATGGAATATTGTAATACCTAAGTGTCGGAATAAAAAGAGTTTTTATTAATTAAGGGAGAAAATTATAATTGAATAAAAAAGTAAGAGGTTTGTTTATTTAATCAATTTTTAAATATTACTTTTTGAAGTTTAAATTTTTTATAATACAATCACATATACACACTTCCTCTATAGACAACATACAAGCTTGTGTACATGTGTTTTGATGGCTTTCTCTTCTCGTGAACAATACAGATTTGTACGTGTCTTATTTTATAGTACAATACACACTCTTGGATAAGGTTGAATGTTGTTGTGTGTACACGTGTGCATCATGTGATGCTTTCCTCTATTAAGGACATGTTCATAAATGAAGCATGGATCTCTCTCTATCTCTCTAACATGGCCGACAAATGTCATTATTAAATGCTAACATTTATATGTATATATATAATAAAGTGGTCAAAATTTGGGAGCTTAATAGTTAGAATACTTGTTTAATAGGTAAGTGGTCTTGAGTTTGATTCCTCAAGATTCAAGAACCTACTTAAGTTTTAGAGTTAATATTTTTATAAGGTTTAAATATCTACATATTATTAAAAAATCTATATATTTTATTCTTTTAAGATATCAATAATTTAATATTTTTGGATAAAATAAAGAAATAAATAAAGGTGACATTAAAACATGCATAGAAGATAAATTATTAAAACTTATTACATTTAACTACATTATAATTTTGTAAATAATATGTTTTAATTCAGTCTCTCCTTTGAATTCTAAATGAGAAAGTAAACATAAAAGATATTATGCCTTACAACAATCACGTTCCTATTTTAAGTTAAGTTATTAGGTTAATATTTTTATAAGGTTTATAAATAAATATTTACATATCATTAAAGAATCTATATATATCGTATTCTTTTAAGATATCAATATTTAATCTATTATAAATTTTAGAATAACATAAACAAATCAATAAAGGTGATGCATAAAACTATAAACTTATAATTTTATTAAAATTTATTATATTTAGCTACATTATAATTTTCTAAATAATATATCTTCATTCAGTCTCTGCTTTTGATTTTAAAATGAGGGAGTAAAAGTAAAAGATATTTGAACCTATATGCCTTACAACAAAATATATATTAAAATTTTAAACTTTAGGGCTTATGAAAAAGTGACTAATAAAGTTACCAATTAATTAGTTAATTCTATGTAATATATAAAATCCTTTGCACCTCATTTTAGCTATTTTCTACGCACAAAATAATTTCACTAGCTTATACAAATCATCAAAATTAGAAGATGGTGTAAAAATTAGCCATTATGCTAACATAGCCATAAAATGTTTTATGGTTACGGACAGCGATCTCATATAACTGCAATACAGCCACAAGACAAGTAGTGTGTGTGAGAGAGAGATAGGGATTTTGCATGTTCTTCTACTATATATGTCTTTTTGGTTATGGATATGTACAGAAAAGCTAGTGTAAACACACAAGCACACACGTCCATATAGTAGAATAATGAAAAACCTTATTTAAAAAAAAAAGAGGAGGAACGACACGAGTAATATTTATAAAACAGTGATTTGTTTTGGTATATGTGTAAAAGCTATGGACCTTGCAACGTCACCGCCAAATTATGTATACATAACTATAAAGGATCTGATGGCCACGCTAATCCCGTGCATGATCCGATGGCTGTGCTAACCGTTCCGATGTCTAGGTAGCATGCAAGAAACACTATTGTCATCTACATCTACAGCATTAATTTTTTTCATTAGAACGTTTGATGATGAGATGATGATGACAATTTAACAGCAAGAAAAGTTAAAGTGTTCACACTTTTAATAATTAAAAATCATAAAGACATAATATTTTAACTTTTAGTGCCGCATTGTTATCTATTCATGAGTGTTACTTCTGATGTTGTATTCGATTAGAAGAATATTCTAAGGATATATGTGTGTGTGTGTAAATATGATAAATTTGAGAGGTATACATGAAATTTTCCATTAAGTTAAATATAATCCTTAACATGTATAGATTTTTAGAAACCCACATGTAATTCCAGACCTAGACACATGCGCTAAAAATGAAGATGCTACTCATTAAAACTTAAAAATTGATTTGAACCTCCTTCCTACAATTGGGGCATGTGTAATGATCTTGAAGCCATTTTCCTACACATTCCTTGTGAAACATATGTTCACAAGGCAAGATTGTTATCATATCAAACTCATTAAAGTCACTCAAGCACACAGTGCATGTTCCTGTAGCCTTGGCATTTTCACTTGTCTTAGGTGCGAACATTAGGAGTGATTCTACAATGTTCCCAAAGTGGGAGTCCGATGCTTTTGATAGTTCCTCACCTTCAAGACCATTAAATAAATCTTCATTGGCTAAAATATCATTAAAGAAAACAATGGGAATATAATTGGTCGGGATTGGAATATCTGGCATTACAAACCAAACAAATGGTAACCTATAGGTCTTCAGATAATAGGGTTGCCTTTATATTTGCTGCAGCCATTGGGTCGTACATAGTATTCCCAAAGCCATCGGATGTATGTAAAACATTCTTTATAATCAAATGTGTAGTACCTAAGTGTCAGATAAAAAGAGTTTTTATTAATTAAGGGAGAATATTAATTTTTAAAATTATAATTAAATATAAAAGTAAGAAGTTTGTTTTATTTAATCAATTTTTAAATACTAATTTTGAAGTTTAAAATTTGTATAATACAATCACATATACACACTTCCTCTACAAGCTTGTGTACATTGTGTTTTGATGGCTTTCTCTTCTCATTAACATTACATATTTGTAAGTTTAATTCACATATCTTATCTTATAGTACAATACACACTCTTGAATAAGGTTGAATGGTGTTGTGTGTACATATGTGCATCATGTGATGCTTTCCTCTGTTAAGGACATGTTCATAAATGAAGCATGGATCTCTCTCTATCTCTCTCAACATGGCCCAGACAAATGTCATTATTAAATTGCTAACATTTATATATATAATAAAATGGTCAAAATTTGAGGAGCTTAAATAGTTAGAGCACTTGTTTAATAAGTGGTCTTGAGTTTGATTCCTAAAGATTCGAGAATGTTTCTACTTAAGTTTTAGAATTAATATTTTGATAAGGTTTAGAAATAAATATTTACATATTATTAAAGAATCTATATGTGTTGTATTCTTTTAAGATAGAACATAAATTATTAAAACTTATTTAACTACATTATAATTTTGTAAATAATATGTTTTAATTTAGTCTCTCCTTTTGAATTTTAGATGAGAGAGTAAAAATAAAAGATATTTGAACATGTAGGCCTTACAACAAATAGATAATGTATCATGTTCCTATTTCCAGAGTTATTTAGGTTAATACTTTTATAAGGTTTAGAAATAAATATTTACATGTTATTATATATATTGTATTCTTTTAAGATATCAATAATTTAATCTATTATAAATTTTAGAATAAAATAAACAAATAAATAAATGTGACATTAAAACATGAAAAAACTATAAACTTATAATTTATTAAAACGTATTATATTTAGCTACATTATAATTTTCTAAATAATATACTTTAATTCAGTCTCTACTTTTGATTTTAAAATGAGAGAGTAAAAATAAAAGATATTTGAACCTGTATGCCTTATAATAAATACATAATGTATGGGCATTATTAAAATTTTAAACTTTAGGGCTTATGAAAAAGTGACTAATAAAGTTATCAATTAATTAGTTAAGTTTGTGTAATATATAGAATCCTTTGCACCTCATTTTAGCTTTTTTTTAAGCATTTCACTAGCTTATACATATTGTCAAAATTAGAAGCTGGTGTAAAAATTAGCCATTATGCCATCAAATGTTTTATGGTTAGTGACAGTGGTGGATGGCATCTCATACAACTGCAATAGAGCCACAAGGTGCGTGTGTGTGGAGAGAGATGACTGTTATTTATAGGGATTTTCCATGTTCTTTTGCTATATATGAAAGCAGAGTATGTCTTTTTGGATATGGATATGTATAAAAAAAGCCAGTATAGATTGGTAAACACAATCACTAGCGCACACGTCCATATAGTAAAATAATAAAAAACCTTATTTTAAATAAAGAGGGAGGAACAACGTGAGTAATAATTATAGAACAATGTTTTGTTTTGGTATATGTGTAAAAACTATAGATCTTGCAACGTCACTGCCAACTGATGTATAGATAACTATAAAGGATCCGATGGCCATGCTAATCCCAAGCATGATCCAATGGCTGTGCTAAGCATGCAAGGAACTATTGTCATATACAACATTAATTTTTTTTCATTAGAATGTTTGATGTTGCATTATAGTATGCATGATCCAATGGCTGTGCTAAGCATGAAGGGAACACTATTGTCATCTACAGCATTAATTTTTTCATTAGAATGTTTGATGTTGCATTATAGTATGAGATGAAGATGCCAATTTAACAGCAAGTGAAACTCTGTATTTAAAACCAAGAATTGCAGTGAAAATCGTTTTGAAAAAATTATAGAATGGCTTTTTATTTTAAGCCATAGAAGGTCAAAAAATTGAATAATTAATTTTTAGTTATTCAAGTTACACATAAAATGTTAAAAACCACTACATCAATTATATACATTTTGGGTCTTTGAACCACTACTTTGAATTCTTCATATCTGCCACATGTAAACCAGAATATCATTATATAATAATTTACGGCTATATTTATTTCTACTTATGTAATTTTAAATTATAAAGAAAAATTATGTAATCTTAAACTTAGAAAGAGAGTGTATTTTTTTATTTTTAAATTACAAGTCACATAGTTTATTTTAAAAGATTATCTTAAATATACTATATTTAATTAAAATCACATTATTAATTTTTGGATTAAATTTATAAATTATAAACTTGAATATTTTAATTTTAAAATGAATTTTCATATTCAAATGTAAATCCCACTATTAATTCAAACATTAAAATTAAAATTAGAAATTATAAACTTATATTTAAATGTTGTGAAGAATATAAACGTAAATGAATTTTCTAATTTGCTTTTGATCAATTCATTTTTCTTAATTATTCATATTTTCTCAATTCATTTTAATTTCTTAATTACCATACGATATTTAATTTAGACATGTTAAATTGCAGAATATTAATTTCGACATGATAAATCCCACTCAACCATTCCGCCTCAACTTGGCGCATGCGGATTTATCCCACTGACGGCAAATTGCTCCAGTCAACTAGATTATCATGCGGATGCTCCTCATAAACCGGTGGGATAAATCCCAATGACGCCAAAGTGTTCCGCATTGATTGGATTTATCCCAAGGACGGGATAAATCCCGCCGAAGCTACTTTCCCATCTCCATGCTTTCTCTTTATTTATCCAATCAAATACATATGTAATAATGTCCAAAAACCCTGATGTTATTTATATTATAGGTTTAGGATTGAGGTAACACTAAAGACAAGACAATGAGATATATTCTAGGCCGTGGTACCGTGGAATGGACATGGTATTTCAGAATAAAGGGGAAGCACCTAGGGTTCTCTTGTATTGCTGTAAAATTTATCCAAATTATTACAAGTGAACATACAAAACAATGGAGGGAGGGATCGCTTGTCAAGCATTCCAAGACATGTGTGAGCAAAGATGGTCGACACTCGCCATATCCACATGGTCCGCTCAAAAGTGACGATTTCTACTATAAACAACGACTCAATTGATGGTCGGTCATGTTGGTTGATTGACAACGACGTTCACATATTTATCAATGATGTTCACCATGGTGTTCTACTCCTGAGGATTGACTATTCTTTTAGTGATTTTTAAACATGTGTTTGGGCATGTTGACGACTACGATGATGCTAATCTAGTTGAGGTATACTACAAGGATGATGCTAATCTAGTTGAGAGTATACTACAAGGATCTCGTAATGCAATGGGTCAAAGTGCTTGTAACTGACATTATGATGAAGTATGCAAAGATAGTCATTGGTGCAATCATTACATCAAATAGTGCCAAGGTCCACGTTAAACTAAGAACAATCCTAAAATTAAAACATAGCAGTTGCCACTGTCAACGGTAATAAGGGTCAAGCTGAATAAGGAGATAAATAAGATTAGACTTCAGAAAGTCGGAACATGGTAAGGATGGATAGGTATGTAGAAGGTAGCAGTATTGCGGATCCCATCACATTAGTGAGAGAGAAAATAGTATACTATAGAACAGAGAAATAAGCAATAAGCAAGAGACACATAATGAGAGTAAGATGAAACTTATATTATGTCCATACAAGGCATATAATACAATATACAGTATACTCAGGATCCTTTCCTAATCTTATTCTAGTATAATTATACCCGTACTCCCATTCTCGTATTAACAATTATCATAACCCGATTCCCATTATTTTCTTGACTAAAGATGATGATGTAATATCAAGTGAAGATTTATTTAATGGTGCTGAAGGTGAAGAGTCCACTCTGAGAACATTGTGGAATCCCTCCTAGTGTTCGCACCTAAAACAAGTGCTAGAATTCAAAAGTTTCAAGTGTGTTACAAGTAAATGAAGTAAGAACACTTCTAAGTTTAATTCTTATGAATGTAGATTAATGATTTATAAGGTTTTAAAATAAAAACTTATATATTCTTATGGAATTTATATATTGTGTAACTTGGTTCTCTTAACATATCTATTATTTTAGAAATAAAAACCTAATAACAAATGTTATAGTTTAGGATGAACATAAACTTTAACAAATAAGAATAAATTAGAGTAACACAAAAATAATAAATTCATTATGAAATAGATTAAGTCAAATCACCAGCAATAGATTCATAATTGCTGATGATTTTTTAAACTAATATATTACTTACTCATGCTTTTGTCTAATTACTTTTTAATTAAAGATATCTTTACTATACATAATAATTATCTCTTTCTCTCCTTAAAAAATGACACACACTCATAAAATAATTATAAATTAAAATTACATTACCCTTTTAAGTATGTCATTTTACTTATGGCATTACACAACTCTTAAGCATGTACAAGATCAATAAATCCGTCTATTCAATCAGTTAGCACACTATTGTGAAAGTGTTATGTATATATTCTTATAGAATTATATATTATGTAGCTTGGTTCTTTTTACTATTTTTAAAATAAGAACCTAGTAACAAATGCTATATTTTAAGAGGAATCTGACTTTAACAAACTAAAATAGATTAGAAAACAGATTAAATGAAATCGCAAGCAATAAATTCATCTTTGTTGGTGATTTGATTTAAGGATTTTAAATCAGTTTAATTACTTACTCATTTATTTGTATAATTAATTTTTAGTTAAGGGATATCTTTATTATACATAAATATGCATACAGTTCTCTTTCTCTCTCTAACACTAAGAAATGTTTTTCATACGTGCACTATAAAAACACATACCTACAACGGGAGTGTTTTATAAACTCATATATAGTGTTTACGTATGAGTTTACATGTGAGTTTAATTAATTTTTTTAATAATATTTTTTAAACTTATATTATTATATAGTATGAAACTTATAATTTTGTTATTAAAATGTTGGTCTCTTTTCTCTCTCTCACACACACTTAATTATAATATTTAATTGATAAAAAGTTTATATATATTTATTTATTTGATTTCATAATTAACTCTCTTAAAGTTTTATTTAAATTATTAACAAATTAATTTAAATGAGAAGAATAATAAAGCAATAAAATATTATGCTGTAATAAAATTTGTACATTCTGTATTATACACACTTTGAAACTATATTATTAATTATTATATAGTATATTAAAATGTCCTAAATTATCTGAATCGTCTCTATTTTAGTGGTAAGCTAGGTTTGGAGGGAGCTAGCCAATTGTTTCTTCAAAGACAAACGCATGAATCCTTCTTAACAATTACAGCTGAAAATGTTAATGACCAATTTGGTGTTTTCTTCCTTCTTTCAGCAAAGCACTTGGGATTTGAAACTTATTGACTATCCTCCCCAATATTGATGAGGATATACAGATTTATACATCTAACAAAATGGGCATAATTTCCAATATTTTAATACTCCGTATACACTAATATGCAGCAACATGGGTCCTTGATGTATGAGTTAGTTTCAGCACTTGCTAGTCTATCAACAGCCACATCCATGTGCAAATTATGTATAATAATATATTTACACACACGTATGTATATATATATATATATTATAAAAAACATATAGCTTATGAAGTTTGCAGCCTAGGTTCCTATTTACAGGATCATCGTCAAAGGAAATATGTCAGTCTTATAAATGTATGTGATTGTAAATATACATATGTATATGTATATGTATAGATATAGTTATCTATTTTTTTTTTATGTTTATTAGGCCTAAGTCAAAATAAATGTCGCATTCAAATGTGAAGTGACCAGTGAGAGGAATATGTGGAGGAATATTTCTAATGACTGGTTGCACGCTCGGTTACAATATTACACACTATATATGACATATACACATTTTGCAATTATAATACGTATATATTATCATGCACACATACACATGCATTGAGAGAGAGAGTTTGATATATACATAAAGGAGTGCATTGGCAACAAATATATATATATTCTACATAGTTTTATACGCAGCACATTAATACATATATATAATATAGGCACATATACACATGCATTGAGAGAGAGAGATCGGCCACCACCACACGGCTCTCCCTAGCACCAAGCGTGCTCACGTTGGGCTGAGCAGCCCGGCATTCCATGCCATAACCTCATTGCCTTGCTACCTAGCCGCATGTTAATACTTACTAAATTTATAACTTCTAATATTTGATTACTATTTGTCATCATCAAATAGCCTTGAGAAACAATAATTAGTAGGCCTCGCCAAGCTCCTGCCGGAATGAGTCCAGGTCTGCCAAGTTGGCAACATCGCCATCATTTTCCAGAAACCGGGGTCCAATCGTCCACAACGCTATCTGCGCTTTGGTAGCCCGCGTAGAAGGACCTCCACCACAATCCTTGAACTTCTTCCGTGGCGGGAGGGACAAAGTCTGAGGGAGGATCAGGCCGTCCGGACCATCATCCCCAAGATCATCTGGAAGAGCATCCCCCATATTAGACAAGAATTCCTTAACTTCATCCATGTTTCTGAGCACCACCTGCCTCAGTTCAATGCCAGTTACGGCATTTATCCGCTTGCAGTAAATTGCTACTCCTCCTTTCTGCATATCTGTGATGAGCTGAACAAACGGAACGCACGATGCATCAGCCCAGAGAAAGAAGTCCATATACGCCTGCCGTAAGGACCTCCTCGTCAAAGTTTTCCGTTTCAGCTCCACACCCAACACAGCTCCCTGTGAAAAAAGGTCCCCGAAAGTTCTCATCACTGCAACCAGATCGTTCTTCGAGCTGAGCGTGAAATGCAGGCCCTCAAACTTGTGCCGTACAATTTCCCGGTTCCGATTGCCCATCTGATGCATCTGTGAAATCTCTTGCTTGCCACCCAGCCCTCCACGGTTTTACAGTATCTAACTCGCTGTTGCTCCTCGTACCTCTCATCCCAGAACTGCTCGTTTCCCAAAAGTTGCTCTAGAACGTTAGTATTATCGCTTAATTTGTTCCCATCTTTGTCTTCGTTGAGAGGCCCGACGATTTTCAGCGCCTTGCGTACTAACTCGAAGTCATCAGCATTAATACCAGAGGCGCTTCGGGTAGCGGAAACTTCCCGTCCCAGAGTGTCAAGCTTCTGAAGAATGTGAGTAAGTAGCACCGGGTCTGCAAAAATAAACGAAACACCTTCGAGGGGGGCAAAAGAAAACTCATGACACAGAAAGCAGAGGCAAGAAAGGAAGCACCCACAACCTTGGACTACTAATCGCAGATATAATAAGAGAGTGACACTGAAAAACCTACCAAGCAGTATGAAGAAACACAGCAGAACATGACATCAAACAAGAAAACACAGGCAGAAATCACACAAAGTCTATACACCAGGGAGATTTGTTGCATATGTGGAAAGAGACGCCATAGCCAAGGGACAAACTAGGGGCAAAAGCAAATAAGAAGAAGACATACACTCAAGATGCCATAGCCAAAGCATGACAATCAAGACAAAACACATGCAATCACAAATCGGATAGAAAGAGGGCAAAACATGGAGAAATCAAGCCAAGCAGATAGAAATAATGAATGAGGCTTGCCTGAAGGAATGAAAGTGATAGTCCCTGGATAAACAAGATCATCGTCGTCCAGATCAAACCCATCCCTGTGTAGATAGCCAGTCCGCCCTTTCTTCTCAACTATCGCCAGAATTCTTTTGGCAGCCTTGCCTTGTGGCGGACAAACTTGTTTAGAAACCACGGTGCCATCTTCTAGCGTCACAACAACACTGTCCGCCATGTGTTAGTGAGTGCGTCCAACATCAGCATCCGTACAGCCACGTTATCGACCGTTCTCATATCTGAATGGTGAGTCTCATATATATTTTTTAAGAAAAACAAATTAAAAAAACACACATGGTTTATTAAGAACTTGTAAGGTAACTACGGTAAATACGTAGGTTACCCTGGTAATTCGGGGCTAATTGTATAATTATAGGATAATCTATTATAAATTCACAAGATAATCCAAATATGATTAGGTATATACCTTTTACTTATATATATAAACCTTAACATGAATACAAAGGTTATCCCAGTTTCCTTTAAAATAAATAAATAAATAAATATTTTTTTTGAACTAATGATATTTGGACTATCCTATAAATCCATAATAAATTATCTTATAATTAAATTATCTTATAATTATAGGATTAGTCCCGTATATACCTTAATTACCAGGGTAACTTCCGTATTTACCGTAGTTACCTTACAAACTATATATATCATTTTCTTTTTTATGCTAACACAAACATGAAATAATACTGTAACAAAAAGACATGTTTATAAGTTTTTTTTTTCACATTTTATAGTTTAAATATAAAAATTCAAATTAAAAATGTCAATCTCATTTTAACCCGTCTCTCAGCCCTAACCCTAGAAACAGAGGATGGAGATTGAACTCGCAAATCAATAGTGCACAACACAACTCGACATAATATATATAGCATAAATCTCTCTCTCTCTCTCTTCTCTCTCACACACACACACACACACACACACACACACACACACACACAACAGACGCACATACCTCTTCGTATAATCTACGTAGCCATTGAGCACACTGAACAGCAGTGTTTAAGTGAATTATTTTTAACGCGTTCTTGTTACTGTCAGCATTACTCTTAGCGATTCCCCCAAAAGTGCAATACTACGTCCACTCTCCCACACACACCCACACACACACACACACACATATAACATAATATATTGATTATGATATTATATTCTCACACACACACAATACCTTCCACGATGTCTTAAAAGAGCACAAAGAAGCTTACAGGACGCAGTATATAGGCTTAACACCAAAATCTTCATTAATTAAGCTGCTCTGCTTCAAAATACCCGCAGGGCAATGCAAAGCCACAGCAACATGGCTTGCCTTCATGGGAAATATAGCTTAAAATCAAAAAAGAGAATAGTTAGTATATTTAAGATAGATATTTATGTTTGCTAATATGCGCTACGACGTGTGTGTGTGTGTGTGGGTGTGTGTGTGTGTGTGTGAGAGAGAGAGAGAGAGAGAGATGGTCATCGTTTGCTTCTAATGATAATCTACACACACACATGAGTGCATGTACGTATCTAGAATGGAAGCCACCCTCCAGGACTTGAAGAAGCACGTTCTGTTTTTGCTTCTGGAAACTTTAGATAACTTTGTGCGTGTGCGTTTTCAACTATGACAGTAACTTATCATAATAAATGTATATGTTTCTTTACATGATTAAATTATTGATAATTATTAAACTATGACAATAGTAATAAATAGAAACACTTATAATACAATAAATAAGAAAGTTATAAAATCTATAAAATATAATAAAAACAAATTTAATATCTTTTGTAAGGTAACTGCGGTAAATACGTAGCTTACCATAGTAATTATAGGATTGACTTTAGTATATACATTAATTACTAGGGTAACCTACGTATTTACCGTAGTTACCTTTAAATACTGGGGAATATCTAAGATGGTAAATATACTTTTCCACAGAACTGTACACTGTACATAACCAGTGTACCAAACAACGAAGACAACTTAACAGGCCGCGCGCGTGCGTGTGTGTGAAAGGGCCCTTATATAATTTGTTGTGCACAATCATATACACAATGTGTGTGTAAATACAAATATGGTGTACATGCATGGCCAGGAAATTAATTTTAGTAATGCAATATATTTTCTTGATATTAATTTCCCTTGTTCACAAATTGACCCTCAGAGTAGAAACACAATGGCGGAGTCTTCCAGAGCAGTCCCACGAACTCCGGGTAAGTCACTCTGATAATCGTGGACTTAGCCAGGTCATCATGCTTCTTCGACACCACACGTTTCTGATGCACCTTCCTAACTTCCTCAAGAACACTTTGATCCGTCATGTACACCCAGATAGTCTGAGTTTGAGAGATAGCCACTCGTCACCAGTATCACCTTCTCCAGCGTCATCTAGATTATTATCCTCATTGTCTTCTTCATCACTTCCGTTTTTGCTTGATTCAATGTCAAGTTCTTCCTTAAGCAGCATTATCGTATCAAATTTCAAGTTTTTACTTCTTCGTTCTTGAACATTCACATGTTCAAGCATTACTTTTGCTTCATCCATCTTGTCTTGTTTAAAGTTAACAAGGCAACTTTAATCCCTTCACGCTTCTACCCAAATCTTTATAGAATCCATAGGTGTGCGCTTTAGTGCATCAATGATCAATTTATTTCAATGAACATATACATCGCAAGCCCGTAACCACCTCTTCCAGCAAACATAATCTGTCATTGCCTGAGTTTCTGGATCCTTAAAAAAATGCGCAAAAGACTTCAACTTCCCCGTTCTTCGGTGCTTCTTGATGCCTCCAACAAGCTTGAACTTCTTCTTAACAAGCATCGCTGGTATCCTCCACTCCAAAGGCATAATCTCTTGGAGTGTAAACGCCATTGGTCAGGGGGTTGTGGTGCTAAAGTCAGCCAGTGCAACTAGATGTTGAGACGAATGATGAAGAGATCTGCAACTTCTTTGACTTTTCAACTACTTGAGAACGCTTGCAACAATCTGGGTTGTGTGCTATCCTTTCTCATTAGGTACAAGAACAAATAGGTGGAATCTTATTTGCTCGACACGCTCACCAAAAGTCAAATACGCACGTCTATCAACATCCTCATCGCCGGCAATGCCACCTACAGTGGAACAGAGTGCTACACAAGGTGCCCATACTCGTCGTTCATGTCTTTAAAGGTTATGGGTAGGACTCTCATGTGTCTCGTAACCTCAGTCAGAAGCGGGAACCTTAAATGGCGATGTATAATCAGTAAAGAAGTCAGATCTGCCAAGGAGACCAATCCAGTTTCCTATGACTTCCTCCAAATCATTGTCTACATGCTCAAGTGATTCTACAAGATGGATATGGACATATTGCCTTTTGCAACAACCATCATCACAATAGTTCTGATGAGCAACTGGATCATTCTAAGGACTCTACAAGACATGTCCAACAACAATTGCATCCAACTTGGACAAGGCTTTATTGACTTGTTGAAAAGCATGCTGCAGAAGACCTTAATAACTTTTCGTCTAAAGTTAAGAGTCTCAACTTCACAAAGTGAACCTTTGCTTTGTTTGACTTGATATAGTTTAAATTTAAAGTGGAGAACCTGATCGTAAATCCTTTTACCATAATCAATGTATTCCCACTCTTATTATTATACATTTAACTCACAAGCTCAGACAACACGTCTTGAGCCTAAGTCGCCATCTCAACAGTTGCCACTAGCGTGCAAGCAGCTGAGTTTAGTTCATCCAAAAACCAAGAAAGAAAAAGATAAACCGATCATCATTAGGTAGCAACACTCCCCGATGAAGCTCACAACATCTTGCAACGTCAGAGCCACCTTTACGCCTTCTAGCAACTCCCACAACAGCTCCGTGTACTCGTAATCACTCCCCTGGAATACAAAGGGCACCATGCAAATCTCTTAGTGACAAAACTTGTGCTGCTTCTAAGCTTACTTCCTTGGGAGTAAGGCATCAGTGTTGGTTGCCATTAGATTGTGGTACATGCACAATTGAAATTTCAACCCAAAGAGACTTGCACCTTGACTTTATACTGGGCTTGTAATCCTTCTTCAGTCCTATCGTTTAGTATATTGTTCACCCACGGCTTGTCTGACTCCCATATTTTTCTGAGAATCCTAGGAAAATCATTCTCAATCGTTGACTTGCCAGCAGCCACAGCCATGTGCAAAAGACTCCCGTTTGTATTAATTTCCACTCTCTGTATTTCTAAAGACCCAGTGTATACTCGCACCTGCTTTAATCAAACTCTTCATAGTTTCTCATGCCTCTTATAACAAAGTAAGCCTCGGGATCCTCAATGTCCTTTGGTAGCTCACCATCTTCAGTATGTAGAGTAGCTCAATTGATCTGCCTTGCAAAGCTTGCGTCCGAACTTACCTAAGAGATAATCCACCCTTTGTTGCTCGTCCGTCCATTCTCCATAAGTTGGGCCTTCTCCTTGAAATCCATTTTCTCAAAAAGAACCAAAAATCCAACTTGCCTATATAAACATAGACACATATACACATATATATGTGTTACTGATGCATACACGTTGCACATGTATACACGCCAATATACATCTATGTATGTTGTTAGTTTAGAATATATATATATAATATTTATAAATTATTCTATGCTACAGACTTCTTTAATGAAAATATATACTCAAATGATCTTACAAATCTCCATTGCAGATAGAACCCGGAGTAGATGCCAACATACTTTGTTTAAAGGTGGAGTAAAAGCCGCCTCTTCAAACTCTGGTAGCTTATATGTTTGAATCATATAGTCAAATATTTTATATATGAAGTTTAATTTATATTAAAGTTTAAGTTTTGTATATTAAAGTTTATACTTAAGTTGTTACTATAAACTTTGATGGCTACTTAGCAGGCATCCTAAAACAGATGTTGAGTGATTAACTAATCGAGTTTATTAGAATTGTTTAGTTTATAATTATTAATATTTATTTTTATATAAATGATAAAGCTTAAATATCAAGCATTATGTCACAAATATAATATATATACATGTTGAATATTAATTTAATTAATTACATTATGCTGGAACAGAAGTTAATATTAATATTAATGAATCTCTTTACCTATAATTGTTAAACAACTGTCCAGTACAGTACACAAGACTGAATTTGTTGGAGATTGGACAAAATGTATGAACCACCACCTAATAGTTACATAAATACAAACACTAATTAGAGATTAAGAATTAACCAAAAATAATTATTCTTTATAGATTGTATATATATATGCACAGAGAGAGAAAACCAGGAGGGATACTAAAGATTTATTTGTATGTAAATGTACATGTTGTCATTTTGGTGTTAAATTGCTGCAGATTGTTCAACTCCAAAGCTGGATAAGTCAAGATGCCTCATCCCAGCCAATGCAAGCACTTGATTGTCAGCAAAGTTGTAAGCTCTCCTAAAGCCTGTTATACATCTTTCCATCTGTGATGTAGCATATCTCCCAGTACAAAGCTTGCAACCACAAAAATGTGTAACGAATGGCACTTCCCATCCCCTACGTTACCTCCAGCCGCCAACGTTTCATACTTATCTGTAAACATGTATATACACAGATATATGTGTATGTAGCACGTCACAACACACACACACCCACACACATGCACACTCGTACCTACTATAGCCTCCCAGAACCCATGCAAAGAGTAACCAGCTTCAAGGTAAGTCTTAACCTGGTGTTCTGTTCTATTATGCCTAAGCAGATGCGCAAGTGCACTTTGATCATCTGCTGGCCATGTTTTAGGGCGGTTCTTAAACTCCCTGTTTAACACTTCTGTTTGGTCGTTTAATCCGTTTGGTCTGAAACCCATCCATTTCTCTAAGAATCTGCGCGACCATTCTGTGTTCTTTATGAGAAATATTCCCGCATTCAACCCCAGCCAATCAGGTTCATCTCCATATATCTGATATAATATCTTTCATCTTATGTTCACACACACACACACACACACACACACACACTTACAATACTATACTAGTTGACCAAAACCTATACCCTAACAAGCCACTTGAATACAAGGTTCAGTCAGTGTGTATGTCTATGGAGAAAGTTACAACGTAAACACACGCACACGCACACGCACACAGAGTGTTCTACTTATTTTATCATAGAACTATATATTCTACTTATAAAACTATGTCACAGGACATGCATACACACACGTGAAACTGAATGCACTAACACACACACACGCACGCACACATGCAAACTGACCTTTTCCCAATAGCCAGGAACAACAAGCTCCTTATTCCAGCTATTGTACGTCTCAAAGGGGATCGAGAACGACATGTCAGTGAAGATAGCATCCGAGTCCATCCACATGAACCATTCGATATCCGGGTTGGCAACCATAGCTTCTTAAGCAGCGGATACCTCGCCCATGTTCCAGTAAACCCTGCTTCCCACGACTCTAAACTATACCATACCTTGCAACCATGCATGTTGCAGTAGTCCACCTTGTTCTTGAATGACATCATTAGCAGGTGTGATCCATGATGCTGCAAATAATGTAATAAGTAAATAATTTTATACATATCAATATTATTGAAGTCTGATAATTGAAATTATCTTTTAGCTAGTTACTAATCATTAAATTTAATTCTACATATGGCATACTATTATACGAAATTTCATTATCATGTATAATGATCATTTTGAAACACCTGATAAGTTTACGTTAATGATCTTATTTGATATTGATAAATAAAAAATATGTTAATCAGTAGTAAGTTGAACCTTATATTGTGTTTACTTATAACTTAAACAATTGTGTTTTACATAATGTTAAGTGCTGGTTAAGTATAAGAATGTATATTAGCGCTTTTAAACACTAATTAATAACTAGGAGAAAAGCAGAAGAATCGACTTACATATACCGATGTGTAAATACCATGTTGCATATATGTATAAACACACAGGTGCACACGCACGCATGCACTCACACACGTACCGTCCGGCAAGAAGCGGGCTGTTCTCCAGTGACAAGAAGGAACTTGACAGGCTCGACAGGAGCAGTCCGTAAGGAACGAAGCATCCTCATCCTCAAGTGAAATCCATATAAGCCGTAGTTATAGCACCAGCTCGTGCACCGGTTGAATACGAACTAGATTCCAACACTCTCGCATCCCTCTTTTCGAACAAATTATACGTCACAAACAGAGTGAACACAAACGAGCATGTGATAATTATCAGTACACAGAGCATTGTAGCACTTCCTACAAACACACCCATAGGTTTTCTATGTGTTTTATTCATGGATAAGTGAAAATGTCGTGAAGAAGCCATAGCTAAAAATACAGTTTTCGAAGAAAACTACAAAAGGATATCATTCATGGCAAAACAACTATATATAATACATTAATTAAATGTATATTATATCATAGGGTAGTATACATACAAAGAGTGTTGTTCATGTGCATACATCATCCAGGTTGGCAGAAAGTGCTGGTGTCGTTCATGATATTTGTCTCGGTTGTGGTTGGCCAGAAGCAGTTGAAATCATTAACCTCACTATTGTTTACATATGTTTCCCACTATATGCTCACACTATGTAAATTATCGATAATATATATTGTCTATTTCGGACATTACAGTTTTAGAACTGAATGATGTGAAGACATCACCTAAAAACACCAGGTACCACTTTAACTATTAAACTGGATTTATCTATATGTATTTATGTTCGACAGACGCCTGTATACTCGTTAGATTACATAAATTCTCTATGGCAGTTAAGAAAGCCAATGTATTATCGTGTGTTGAGTGTATCTATTGTACCTACGTGTGGGTGTGTGCAGTTCGGTGCTTCAACTGGAAGTATTACATGCACACACGCACACACAATATCAGAGACACACACACACACGTGCTGTATGTCAATGTGACGTATCGCAGAGAGAGAGAGAGATGAACTGAACTAATCAATAAGCTTATGCTACAGTAAAGTACCTTAAGATGAATTCAGTCTCTTCCTCTTCCTTATTGAAGATTTATTTACACCCGCCGTAGCTCTCTTTAAAGCTTCTTCCTTTGTCAGCTTCAGCCCTATAAAATACTCAAACTTAATAATATCCATCTTATATATGCAAGCTTCTTCTAAATGGTTATACGTGCACCCCTAAACACACACACACAAATGTACACACACGCACGCGCGTGTACACCTTGTAGCTGTTCCAAACCATAAGCTGCAACCTTTATGTCCATACCCTGCTGTTGAGCACTGTTGTTATTATTAATAAGTCTCAATTTAACTTCAGCTTTGCGACACCAACTATCATCAAATCCATCCCCATGAAGAACACAAAGATTGTGCAAAACTATACATGTTGACACCATATCTACAATGTTCTGAAAGAGCATATCGTTCCTTCTTAATAGAATGCTAAACCTCCCCTTTAACACTGCTATAGTTGCTAACTTGTGATTCCAATGATGCCTCTAGAAGAAATATACATAACTAGACATAATATTCAATTATATAGTATAGTTTATAACAGTAACTCTAAACTATGGGTTTGGTGTGAGTAACCAGGGTTTGCGAGGATATTCCATATCAGCGGCTAGATAGTGATCTCCAAGTTGGGCGTAGTTGGGGCAATTGATACTAGTCATATTCCCATACAGCAAGAGATTGAACTCACATGGGTTTCTCTCAACGGTATGTTTAAGTATATATGTGTTCTTTTTTATGTACCTTAGCGACATACGTGTGTTCATTCATTCAGGTGCTTCAGCTTGTGGTTGCACCAAATAACTTAATATGGGGCATTCTTTCATCACAGCATAATTTGCATAAGAAAAGCATATGCATATGAATGTATATGTGTATGTGTACCTGATTGTCCCGAGTTCATGCTTCACAATGTGACCAAAGTCGGTGACAATTTTCTGTGGTGGAAACGCCAACATCATGCTTGTTAGCAATGTCTGAGTGTAGCTCCAGTCGTAAGCCGCTCAATAGCAATGAAATTCGGTTTTCCAGTGGTATTGCCTTCCTGAACTACATATACGATTCATTAATATGTTGCCTTATCATAACAGTTCCGATACATACGTAGTATATATATACTGTGTGTGTACCTCTATATATTAAAATATCCATACCAAGGTTTAACTTATCAATAGTCAACAATACATACAATATGTATGATTCTATACATAAAGAAGACGTGTGTGTCCCTGTATGTATATATGAATTCAGATAACAATGACATACAGCAACACAAGTATATGTAATAATATAGTAGATAATATGACACTATATATATACACACACAACACACACACACACACACAGAGAGAGGGGGGGAGAGAACCATACATATTAATACAGTATGTACAAATATCTACAAGTATATGCACAGATTTACATACCGAGATGTCCTGTTTGCGAAAAGAAGGCGCAAGTCTAGCACAAATGAGATTGAAAGTGGCCTTAGACATCCACATTCTTCTGTAAAATGCCTGGTTGGAGACAGAAGAAAGAAGGGAGGATTCCTCGCGGCTTGTGAGAATCCATGCCTTCAGATCGCAATCAGCGGCACATTTGTCCAGATGCTTCTTGACTGCAACTGAATTGGTACCACTTGTGTCATGCTTACCATCTGTATATGAGCAACACTATTTTCTTCTTCTCCTTCCTCCATTGCTCCCCAATAACCTAACTATCTCTTTAATTTATACAACCACACACACGTGTGTGTGTGTCTACATATATGTATGTTTTGTATATACTCAGTGTTTCACATTTTTTGTACTAGTAAATATGCAGCAGATCGACTTGGGTCAAGCTGAAGAGCACGCTGTGCTGCAAACTGCCCTAGCTCAAGCTGCTTGTGGCTCTTACAGGAGCTCAGCAAGCATATCCAGTCGTCAACAACAGGCTCGAAGGGCATGTTCTCAATCAATTCCCTCGCGTCTTTCAGGTACCCGGAACGAGCCAATAAATCAATCATACAATGGTAGTGCTGCTTCGTGACTGGCAGCTCGTAATCGGTCATCATGTTACAGAAAGACTGGAGTCCCCTCGGCACGTCTCCGAGATGACTGCAGCAGAAGAACAGGCATGTAAATGTAGCGTCCTCTGGCTCACAACCTTCGACTTGCATACACTTATGTAGCCAAACCGCATCCTGGAATTGCCCTTTGTAAGCATTTACTGCAAGTATGAGAGTCCATGAAACACTGTCCCTGTCTAGCATCCCGTTGAAAAGCTTAGTGGTTGCCTCTAAGCTCCCGGATTGTGCATATGCTGCTAACAGTACATTCTGCGATACAAGTGTCCACATTGGCATCCGCTGGTACAGAAGACATGCTTCCTTCACATGCCCATTCTGAGCATATCCCGTGATCATGGTGTTCCATGAGATCATAGTTAAGTACTTCATCCCGTTGAAGATTTCTATAGCGTATTCGAGGTTCCCATTGTTGCATATGCAGATAGCATGGCAGTCTTCGAGACAATGTCTTGGGCAGGCATCGACTCGAACACCCCTTCTGTTTCTTGCAGACAACCATTCTGGGAATACATTACGAGGAGTGCAGTCCAGGAGGCTATGTCCCGCTCCGGCATGGAATCAAATAGAGACTTAGCGCATTCCATGTTCCCCTCTTCAGAGTAAGCAGCCAACATGACATTGAAGGCCACCAGACTGTGTTCTGGCATTCTTGCGTACACCTTCTTGGCTTCAACAAAATGCCCTTTCTGGGCAAATGCAGTAAGCATGGCGTTCTCCGAGACGAGATTTCTCTTGGGCATCTTCTCGTACCATTCTTTAGCTCGATTGATTTCTCCATATCTTGCAATGCAAGTGAGCATTGAATTGTACGAGGCAACATCCCAAGCAGGCATCGAATTGAAGAATGTAGTTGCTTCATCGAGATACCCATTCAGAGCAAATGCAGAGAGCATGACGTTCCAAGACATGACATCTCGGGCGGGCATGCTATTGAAGATGTTCCTTGCTTCCGATATTAGGCCGTGTCGAGCGTATGTAGTGAGCATTGTTGTCCGTAATGAGAGTCTTGTTTGGATCGTGTCGAACAATGCCTTTGTGTTGGCGACATTTCCATCTTCGCATATGTACGTAGCTTTATATTCCAAGCGACTATATTTCCGCAGCACATTACTGGAGAATGGATATTGTCCATTCATACACATAAGGAGGGTGCTTAATTCTTTGTATTAAATTCCAAAATATTTTTAAGAATTTAACATTTCTTTACTAATTGTATTTAATTTTTTTATTTTATAATAAATAAATGTAATTGCACCGTTCAACTTGGATGGTTTAGACCAAATAATTATGTTAATATAAATGGTTAAAATAACTTGTTGTTAAGAATGATGGTTTCATAATATAAAAAAAAGAACTTGGGACTATCAAATGTTGATTTTGAGTTGCATGAAACTGAAGTGCATTAGACCATTGAATCTTCTCCAACTGTAGCTCCCAAATAGTGGTGGTTTCTTCAATGTATTTCAAATTACCAGGAAACACTCTAACGACAGGTTTGTTGTTGTATGAGAATCGGTCATGAACAACAACTCAAGTTAATTTGGTGTTGATAACTGGATGAAACAATAAATACTGCTTTAAAGTCTAGATTGTGCATTAAGATTGACTATTATATTATGACAATACCTAAAAGAGAGATTTTGTTGTATGCAAAAGACATTTTAAAGTTTTATAATGAATTGTGAATCACGACCTCTAACAATGTTGCTGTGGAGTTGAAAAATTTATTTCAATATGAATTGAGCTATTTATTCATTTAATTAAAATTCTTTGAACATGGAGGAAAATGGACCATCTTTAAGAAATTTTAGAATTTTGACTTGAGGGTTGACACGTGACAATAGTGATTGTTAAGTGGTCATTTACATCATCACATGTGTTACCTTAAAACTTTTCTATGTGAATCTTCATGAACTTGGTAAAGAGAAGATGTTTACTAAGATTTCACATTTATATTGGGTAAGGGCATGGACAATGTTCACATTGTAAATTAAGATGCATATCTTACTTAGTTGTAAGTGCTATTTTTAATTTTATGTGGAAGAGATAAGCCTTAACATCTAACTAGTAGAACATGTACTCTAATAAACCTCTCAAGCGATTTTGGTTATCGAACAAAAGGAGTTAGTGAACCCTTAAATGTGACATACTCAAACATGACAATGTGGATTTGCCACACTAAGGGTAGACTTACTCTTAGGGTGGACATACCTTTACAGTACCTTGATGATATAGGAGGAAAGAATCAAACACCTCTCAATCTTTAACATGCTTTCCCAACACCTTCCCCCTTTATTTCTACTTAATGTAGTTAACCCTAGGGTTGACTTAAATTCACCAACACCCAAATTCAAACTTAGGAAAGATGGAAGAGTTATAAAGATAAGTTTTACCTTCACCTAGAAGCTTATCGAGATGTTTAACAATAGTTTATCGAATTAATCCCTAAATTTAAATGCACTAAGTAGGGTTGTTTTATTATATCCAAAGGCCCAACAACATACTTCAGTATGTATAATAATCAACATCCAAAATAAAGAGCAGTCATATAAATTATAACACTCCTATACCACTCGTATCCACTACGATTTGAGTACTTGAATCACGAATAAACCCCTAAAGGTTTGAGTGACTAAGTCATATCCTAGACCTAGGGCTAGTACTTAGCAAGGGCACAAATGTGCACCGTAAGTAGGGAGTGTCATAATTTTTATATGAAGGGCTATGTTATACCCTCATACCTCGTATCTAGTAAGATAACCCAAATTAGGACCTGACATTCAGAAACTCATACCTCAGTTAGCTAAGTACATGGACAGTGCTCACCTTCATGACTTAGGACGTGTGACTAGCTATGTTAAAGTGTGTTTCAACTTGAATCACGAGTAACCCCTAAAGGTTTGAGTGGCTAAGTCATAGCCTTATACCCTAGACCAAATTTGTTAGAGTCAACTAGAAAACTATAAAGAACCTAATTGGGACATAAAACCAGGGAAAGAGTTTTTTTGTGTACCTTCTCTTAGAATTTCTCAATGTATTTAGTGACAATTAACCATAGTATCCACCTAAGTGCATTGTTTCCCAATACATTTATGGTTTATTACACAATTCAGTAAGTAACAATAATCAACTACAAATGACAATTAATTAACTCATATTATAATATTAGCCAAAGGCAATTATAAAACGTAAGTAATCCACATGTATACAAGTTTTAAGGACTAACTTCTTCACGATATTACTAAAAAGCTTATCCTTATGAGAATGAAATCAAGTTGCCTTTCAATAACAAGTGTCATAGCATTATCTTCATTTGTACTCTCTTTTACATCACTAGTCATTCAAGGAGTGAATGTAAGAGAATACTTTCTTATATGCAAACAATTTGTAGAATTGACATGGAAAATTAGAACTTATATCTAATGTCTCAATTGGCAATCTTTAGATATCACATGTCTCAACTAACATGCTCATATTGTACTCATTTCCTAAAGCACAACAAGCTAGGTTCATTCAATAATTCTTAACTTCTTATCCGACTAAGTTTAAAATAGTGAAATTTCAAAAATTAGCTCTTATAACAAGAGTCTTTATGAACTCATAATATTGTACACATGTAACATTGTATCCATTTCCAACCTTCAAATTGATTGCATAAACGTTCCTTAATGCTATTTAAAGTGTAACATCTCCATTAATTCAAATAATTAGTGTTTGACCAACACTTTTAAACTAATTCCATTGCATGAACAATCACATTCTCAATTTGATATATTTGTACTCTGGCTATCACTAACCTTCAATTCTAAGTTATACTGTCAAATTGTTACATTAACGAATATAAAAGTATCAATTGATCAAAATGTAAGACTATACTACAATGAAGACACTTACCAAACTTCATTTTTAGATGAAATATATTGTACCAATATTTCAAGCAACTGTTCAAGATTATAGGAATTATGAATTAACATTTGATTTGTCAATTGACTTAATAAGATATTAACTTTCATACTACTGTTATCATGATTGTTAAAGTTTTAACTCGAAGGGTCAATAGTAATACTAACAGAGATATTATCTTAGAGTAATATTTATCACATTGAATTGAGCATCAGAAGGAAACTAGCTATTTAGTGGGCGGATAGAAACACGCATGCACATAGAGTATAGGGCAGAAACATGTAAATTAATATAGAAATATATCAGATTTCGAGGTTATTTAGAAGACTTAGCATTGCTCACAATAGTGTTGACACTAAATGGCCACTTGGCAACCGACTCAAATGCCCAAATAAGCACGAGATTTAAGGTCTTACTCTAAGTTCCTTAGAATGATTATACCCGAATAACTTTGAGTAAACTTTAAGATCATGTCCAAGAGATTTAGACAGGTTCATGCCCTAACCCACAAGAAGACGTGTCACACATACCCCCGTGACAGAGTTAAGGCGTCGTTATTACCTCTTGAAGAATCACCCTCATCTAGGAGTACAACCCTTTTAAAGTGACAAGGGTGTATCATGAACCACGATTAACCCTTAAGGGTTGAGTGGCTAAGTCATACCTTAGAGCTAGGGCTAGTACTTAGTGTGAGGACATGAGTGTGCCTCATAGATGAACACGAGTGTTTTGTTAAGCAAACTCCTTATGGACAACCTCAAACATGCAACACGTAAGTGCTTGTCAAAGGGCTTTTGCTAATGGGATTAGGTTGTTCAACCCTTGAACATTTTCACACACTCCCAAAAGAACACCCCTAGCCAAGTGTGCCAATTAACACACCCGATTACAAGACCTAACCTCCCTCGGGTGAATGCTAAGGCTTAACACCTGATACGAGCACAAACACAATGCATACTAGTGTATCCAATCCCTCGGTGTTAAACCTATGACATAACTCCTAAGTTGTGCCTTGGGCATTGTATTGTGTACCAATTAGCCTAGTGTCACATGTTCATGTGATAATTTCCCAAACATGAGCTATCTTAAGATGCCTCACCACATTTGGACAACGACACAAATGTGCCATGCTTAGCTACAAGTGTTGCTCTTATCTTAATGTGGGGAGGTTGAAGCATAGATTGACAATTTGACTTAAATAATGATTTTAAATCACTAAATAAACCATGGTGATTTTCAATTAATTTATATAATGATTTTTAAATTAATTAAATAAATAAATTTAATTTATATTCTTTAATTTTATGAATACCTTTTCAATTTATTAATTATATAAATTATAGTATATATTATATATATATATATATATAATATATATATATATTATTAAAAATTAGGATTTACTATTTATGAATAGTAAAACCATGGTCTAAATTAATCTATGGGTTGGAGACATGCTCAACCTCCAATTATTGAAACATCTACTCCAACAAGACCTTCTAAGCACGAATTCGCCAACAATAAGATTAAAGAACCCTTAGGGTGTGACATACCCTGTGCATTGAAAATTAAAGCGATACAATATGGGTTGTGCATTAAAAACACAAATTAAAGCTTGCACTGGTAGGAGAGTAATGAGCTTAGTTAGGAACTTAGGAAATCACTTTGTAATTACCTTACCTAGCCCAGCATTAGTGAGTTAACTTGCTTAACCTAACCCTAAATCGACCCCAAGCATTAGGGTTAGGTCAGCCTTAGGAGTATCCTTAACCATATTTGACATGCCAAATTTATCTTGACGCAAAAACACGAATAGGGGAGAGTTCTAAATGGCAAATTCCACCTTTGATGAAGTTTCTTCATGTATTTAGTAACAACGATTAAAACACCCCTAAATGCCTAAATGCACTAAGCGAAGCTGTTTCTTACTCATTAGAGGCAACATGAATTATAGTAGGTAAGAACAATTAACTTCCAAAGTAAAAAGGTAGGAACATATTAAAACTATGACATGTTCAAACCCGATACAGGATACAGGATTCTGGATACAGGATATGGGTTGCAGGATTTTCTTATAGGATATTCCTACAGGGATTCCGGATACAGGATACGGTTGTAGGATATTCCTACAGAATATGCCTAGAGGATAAGGGACATGTGGACTCATCTTACCTCTGCATGCATGTAGTCACTTTGCATGCATGCAACCACTTTTAGCACTCATGCCTAGATTAGCTTTGGAGTTGTGAGCATAAAAGCTCCGACCTAATTGTTGTACAATAGTTACTATCAACACCAGTCTTACTACGATCAATCTCGTCTTGTCTTGTTCTGTCTTGCTCCTGTCTGTTTCCTGTCTGCTCCTGTCTGTTTCCTGTCCTGCTCCTGTCTTGTTCCCGGATCCTGTCCTTTCTGTCTTGTTCCTGGATCCTTCTTGTCTTGCTCCCGGACTATCCTGTTCCTGTTTGCTCCTGAGTTTCTGAGTTCTTGTCCTACTCTCGTCCTGTTCCTGAGTCAAGCCTTTGTTCTTGGAATCCTGCTCTCTTTGGTTCCTGGATCGTGGCTTGACAGTTTGATAGTAACTGCTTTCATAGCTTTCCGTTTCCAGCTACTTTTTTTTCTTGATTCTTTTCCTTCGTTTTCCTCCTTTTTTCTTTCATAGATCATGGCTGATTTTGAGCACTTTCAACGCGAGCACCAAATTTGCTTCATGAGCTGGCCACTTTGCGCCAAGTGGTCACCGATCTGCAAGGTTCCACCAATGCGGCACATGCAGCTGCTGATGCATCCTCCAAGGCTGCTGCGCAGGCTCTCTCTCAGGCATCGGTGGTTCCTTCTTCATCGAACTTTTCTTCGGAGCCGAAGATCAGCATGCCAAAAGTTCAGTGGCAATCGTGCCGATTTCCAAGGTTTCCTGAATCAGATCCGGCTCTTGATCGCATATGCAACCACGCGCTACTCGATGATGCACAAAAGGTTGGCCTTTTGGCATCCTTACTAAGTGGATCTCCACGGGCTTGGGTTGCCCCTTGCTGGAGCGTGACGACCCATTGATGGAAGACTTTGAAGGTTTCGTGGCTGCCTTTGAAGCCTTTGGAGATCCTGATAAGTACCGTTCTGCATGCACGAAGTTACGGAAAGCTCACTCAAGGATCCCGACCAGCTTCCGTCTATGCATCCGAATTTCAGCAACTTTGCACGAACATTCCATGGGACGAGACTGCATTGATCGAACACTTCCGTTTTTGAGGGATGACGTGAAGGACCTTCTCCTTACGTTACCGGATGCCCAAACATTAGCGGAGATCATGCAACAAGCTGTTCGTTGCGACAACCGTTTGTTCGAGCGTCGTCAGGAAAGATCCCGTCAGCAGTTCCTGCAAACCAATCCTGCAGCTGTGGTACATGTTCCTGCACCACCTTCTGGAGTAGTTCCTATGGAGGTTGAGAAATCCAAGCGTGGCTCTCTTTCTGCTGAGAAGCAACGTCGCAGTGAGAACCTATGCTTGTATTGTGGTGAGCAGGACACAAGGTGGCAGAATGTCCTATTAAAGCCAGGAAGTTCAAGACGCGTGAAGTTGAAGCTGAAGTTCAGTCGGAAAACTTCAATGTCCACTTCGTCTAGGAGCCGCGAAGTTGGACGTAGGTGCAGGCTCCATTGGTGCTGCTCATACCATTCCATCACTTAAGTTTCCTGTACACATTCATCTTAATAATCGAGAGCTCATGGAGTTTGCCTTGTTAGACACTGGTGCAAATGCATGCTTCATGGATGACACTTTTGCAACTCAACATGGCATTTCGGTGGTGAAGTTGAAGCGTGCAGTTCCTGTAGAGGTGGCCGATGGGCGTCTGATTGCTTCTGGCGCAGTTACCCATGCTACCGAACCTCTCTCCTGCAGTATGGCACATTCAACTGTTCAATTTCCTTCAACTTGATCAAGACTCGGTCGACTCCCATCATTTTGGGCATGCCATGGTTCGTTGTTGCAAATCCGCAGATCGACTGGAGGTCTAGGACGCTCACGTTTTCCTCTCCGACAGCTAGGATCAATCCTGTACCTTCCTGTGTGCAGGATACATCCTTAGTATCTGAGGCAGTACAAGCTACAGGATTGACCGTGCCTGTTCCTGTACCAGTGTTGAAGACTCCTCCTCGACAGGATTCACCTCATGTCAGTTCCTCAGCACATCCACATCTCTCCACTCCTGTAAGTTTGCTTCCTGTACAGGGTTCTTCCAATCCTGTATCAGTGTCGAAGGTTCCTCCTCAACAGGATCCACCTCCTGTTGATTCGTCAGCACATTCGCAGGCTTTCTCACTCCTGCGCAACCACGGACTCCTGTACAGGATTCTTCCAATCCTGTACACTCGTCAACATCCACACAGGTTTTTCCAATCCTGCCTCTTTCTGTTACTGCTTCTGTTCCACCCCCAAGATCCTTCCTCTTTTTCAGTCACAGCTCCCTCCTTCTCCTCTCCGAGTTCTTACCACTACCATGCATGAACTCGCCACTGATCCTGCTCCTTTCCACCTTTTTGCCTTTCAAGTAACTCCTACGTCCTCTTCTACCTTTCCTGTATCCGACTCTCCTGTTTTTCAATCTCCTTCTCCTACTCCTTCTCCTTCTCCTCCTTCTTCCCTACCATCCAAGTATCACGCCTTTAAGGACGTTTTTGACAAGCACAAGGCTGCAGTTCTTCCTGTTCACAGGTCCTACGACTGTCCTATTGATCTTGCGGAAGGAAAGACTCCACCGTTCGGACCGATTTATGCATTGTCACCCACAGAGTTGGAGGTTCTTCGTCAGTACATCGAGGACAACTTGGCATCCGGCTTCATTCGTCACTCAAAGTCCCCTGCAGGAGCGCCTATCTTCTTTGTCAAGAAGAAGGATGGGAGTTTACGTTTGGTTGTGGACTACAGGGGTTTGAATCAAGTCACCATTCGGAATCGGTACCCGTTGCCATTGATCCCGGAACTTCTCGATCGGCTGCGAGGAGCAAAGGTGTTCACGAAGATCGACTTACGAGGGGCCTACAACCTTGTACGGATTCGTCCAGGCGATGAGTGGAAGACTGCCTTTCGTACAAGGTATGGACACTTCGAGTACACGGTGATGCCTTTCGGCCTTACCAATGCCCCAGCCGTGTTCCAACACATGGTGAACGACATCTTTCGTGACTTCTTGGACCAGTTTGTGGTGATCTACCTCGACGACATTTTGATTTTCTCCAAGGACCAGGCGGCACATGACAAGCATGTACGATTAGTTCTACAGCGGCTTCGCGAGCATGGCCTGTATGCGAAGTTGGAGAAGTGTTTTTTCGATAGGGATTCTGTGGAGTTCTTGGGCTACATCGTCTCTCCTGCTGGCGTTTCCATGGACATGCACAAGGTGAAGACCATCGTGGAGTGGGAGAGGCCCAAGTCTGTACGAGATGTACAATGTTTCCTTGGCTTTGCAAACTTCTACAGGCGGTTCATACAGGACTTCTCCAAGCGTGTACTTCCACTCACGGAACTCACCAAGCGCACAGGTTTTCTCTTGGTCCGACAAGGCGGAACATGCATTCACAACACTCAAGGACGCCTTCACGACAGCTCCGATTTTAGCACATCCTGACCCTTCTCATCCTTTCTTCATTGAAGCAGATGCCTCGGATTTTGCAGTAGGATCCGTCCTATCACAAGTTGGAGAAGACAAGTTGCTTCATCCTGTAGCTTTTCACTCTCGTAAGTTCCTTCGGCGGAGATCAATTACGAGATTCATGACAAGGAACTCAAGGCCATTGTGGATTCGTTCGAGGAGTGGCGGCATTTCCTGGAAGGTGCTGCACATCCTGTACAAGTTCTTACGGATCACAAGAACCTGGAGTATTTCAAACGGCTCGAGTTCTCAGTCGGCGACAGGCTAGGTGGGCGGAGTTCCTATCACGTTTTGTTTCGTCATCGTCTACAGGCCCGGTTTTCGGAATGGCAAGGC
Source organism: Selaginella tamariscina (assembly GCA_003024785.1). NCBI lineage: Eukaryota > Viridiplantae > Streptophyta > Lycopodiopsida > Selaginellales > Selaginellaceae > Selaginella > Selaginella tamariscina. The sequence goes on along the minus strand of PUQB01000895.1, from coordinate 31,269 downwards.
GGACGCATTGTCTAGGCGCTCTTACCTTGCACCAAGCCCGGGCGATCCTGCATATGACTGTCAAAGGCAAGTGTTGTTGGGTCCTGATCGATTCCGGCTTGCGGCACTGCAGGTTCATCAGGCTCCAGCAAATTCAACACTCCTACAGGAGTCCGTTCGCAGTTGGCTACAGACGACTTGGCAAAGAATGTGTTCTCACACATTCATCCTGACGTTGCAAGTTCCTCTTCCTCCAGTTCCCGTTCAGACTACAAGTTGTTCACCATACAGGATGGACTCCTGTACCGGGAAGGTCTCCTGTACGTTCCTGTTGGTATTTCTAGGACTCGTGTGGTACATGATTGTCATGATACCCCTACTACAGGACATTTTGGTGTGGCCAAGACAGTGGAGTTGGTGACTCGCAACTATTGGTGGCCTGGGTTGCGAGGTTTTGTGGAAAGGTTTGTACGGAGTTGTGACACTTGTAACAGGTCGAAGATGCCTCATCATGCACCTCTGGTCTTCTTCGTCCTCTTCCTGTTCCTTCTGCTCCTTAGAGATCCATTTCTATGGATTTCTCACAGATCTTTCCTCTCGTGGATTTGATGCAGTTCTTATGGTGGTTGACCATTTCACTAAGCAGCTCATTTCCTACCTGCAACAAGACAACTACAGTCAGACAACTGCTGAGTTGGTGATCCGTGAAGTGTTCCGACATCATGGTTTCCTGAAGCATTGTTTTCGATTGAGGTCCACAATTCATTCCAAGTTTTGGCGAGAGCTTCTTCGGAAGTCTACAGTTAAAGCGGATCTTTCTTCAGGATATCATCCGCAAACTGAACTCACAATTCAGACCTTGGAACAGTATCTTCGTTGCTTCATCAGTTACCAACAGGACAACTGGTTGGACCTTCTTCCAATGGCAGAGTTTGCCTACAACAACTTCTTCACGCATCTACATGACAGACACCTTTCTTTGCTCTTATAGGTCACCATCCACGTTTTGACTTTGCTCCTTCCGCTTCTCCTTCTTCCGCTCCTGCAGTACAGGATCGTCTCCAGCATCTTCGTCAGGTACAGGATGATCTCCGGGTTCATCTTCAGTAGGCACAGGAATGATACAAGCATCATGCTGATGCTCACCGTCAGCCGGCACCTGCATACAAGATTGGTGATTTCGTGTGGCTTCTTTGTCGACATATTCGTACCAATAGGCCTTCTTCTAAGTTGGATTTTCAACGATTGGCCCTTACAGGATTGTGGCGGAGGTCAATCCTGTAGCTTTTGACTCGAGTTACCATCTACGGTGAAACTTCATCCTGTGTTTCACACCTCCTTATTGGAGTCGTATCATCCTTCTTCTCTTCCCGGTCGTGCTTTTCTCCTCCCCCTCCTGTGGTCATTGACATTGAACCTGAGTACAAGTTGCAAACATCCTTTGATTCTCGTCTTCATCGCCGCCAACTCAATACTTGGTGGATTGGAAAGGTTATTTGCCTATGATCGCACTTGGGAACCTGCATCCAACTTACTCCATGCTTCTTCCAAAGTTGCTGCCTTCCATTGGCATTATCCTGCTAAACCAGGTCACTATCAAGCTGATCCAGGAACCAGGAAGAAAGAAGGATTCAAGAACAAGAAGGCTTAACTCGAGAGCAGGACAGAGAGCAGACAGGAAATAGGAACTCAGGAGCAAGATAGGAAACAGGATAGGATCCGGGAGAGACAGGAACAGGATAGGATCCGGGAGAGACAGGAACAGGATAGGATCTGGGAGCAAGACAGGAAGGCGCAGGTAGGATCCAGGAACAAGACAGGAACTGGACAGGATTTGAGAACAAGACAAGAGCAGGAGGCAAGGAACAAGAGACAAATAAGACAAGAATAAGAATGATCGTAGAATGACTGGTGTTGATTGTAACTGATTGTACAACAATTAGGTCGGAGCTTTTATGCTCACAACTCCAAGCTAATCTGGTCATGAGTCTAATCTAGTCATGAGCTAAGAATAATGTCCCTTATCCTCTAGGCATATCCTATAGCATATCCTATAGGCATATCCTATAGGAATATCTTATAGGTATATCCTATAGGAATATCCTGCAGGCATATCCTGTAATCCGTATCCTGTATCCGAAATCCTACATCATGTATCCGAAATCTTGTATCCTGTATCGGGTTGTGACAGCACCTCCTCCCTAAGGACGAGTTTCACGAGTCTTAGGACCTGGTTTAGCAGGATAATTGTCAGAGTTTTAACCCAAAGGGCCAACACGTGGCTGCCAGGGTGGCCATTTGGCGTCATCACCCTGTGTGAGCAACGCTAAGTTTCCCAGAACAACCCCAACGACCCCTAGGGTTAGACTCTAATGCCCAAGTGGACAGGAGACTTAGGGTTTAGCCTAAGTCTCCCTAGAATGTCTGCCCCCAGAACCCTTGAGGGATAACCCTAGTTGACTTAGGGTTTAGCCTAAGTCTCCCTAGAGTGTCTGCCCCCAAAACCCTTGAGGGATAACCCTAGTTGACTTAGGGTCTTGCCCTAGAAGACCTAGACAGGCTCATGCCCTAACCCCCATCAAGGAGACGTGTGTTCCACACATACCCCTGACAGAGCTAAGGCATCGTCACTTACCCCTTGAGGAATCACCCTCATCCGGGAGTACAACCCCTTTAGGGCGACAAGGGGTACCCTGAACCACGACTAACCCCTAAGGGTTTGAGTGGCCAAGTTATACCCTAGACCTAGGGCTAGTACTTAGTGAGGACACGAGTGTGCGCCGTAGGCGGACACGAGTGTTCTGCTAAGCAAACTCCCTAAGGCTAGGTTTGGGATAACCCTAAGCACATGACCTTGCGAGTGCCTCACGAAAGGGCTCCTGCTAACATGTTAGGTTGTTCAACCCTTGAATTCCAAGGAGAACACTCCCCTAGCCAAGTGTGCCAAAGCACACCTAGTTATGAGACCTAACCTCCCTTGAGCGGATGCCCAAGGCTTAGCACCCTAGTGCAAGCACAAGCATGTCTGTTTGCTAGTATCCAACCCCTTGGCGACAAGCCCATGACATAACCCCAAAGGGCGTGCCTCAGGCGTTGTACCATGTGACGTTTAGCCCAGTGTCACATCTCCATGTGACACTGCCTTCCCCGATGTGGGCTATCATGCCATAGCCCTTAGATTCAAGAGTTGCACCAAGTGCCACAAACGTGGCTCCTAAATGCCAACTCTAGAACCCCTCAATGAACCCTCAGGAACCAGTAACATGAACCTGTCAAACAAGATCCCACGCCACAGTTGGACAAGGACACGGATGTGCCTTGCTTGGCCGTGAGTGCTACACCTAGCTTGACGTGGAGGAGGAGGCTGGAGACAAGCCTCAACCTCTGCCTCTTGGAACGTGCATTCCGACAAGACCTCCCAGGCATGGATTCGCCAACGTTAAGGGTAAGCTACCCGAAGGTGGGACGTACCCCTGGCATCTGGAAGTTAGGGCGGCACAACAGAGGGTTGTGCCTTGACGACACAAGCTAGAGCTTGCACCGGGAGAAGAGTAACGAGCTCAGTCATGAACCCAGGAACCCTCACTCCTATATACTACCTTATTTATGTGACAGAGGCCCCCCCCCTGTTTTCCTGTTTACATAAGTGGGCTAGCACTGAAATCTCATTCCCAGAGGGAACATACTTGGTGAGTTATCCATCGACCCCTAAACCCTAACCTGTCAAACCTGGGGGTATTTCTAAGCATATCCGACATGCCGAACTCACCGGAACTAGCCATTAATCCAACCGGGACACGGAAAACCAAGGTAAGAGTTTTCTAGATGGAAGTGCTAGCTTCGCCCAGAGTTTCTTGCAAATACCTAATGACACCGGCCGGACCATCACTAGATATCCAAGTGCACTAAGCGGGTGTTTCTTCACCTAGGGCTTATCAACATAGTACAGTAGGTAACAACAGTCAACGTCCAAAGTAAAGAGTCATAGTAAAAACTATGACACACTCCCCGCCTTTGAAAATGTCAACGTCCTCGTTGACGTCCAACTCCAAGACTAGATAATGTTAGAGAAAATAACCAAAACTAACATATCACTCTATGCGGAGTCAGCCAAAAGTTCACATAAGTTTTATTACCCCCCTTGCATTACGCGAAACCAAGTACTTCAGAACCGTCGTTCACTGAGTCGTAAACCCAGCTGCCGGAGGCACCACCTGCGACATGAAGTCACTTGGAGACCTTTTGCACGTCTGCAAAGTCTGTCACCCGACGCACACAACACTGGTTAATTTCTTTACTTAACTAGAATTTATATTGGAGGCCTCTAGTTAGTGTTGTTGCCGGCCCCTTGGTTAACAAGAAATAAAGACTTGCTTTATTCCTTAATATTAAACGCTGTTGACGACCTCTGTCATCTAGCGCACAACAAGCACTTCTCAAATGCTTGACCAAACACCTTCGCATTTCTTTGATTTTCCAATGGTCCACATGTTACGATATTATAGCTTACATTCTGCATCCCTCGGTGTTTCTCATTACCCCTTTTCATAAGGGTCTGCTACTATACCTATCTCTTTTAGTATATAGCTACGCCAGACTAAGTATGAGACTTTTATCGGAATCAAGCTCTTTTCCGATATAAGAGTACAATTCGTAAAACCCTGTTCTTTGTAAACATGTCAATCTGGCCAGAGGCGATCACAGAGGCGCATGGCTGTACACATGTATACAACAAGGTCTTGCCAACTGCCAACTGCCATCCACTTGGTGTGTTATTAACATAAATTTATTCCCGATAGGAATCAAATTCAGTCAAATCACACCAAGTGTGATAGCCTTACCATTCTCTTTCACAACCAACTTTGTACTCTTTCATAACACCGACCAGTTCAGGGACCAGATAAGCTAACATACCTTTCTTACAAACCAATGTGGAAACCAGGAAATTCAACCCATCTCTAGTGCCTCAATCGACAACCTTTAGATAACATCTCTTAATTGTCACTCATTGTACTCATTCCCAAAGAGCACAACATACTAGATGCCATTCAATAATTCCTAACTCCTTATCGTACTAAGTTCAAAATACCAATTTTAAAACTTAGTTTCCACGATAAGAGTCTCCTGAACTCGTAATACTGCACGCCTCCATAACATTATATTTATTTCCAACTTTAAATTGATTTGTAAATGTTTCTCAACACTATACCGAAGTATAGTTTTCACTAATTCAAGCAATTAGTGTTTTGATAAACATCTTTTTAAACTAATCCTTATTCCATAAATAGTTGTAATTTCGATATTGATACTCTTGAATGGATAATGATCGTTTTAACGTTCAAATCCTAAGTTTATCAACTAGTTGTTATACTAGCGGATATAAACTTACAATCATATCAATTTATCAAAATGCTACAACTATAATATAGACATGGTCTTAGTTTACATGAACCGAACTTCAGTTTTAGATGGAATATAATGTTATGACAGTATTCGAGGAACTTGTTCAGAGACTAAGAGGAATCATGAACTAGTGTCTGGTTCATCTAATTGATTTAGTAAGATATCAACCTCCACATAAATGTTATCATAACACTGAAGTGTTATATCAACTTCATGTTTTAGTCATACCTTATAATTCAATAGATCTCCCCAAACATGAATAAAATATCTAGTTCAGTACATTGAACTAAGATACATTATTCACTCTAGACACCTAGCAATCCAGAAAGTATCACATTGCCCCTCAAGCAATGTATTGAGAAATGTTCATTTCTCAACTAACTTGAAAACACGTTTCAAGTTATAACACTAAGGTAGTGCCTTACCAAAGTGTCAGACTCAAATCCACTTGAGTCTTTATATTATATGATTACGGCCACCTCATGTGATCATAACCAAGTTTGATATTGAGCGCTCCAAACTCAATATTGAAGAGATATCATACATACTTTGACAAGTCATTTATAACCAATCTTGAAAAGATTGTCACAAATTCTGCCAAAGTTTAGAATATAAATATCTCAACAGATGAGGTGATAGGAAACCTCATATTCTCGAACCGGATATTGGACGAACCTTGAACTACAATCATCAAGAAGGGACACCATCTTCTTGAGCTAATCCCGCTACACAATATCATACTTACAAGAATATTGAACCAACTCAAGGAACACCATCAAACCTTGAGATAGAACTAACAACTAACCCAAGGAATACAATCAAACCTTGAGTCAAGAATAGTTCTATTTTTCAATATTCCGAAAGATTGAAGATACATACTTTATTTGTTCTTTAAGTGCCCACATTTGCGACCATGATGCAGAGTCAAGAAACCGTCTTTTGAATAATCGTATTCGACTCTAAAATGAAATTGATATTGAAAATCAATATCAACTTCTAATTCTCATCGAACACCGACTCTCTGAGGAGGTACATGCACTTAAACCTCCAATGGAAATCCGACTATTACTAGCTCATTGGTAATTCTCAACATAAGTTATCAAACTTAGCAAGTTTCCTTACTTAGTCGATAAAAAGTGAAAATCCCAAATCATGCTCTTCTTAACCAAGGAATCACCCTTGTTCAAGAACTTCTCCCCACATTGCAAACAACGTTACAGTTTCAAGATTAAAGAGTTAACAATGAAAATGCACAAGTGTGCGCCGAACGCCTTCACTATGCAAGTTTTCATTACTCAGTAAACTAAAATGTAAACGTATGTTTCCAACATTACTCTTTCTGATAGATCATGCCATCTATCCCAAAAGTTGCATTGATAGGGATGCAACATTAAATCCGTCTACTGCCAAATATATTATTCTATCCCATTCTTATCCCATGAGATAACTTCATAATCAAGTTAGTTGAGTAGCTAACTTGAATACAAAGTGCGCGCTTACAACCAACTAAGGTTTCAAGTTGTACTTTGTTCAAATCAAGACTTGAACTTAGTAAACTATTTCACCTAATGTTACTTGCAGCTAGCGTCATCAAAATATTACGTCATCGGACAATACTTTGATTACATTGGATCTTCGAACCAACTGCTTAACATATTCATCATATGTTAATATTTGACATTCGTTGTATTATAAGTTCATCACCATAGTCTGCTTCTAGAGTTACACTCTCGGAAATGCACTATAATAGAGCTTATTTTACACTTTATGTCAAAATGTAGTGTTCATCTTATGTTTGAATATGCCCCTTCTCCGAAGTCAAAGACGCACTTTGAACATAAGTCTTTCCCCGTTTGAACACTACATTGGATCGATATTGAATCTTGACATAAGCCAAAACTCAAAGGACACTGTCTGTTTCAAATCATGTGTTATCCCAAATTCAAACACCTTAAAGAAAAAGAAAAATTTTCAATAATGTGTAAGCTTAGCATATCACATGATCCACTTCACAAGACTTAGTTTGTAAGCCAGAACAAACTAACACGCCATGTCTTGTGGAAAATATGGTAAAGTAACCTGGACAACCTTAAGGTAAGTAACCTAAGAAAACGTAACCTGGCATGCAACTTGGAAGTTGCCTTCCGAGTGCTACCTTCGACATTGGAGTCCATAACCCACACCCACTTATTAAGTAGATGTCTCTTAAGAGTTATAGATCTCAGGACCAACTCTCCACGCAGAATTCAGACGTTAGCCGAAAGTGATAGAGTACTTCAAGAATTTAGAACTAACTAAACCCTAAAACACTACACTTTAGGCAGTCCTACTGACCGCAGAGAATGGCTCCGATACCAATTGTCAGAGTTTTAACCCAAAGGGCCAACACGTGGCTGGCTGGTGGCCATTTGGCGTCATCACCCTGTGTGAGCAACGCTAAGTTTCCCAGAACAACCCCAACGACCCCTAGGGTTAGACTCTAATGCCCAAGTGGACAGGAGACTTAGGGTTTAGCCTAAGTCTCCCTAGAATGTCTGCCCCCAGAACCCTTGAGGGATAACCCTAGTTGACTTAGGGTTTAGCCTAAGTCTCCCTAGAGTGTCTCCCCCAAAACCCTTGAGGGATAACCCTAGTTGACTTAGGGTCTTGCCCTAGAAGACCTAGACAGGCTCATGCCCTAACCCCCATCAAGGAGACGTGTGTTCCACACATACCCCTGACAGAGCTAAGGCATCGTCACTTACCCCTTGAGGAATCACCCTCATCCGGGAGTACAACCCCTTTAGGGCGACAAGGGGTACCCTGAACCACGACTAACCCCTAAGGGTTTGAGTGGCCAAGTTATACCCTAGACCTAGGGCTAGTACTTAGTGAGGACACGAGTGTGCGCCGTAGGCGGACACGAGTGTTCTGCTAAGCAAACTCCCTAAGGCTAGGTTTGGGATAACCCTAAGCACATGACCTTGCGAGTGCCTCACGAAAGGGCTCTGCTAACATGTTTAGGTTGTTCAACCCTTGAATTCCAAGGAGAACACTCCCCTAGCCAAGTGTGCCAAAGCACACCTAGTTATGAGACCTAACCTCCCTTGAGCGGATGCCCAAGGCTTAGCACCCTAGTGCAAGCACAAGCATGTCTGTTTGCTAAGTATCCAACCCCTTGGCGACAAGCCCATGACATAACCCCAAAGGGCGTGCCTCAGGCGTTGTACCATGTGACGTTTAGCCCAGTGTCACATCTCCATGTGACACTGCCTTCCCCGATGTGGGCTATCATGCCATAGCCCTTAGATTCAAGAGTTGCACCAAGTGCCACAAACGTGGCTCCTAAATGCCACTCTAGAACCCCTCAATGAACCCTCAGGAACCAGTAACATGAACCTGTCAAACAAGATCCCACGCCACAGTTGGACAAGGACACGGATGTGCCTTGCTTGGCCGTGAGTGCTACACCTAGCTTGACGTGGAGGAGGAGGCTGGAGACAAGCCTCAACCTCTGCCTCTTGGAACGTGCATTCCGACAAGACCTCCCAGGCATGGATTCGCCAACGTTAAGGGTAAGCTACCCCGAAGGTGGGACGTACCCCTGGCATCTGGAAGTTAGGGCGGCACAACAGAGGGTTGTGCCTTGACGACACAAGCTAGAGCTTGCACCGGGAGAAGAGTAACGAGCTCAGTCATGAACCCAGGAACCCTCACTCCTATATACTACCTTATTTATGTGACAGAGGCCCCCCCCTGTTTTCCTGTTTACATAAGTGGGCTAGCACTGAAATCTCATTCCCAGAGGGAACATACTTGGTGAGTTATCCATCGACCCCTAAACCCTAACCTGTCAAACCTGGGGGTATTTCTAAGCATATCCGACATGCCGAACTCACCGGAACTAGCCATTAATCCAACCGGGACACGGAAAACCAAGGTAAGAGTTTTCTAGAATGGAAGTGCTAGCTTCGCCCAGAGTTTCTTGCAAATACCTAATGACACCCGGCCGACCATCACTAGATATCCAAGTGCACTAAGCGGGCTGTTTCTTCTACACCTAGGGCTTATCAACATAGTACAGTAGGTAACAACAGTCAACGTCCAAAGTAAAGAGGAGTCATAGTAAAAACTATGACGATGGAAGGCAAAGCAACTTTGGAAGAAGCATGGAGTAAGTTGGATGCAGGTTCCCAAGTTTGATCGGTAGGCAAAATAACATTTCCAATCCACCAGTATTGAAGTTGGCGACGATGAAGACGAGAATCAAGGATGGCTGCAACTTCGTACTCAGGTTCACCAGCAATGACCACAGAAGGGGGAGAAGAAGAAGCTGATACGGCTCCAACAAGGAGGTGTGAAACACAGGATGAAGTTTCACCGTAGATAGTAACTCGAGTCGGAAAGCTACATGATTAACCTCCGCCACAATCCTATAAGGGCTTAATCGTTAAAAATCTAACTTAGAAGAAGGCATGTTGGTGCGAATGTGTCGACGAAGAAGCCACACGAGATCACCAATCTTGTATGTAGGTGCCGACTGACGGTGAGCATCAGCATGATGCTTGGATCGTTCCTGTGCCTGTTGAAGATGAACCTGGAGATCATCCTATACCTGACGAAGATGCTGGAGACGATTCTGTACTGCAGGAGCGGAAGAAGGAAAAGCAGGAGGAGTAAAGTCAAAACGTGGATGGTGGCCTGTAAGAGCAAAGAAAGGTGTCTGGCCTGTAGATGCATGAATGGAGTTGTTATAGGCAAATTCCGCCATTGGAAGAAGGTCCAACTAGTTGTCCTGTTGGTAACTGATGAAGCAACGAAGATACTGTTCCAAGGTCTGAATTGTGCGTTCTGACTACCCATCAGTTTGCGGATGATATCCTGAAGAAAGATCCGCTTTAACCTGTAGACTCCGAAGAAGCTCTTGCCAAAACTTGGACATGAATTGTGGACCTCAATTGAAAACAATGCTCTCAGGAAAACCATGATGTCGGAACACTTCACGGATCACCAACTCAGCAGTTGTCTGTCCTGTAGTGTCTTGTTACAGGGTAGGAAATGAGCCTGCTTGGTAAAAACGGTCAACCACACAAGAACTGCATCAAATCCACGAGAAGAAGGAAGATCTGTGAGGAAATCCATAGAAATGGATCTCCAAGGAGCAGAAGGAACAGGAAGAGGACGAAGAAGACCAGAGGGTGCATGATGAGGCATCTTCGACCTGTTACAAGTGTCACAGCTCCGTACAAACCTTTTCACAAAACCTCGCAACCCAGGCCACATAGTTGCGAGTTACCAACTCCACTATCTTGGCCACACCAAAATGTCCTGTAGCCGGGGTATCATGACAATCTTGTACCACACGAGTCCTGGAAATACCAACAGGAACGTACAGGAGACCTTCCCGGTACAGGAGTCCATCCTGTATGGCGAACAACTTGTAGTTTGAATGGGAACTGGAGGAAGAGGAACTTGCAATGTCAGGATGAATGTGTAAGAACACATTCTTTGTCAAGTCGTTTGTAGCCAACTGCGAACGGATGTCCTGTAGGAGTGTTGAATTTGCTGGAGCCTGATGAACCTGTAATGCCGCAAGCCAGAATCGATTAGGACCCAACAACACTTTGTTTTGATAGTCATATGCAGGATCACCTGGGACCGGTGCAAGGTAAGAGCGCCTAAACAATGCGTCTGCCTTGCCATTCCGAAAAAACCGGGCCTGTAGACAATGACGAAATCAAAATGTGATAGGAACTCCGCCCACCTAGCCTGTCACGACTGAGAACTCGAGCCGTTTTGAAATACTCCAGGTTCTTGTGATCCGTAAGAACTTGTACAGGATGCGTAGCACCTTCTTAGGAAATGCCGCCACTCCTCGAACAAATCCACAATGGCCTTGGGTTCCTTGTCATGAATCTCGTAATTGATCTCCGCCGAAAGGAACTTACGAGAGTGAAAAGCTACAGGATGAAGCACTTGTCTTCTCCAACTTGTGATAGGACGGATCCTACTGCAAAATCCGAGGCATCTGCTTCAACGAAGAAAGGACGAGAAGGATCAGGATGTGCTAAAATTGGAACTGTCGTGAAGGCGTCCTTGAGTGTTGTGAATGCATGTTCTGCCTTGTCAAACCAAGAGAAAACCTCTGTGCGTTTGGTGAGTTTTCGTGAGTGGAAGTACACGCTTGGAGAAGTCATGTATGAACCGCCTGTAGAAGTTTACAAAGCCAAGGAAAACATTGTACATCTCGTACAGACTTGGGCCTTCTCCCACTCCACGATGGTCTTCACCTTGTTGCATGTCCATGGAAACGCCAGCAGGAGAGACGATGTAGCCCAAGAACTCCACAAAATCCCTATCGAAAAAAACACTTCTCCAACTTCGCATAAAGCCATGCTCACGAAGCCGCTGTAAACCAATCGTACATGCTTGTCATGTGCCGCCTGGTCCTTGGAGAAAATCAAAATGTCGTCGAGGTAGATCACCACAAACTGGTCCAAGAAGTCACGAAAGATGTCGTTCACCATGTGTTGGAACACGGCTGGGGCATTGGTAAGGCCGAAAGGCATCACCGTGTACTCGAAGTGTCCATACCTTGTACGAAAGGCAGTCTTCCACTCATCGCCTGGACGAATCCGTACAAGGTTGTAGGCCCCTCGTAAGTCGATCTTCGTGAACACCTTTGCTCCTCGCAGCCGATCGAGAAGTTGGGATCAATGGCAACGGGTACCGATTCCGATGGTGACTTGATTCAAACCCCTGTAGTCCACAACCAAACGTAACTCCCATCCTTCTTCTTGACAAAGAAGATAGGCGCTCCTGCAGGGGACTTTGAGTGACGAATGAAGCCGGATGCCAAGTTGTCCTCGATGTACTGACGAAGAACCTCCAACTCTGTGGGTGACATGCATAAATTCCGAACGGTGGAGTCTTTCCTTCGCAAGATCAATAGGACAGTCGTAGGACCTGTGAACAGGAAGAACTAGCCTTGTGCTTGTCAAAAACGTCCTTAAAGGAGTGATACTTGGATGGTAGGGAAGAAGGAGGAGAAGGAAAGAGCAGGAAAGGAGATTGAAAAACAGGAGAGTCAGACACAGGAAAGGTAGAAGAGGACGTAGGAGTTACTTGAAAGGCAAAAAGGTGGAAAGGAGCAGGATCAGTGGCAAGTTCATGCATGGTAGTGGTAAGAACTCGGAGAGGAGAAGGAGGGAGCTGTGACTGAAAAAGAGGAAGGATCTTGGGGGGTGGAACAGAAACAGAGTAAGAAAAGAGGCAGGATTGGGAGAAACAGATGTGGATGTTGACAAGTGTACAGGATTGGAAGAATCCTGTACAGAAGTCCGTGGATGCACAGGAGTGAGGAGAGCCTGTGAGTGTGCTGACGAACCAACAGGAGGTGGATCCTGTTGAGGAGGAACCTTCGACACTGATACAGGATTGGAAGAACCCTGTACAGGAATCCGCAAACTTACAGGAGTGGAGAGAGCCTGCGGATGTGCTGAGGAACTGACATGAGGTGAATCCTGTCGAGGAGGAGTCTTCAACACTGGTACAGGAACAGGCACGGTCAATCCTGTAGCTTGTACTGCCTCAGACACCAAGGATGTATCCTGCACGCAGGAAGGTACAGGATTGATCCTGGCTGCTGGAGAGGAAAACGTGAGCGTCCTAGACCTCCAGTCGATCTGCGGATTTGCAACAACGAACCATGGCATGCCAAAAATGATGGGAGTCGACCGAGTCTTGATCAAGTTGAAGGAAATCGAACAGTTGAATGCACCATGATTGCAAGAGAGAGGTGTGGTAGCGTGGGTAACTGCGCCAGAAGCAATCAAACGACCATCGGCCACCTCTACAGGAACTGCACGCTTCAACTTCACCACCGGAATGCCATGCTGAGCTGCAAAAGTGTCATCCATGAAACATGCATTTGCACCAGTGTCTAACAGGGCAAACTCCTTGAGCTCTCGGTTATTGAGGCGAATGTGTACAGGAAACTTGAGTGATGGAATGGTATGAGCAGCACCAATGGAGCCTGCACCTACGTCCAACTTCGCGGCTCCTAGACGAAGTGGACATTGAAGTTTTCCGACTGAACTTCAGCTTCGGCTTCACGCGTCTTGAACTTTCTGGCTTTATTAGGACATTCCGCCACCTTGTGTCCTGCTTCACCACAATACAAGCATAGGTTCTCACCCCGACGACGTTGCTTCTCAGCAGTTGAAAGTGGGCCACGCTTGGATTTGTTAACCTCCATAGGAACTGCTCCAGAAGGTGTCGTAGGAACATGTGCTACGGCTACAGGATTGGCTGGCAGGAACTGCTGACGGAATTTTTCCTGACGGCGCTCGAACAAACGGTTGTCGCAACGAACGGCCTGTTGCATGATCTCCGCTAACGTTTGAGCATCCGGTAACGTAAGGAGAAGGTCCTTCACATCATCCCTCAGCCCAAAACGAAAGTGTTCGATCAATGCAGTCTCGTCCCATGGAATGTTCGTGCACAATTGCTGAAATTCGGATGCATAAACGGAAGCTGGTCTGGATCCTTGTGTGAGCCTCCGTAACTTTGTGCATGCAGAACGGTACTTATCAGGATCTCCAAAGCAGGCTTCAAAGGCAGCCACGAAACCTTCAAATCTTCCATCAATGGGTCGTCACGTTCCAGCAAGGGGCAACCCAAGCTCGTGGAGATCCACTTAGTAAGGATGCCAAAAGGCCAACCTTTTTTGTGCATCAGTGAGTAGCGGCGTGGTTGCATGCGGATCAAGAGCGGATCTGATTCAGGAAACCTTGAAATCGGTGCGATTGCCACTGAACTTTTCTTGGCATGCTGATCTTCAACTCCGAAGAAAAGTTCATGGAGAGGAAACCACCGATGCTTGAGAGAGCCTGCGAGCAGCCTGGAGGATGCATCAGCAGCTGCATGCGCCGTGTTGGTGGAACCTTGCAGATCTATGACCACTTGGTGCAAAGTGGCCAGCTCGTGAAGCAACTTTGGTGCTCACGTTGAAAGTGTCAAAATCGGCCATGATCTATGAAAAGAAAAACAAAAGAGGAAAACGAAGGAAGAAAACCAAGGGAAAAAAGTAACTAGGAAACAGAAGCTATGGAGAAGTTACAATCAAACTGTCAAGCCACGATCCAGGAACCAGGAAGAAAGCAAGATTCCAAGAATAAGGGCTTGACTCGGGAGCAGGACAGAGAGCAGGACAGGAACTAGGAACTCAGGAGCAAGACAGGAACAGGATAGGATCCGGGAGAGACAGGAACAGGATAGGATCTGGGAGCAAGACAGGAAGGCGTAGGGTAGGATCCAGGAACAAGACAGGAACTGGACAGGATCTGAGAACAAGACAAGAGCAGGAGCAAGGAACAAGAGACAAACAAGACAAGAACAAGAGACAAACAAGACAAGAACAAGAATGATCGTAGAATGACTAGTGTTGATTGTAACTAATTGTACAACAATTAGGTCGGAGCTTTTATGCTCACAACTCCAAGCTAATCTGGTCATGAGTCTAATCTAGTCATGAGTCTAATTTAGTCATGAGCTAAGAATAGTCCCTTATCCTCTAGGCATATCTTGTAGCATATCCTATAGGCATATCCTATAGAAATATCCTATAGGTATATCCTGTAGGAATATCCTGCAGGCATATCCTGTAATCCATATCCTGTATCCGAAATTCTACATCCTGTATCCGGAATCCTATATCCTGTATCGGGTTGTGACAGTCACAAGACTCGTGGAACTCGTCTTTAGGGAGGAGGTGTTGTCACAACCCGATACAGGATACAGGATTTCGGATACAGGATACGGGTTGCAAGATTTTCTTATAGGATATTCCTACAGGGATTCCGGATACAGGATACGGTTGTAGGATATTCCTACAGGATATGCCACAAGATATGCCTAGAGGATAAGGGACATGTGGACTCATCTTAACCTTTGATGCATGCAGTCACTTTGCATGCATGCAACCACTTTTAGCACTCATGCCTAGATTAGCTTTTGGAGTTGTGAGCATAAAAGCTTCGACCTAATTGTTGTACAATCAGTTATTATCAACACTAGTCTTACTACGATCAATTCGTCTTGTCTTGTTCTTGTCTTGTTTCCTGTCCTGCTCCTGGACCTTGTCCTGCTCCTGTCTTGTTCCCGGATCCTATCCTATTTTTGTCTTGTTCCTAGATCATGTCTTGCGCCTTCCTATCTTATTCCTGTCTTGCTCCTGAGTTTCTGAGTTCCTGTTCTACTCTCCGTCCTGTTCCTGAGTCAAGCCTTCTTGTTCTTGGGATCCCGCTCTCTTCCTGGTTCCTGGATCGTGGCTTGACAACATGTATACTCTGACAAGACCCTTCAAGTGTGCAATTAAATTACAAGACGAAAGGAGTTAGCAAACCCCCTAGATGCAATGTACTCGGGCACATCATGTGGATTTGCCAAGGCTAAGGATAGGCTTACCCTTAGGGTGTGAAGTACCCTTACATCTTACATGTTGAAAGTTAGGGCAGCACAAAGGGTGTGCTTTGATAACATAGCTAAGCTTATGCCATCGAGAATGGGAAGAATTAAACACCTCTCAGTTTCTGACATGCCACCTACCCTACTTAATGTATGTGATGGAGGGGGGTTGTTTTCGTGATTGCTTAAGTGGGCTAGCACGAACCAATATATTAAAGTTAGCTAGTTTAACCTAATGACTAACCCTAAACCCTACCCAAGGGGTTAGGTCAACCCTAAGAGTTAACTTCAAACTCCCCTAACACTCAAATCTAGAAAGATGGAAGAGTTTATGAAAGGTAAGTTCTACTTTCACTTAAAGCTTCTCAAGATGTTTAACGACAATTGATCGAACCATCCCCAAATATTTAAGTGCACTAGGTAGAGCTGTTTCCCACTACATTTAAAGGCCCGACAATGTACTTCATTAAGTAACCGCAATCAACGTTCAAAATAAAGAACAATCATGGCAAAAACTATAATAAAGCACAAAAATTGAGTTACGACCGTAAGTAACTACTACAACGAAAATTGAGTTAGGATTATAAGGAATTGGAAGATATGTGACAAATTCTATGGAGATTGATTTCCATGGGCTTGAAGAAATTGGAAGTAGTTGGAGCAAGCTATATGGATGATGGCAAGATTACAAATGAATTTTTCAACATGTTTCAAAGTTGAAGCCACAATAATCCCTAGAGATGAGCTTGAGAGTTTTCACAAAATTTAAAATGGCCAACAAGTCTAGAAATAATGATGAGACTATAAAATACGAGGACATGAAGATCTAGGAGGAACATAAGAGAGGCCTTAAAAAACAATAATCTATCGTGAATTTGAAATTTGTTGTAGTATAGTTGAGAGCATAGAACCAAAACTAAAGATAAAGTTCAATTAAGCATAATGTGATCTAAGATATCTTGACCAAAAGGATTAGAGACAACAATGTGTGTATTTCTTTCAAAATGGTAGAATCATGTAGGCCATTAGAGATTAGAGTAGCATGGAGCTAGTGTTGATCTAGACAAAGAATAGTTTGATATCAAACCTTGCATCACCTTCACAACAGAAGTTTGGAAAGTGCATTGAATTGGTATAATTGTTGTGATTTTGAGACGACACTTGATGACAAAGTTGAAATAAGAATAATCCAAAAAGACTAAAGGCTACTGTGATCAATGTATATGAAACTAGTGAGGGGAACCCTTCAAGAAACATTGTTATTCTTCAAAAAAATCATAAATTGTTAGAGACTCCTTGTCATGAATCCCGTAATTGATTTTTACATGCAAGAATTTCGTAAATGAAACACAATTGAGTGCAATTGATTGTTATCTCCAACTTTAAAGAGCATGGACCCAAGAGCAAAATCAAAGGCAATTGCTCAAAGTAACTTCGGCGGATCCACATGTGCAAGGATCAATGCATAAGTGAAAGCACTTTTTTTAAAATGATGAATGCCTTAGCAATTTCACTACAATCCTTCTTTGTGAGATGAATTAGGAAAAGAACAATTTTTGAGTAGTCCTTGATGAGTATTTGGTAAAAATTAACAAACCTAAGGAAATATTGAACCTCTTGAACTAAACTCGGTGCTTTCTAGTCTAGTACAACCTTGACCTTGGATGAATGAATCCATGGAGACGCCTAATGGCAAGACACAATATCCAAGAAATTCCATGTCGTCCTTATCAAACTTACATTTTTCTAGCTTGAGGTTGAACTCTCAAAGTTTTACTAAGAGTTGACAAACACACTTATTGTATTCTAGTTGACTCTTTGAGTATATCAGGTTGTCGTCGAGGTAGATGACCAAGAACATGTTGGAAAGTGCAAAAAATGTTAATTGCCATGTGCTAGAAAACTATTGAGGCATTGGTTAAACCAAAGGGCATCACAATGAGTATGAAAAGTTATTTTTTTATCATCCCAAGATGGATTTGAATGGGAAATATTTTGGCTTATAAATATATTAACTATATTTATATACATGCCATAACAATTGGATGTTCAAACCTAATGGATATTGATTTTGAAAGGTGATTTTGTTGAGTCGTTTATAGACAAAGAGATCCATATTTCTTCTTCATAAAGAAGATGGGAGCACCAACAGAAACTTGTGAGCCACAAATGGTTGATGCTCACCATATCCACATGGTCCCCTTAAAGTGACAATTTTGATGATAAAGGAGGTCAGCAATGATTCAACTAACAGTAATTTCATTGGTTAGTTGACAATGACATTCACGTATTCACTAATGATGTTGACTGTGGTGTCTTTTTTAATTAGTCAAGAACCCATTTATGGAAGGTGTTTTAGCTAAGATTCACTACAAAGATCTTGCAATGCAATGGGTCGAAGTGCTCGTAACTGAATCATTACAAAGTGGTGTGATCTCTAGCATCACAACTGAACATGGCTTCCCAAAAAGGAAAAGCTATGTGGGTTTCTCACCAGCACCAATGTCACCTCAAGCCATCACTAGCCATAAGGACCTTATGTTGTACGAGAGGATCTGGGAGTGCAAGGTTGAACTTTGCAGCATCAACACAAACTTCAACTACTGCCCACTGAATGAAGGCATCCTTAAGCTCATGCATAAGATGAGAGATGAGAACTCATACATCCTACCTCATAGCGCAGTGTTGTGTCCTTACATTGAAGATGATTTGTTAAGAGCACACAATAACAATGACATGGCTAACAAACTCTCGGTGCGACTCCATGAAAAGTTGAGAGAACGAGTCATTTTGGCAAAACCAAGTCTCAGCATCCAAGCATACCATAAACTATATGCAAAATGGGATGTTGACGACACCAACCACTACAATAACAAGATATAGGGGAAGTTCCAACACACATGACAAATGTGGCAAAACCTTGGGAGATCACTTAGAAGATAGCAAGGGATAAGCAAAGTGCACCGTACCAAATAAGAATGTTTGCTAGCAGGATTTATCCCCTCCCCCACTTTCTCGACGGGATTTATCATGCCCACATCTTTAGTGGGGTTTATCCCGTCCAAAATGTCAACAAGATTTATCCCACTAAAATTCTCATCGAGATTTATTCCGCCCACATACCATATTTGTTGCTTATTCTTTCTCATTCAGAAAGCTGAAGATATTGTGGTTGTGGATTTATTCAAGGTGGGTAAAAATTAAACATCATTCTTGATGATGCTAATTTCCTGCCCCGAGGATGAAGTGTTTAATAAGTGGTGACCATCATGAAAACTTTCACGGATGTAACACTCATGAGAATGAAGAAGAAGCATGCGCCTATGAACAAGCCAACCACTTTGAAAAGTCAAGTAAGTCGACAAAGCCAAAGGCTGTACTACCTTCAAAGAAAGTTGACACAATTTCTAGCTCAGTGGTTGAAACCCCTCAAGGAACAACAATGGAGGAGATGCGGGTGCTAGCAAATTTGGTGTCAACAACGAAACCTAAGCCTCGTCTCCATTTTTTACAAAGGCAATAGAGATGAAGTCGATCAAACACTTCAAGGAATGGTTGGGGTTACATTGTCATAAACTTTAATGGACATCGAGCCCAATGTACAAGGAGGACAAGGATTATTTGAAGGTGACTGACAATGATATGCTCAAGCAATGGTTAGACATGGAGGAAGATCTAACCAAGAATCTCTTGCATGCAAATGTCAAAAAGAAAAACATAAGCATCACCCTTGTTAAACAGGAAAAGGGCTCTCTGCCTCACCTTTTCCTATTTAACCTGTTTCCTTCACGCAGACAGGAAACCTTTCATACAACGAACAGGAAAGGTTACACCCTTTCCTTTCTCAACTCTCAATATATCTGTATATATATCAGACTTCTCCCAGTGCCACTATGACTGGTCTCCAAAGTCAAGGGCAAGAACGGATTTTGGCTATTGCCTTGTTAGATCCATTCATTGAGAGTACACATACACACACAAGATTCTCTAATATGCACCTTTCATTACTAACATGAATACAAAAGACAAAGTGTAGAGAACCTTTATCTCCTGCTAAAACTTCAAATGGAGACCCCTTCTCTGTTAGAACTTCCTGTTGAGACCCTTCTGGAGACCCCTTCTCCTTTGCCCTAACTACTCTTAACTACCCTTCCTTCTCGCCACGTCATCCTTTTCCTTTACGAGATTTCCTTTTCCTTTTCCTTTTCCTTTTCCTTACTCTTTTCGTAAGGATTTTCCTCCTTCACAGCCTTTTTTCCTTTCCTTACACCTTTTCCTCTCGGTAAGGATTTTCCTCCTTCATAGCCTTTCTTTCCTTTTCCTTACGCACCTTTTCCTCTCGGTAAGGATTTTCCTCCTTCACAGCCTTTCCTTCCTTCCTTACTACAGACCTTCCTACCCTTATTCTCTCACAGTAGGATGTCCTATGCCTAATATTTTACCTTTAACACTGCCCCCTCCTTATTCGTTGCTGTGTCCTCACGGCAACTATCCTATTCCTTCCTTTGGATGTTGATCTTCATGGTACTGTGGATTCTCTCCTTTATACTTCCAAAAGTTGTTCTTCACTTTCCTAAGTTCTTGGTTGGAAGTTGATACCTTAAGTTGCAGCACTTGCTTTCCTGCATCTTGTTCCTTAGGATCAGCATTTGCTTTCTTTCCTGTTCCTGAATAGTTTTTCCTTCTGTTCTTTGGCTTCTTTCTGTGTTTATATTCACTTGCTTTAAAGGATCTGTGGTATACACATATGTATACTCTGAAGGTTGTTCCTGCAAATCAATCTTATACAGGATTGCCTTATAAAACTTTTCTGTAATCAGGTGTCGTTTTCCTTCTGCTGAACAGTTTTCTTTCCTTTCAGCACTACGTGAAGGTCAATATTTGTTAAGACCTTTCAATAGGATATGCTTTCAGGATTTCTACTTTTCCTGATCATCTACCCATTAAACCAATCACATTCCTTAAAACAAGAGGTCGGATTTCCTTTTTAACATACCTTTTAGTATGATTATAGATCATTGTTTTCCTTCTCTTCTACCATCATCTTTCCTGTTCTTCCATTCTGAATAACCTTATCAGACTTAATCCATAGTTGGCTAAGAACATAGTATAAACAGTATCCTTTTCTTCTTTTTGTAGGACAAGCAAGGATATCCTATATTTGAATCCTTTTACTGTGATAGTGACTCCTCTCATTATGCTTAATGACCTTACACTTGTTGATCAGCCATTTTAAGGTTAAATGGAGCAGGTTGGATTGGTCCTAAACCCATCCTTTTACATTCACCTTCTTCAATAAAATTCACACCTGAACCTCCATCTATTAATACTCTTTTAACTTATTTCTTCCCACATATACTGTGATGCAAGGAATGTCCATCATAATCACCTTCATACAGTACTTCCTTATCCATTTTACAAACTGTATATCCTTCACGTGAAGGTGATGTTTGTTGAACTAAACTTAATGCATTTAATATCTGGTTTCTTATATAAGGAGCTACCTTTATCAACTGTCCAAGCGTAATCTTTATCTCCTGATTTATAGCTTGGTGATACATGGAGTCCATTGTTTTATATGTAATGGTAATAATGAAAAACTTTGTTCACCTTTATCTATATCACCTTTATCTGTACCTTCTGATTCGTTATCAGTCTGACCTTTCTGGTCAGGATCCTGCTCCTGCTTGCTTACATTTTCCTGTAACAAGCTCTCCTTCTTGTTAGAAATAGTAACCACCTCTCCTTCTCCATAACAAGAGGATTCCTTCTTCTTCTCTTGAAGAGCTATAACTGCCCTTGCAACAGGTGGATACTCATCCTTTTCCTCCTCTATTTGAATAAGCCGTGTTGTAGGCTGCACATTAGTCGTTCTGGTGGAAGTAGGAGGTTGTACCTTCCGCTAGGACATTCCCTAGAGATATGTCCTGTTTCACCACATGTGTAACAAACCTGGGAAGGAAAATTCCTACCCTGCGATCCTTGTTTATCATTTCCTTGTTTATAGGAATCATTTCTGCCTCTTTGACCTTGATATGGTCTTTCCTCTCCTCTATATTGCCTATCATTTCTTTCAGGATAAGATCTATCATTCTGCCACACCTTATATGGACCATTTCTTCCTGCATAATAACTTTCCTCTCTAATTTCGTAAGGATTATCATTCCTTCGGTCATAATATCCACTGTTCCTATTCTGATAAGGAACTTCATTTCTTGCATATATATTGTTCTTGTTCTCATAAGGAATGACATTATTATCCTCTCATTGCCACGGTTCCTATTAGGTGGGAACCTTCTAGGAG
Organism: Selaginella tamariscina; assembly: GCA_003024785.1. Classification (NCBI taxonomy): domain Eukaryota; kingdom Viridiplantae; phylum Streptophyta; class Lycopodiopsida; order Selaginellales; family Selaginellaceae; genus Selaginella; species Selaginella tamariscina. The sequence continues at coordinate 9,137 of PUQB01000895.1, read as the reverse complement.
GTGGATGTTCATCCATTCTCCTTTCTCTCTCTACACTAGCCACATTCTGATTTAGGAAATGTCTGCAGTTTCGGGTTACATGTCCTTCCTTTCCGCAGATTTGGCATGTAGGCAATTGCAGCCTACATTCCTCCATATGGCCCGAATTGTTACATTTAGTACACCATACTTTTTCCTTTAACTCCTCTTTAACTGTCATTCCTTTTAAAGTTTTCATCATTTGAGCCAATGCTTTCTCATCTATAGGATATTTTTGAACTTTTACTACATCAGCTTCCTCTTCCTCTTCATCAGAGGATTCTTCCTTTCTTCCATATACTTTCAGCTTTCCTTCTGCAATCTTTTCTATCTGCCTTCTCTTCTTCTCATATATTTTTAATTGATTAATGAGATCCTCTCTATCCTTTTCATTGATAGTTAAGGCTAATCTCTGTATGGTTTTAGCAACCCTTGCTTATACCATTGCAATAAGGCATCCATCTTTACATATGCCTTACACTTTTTCTCATGTTTCTTAAAACGGTGTGTATATTCATCTATCTTTTCTGTTTTGCCCTGAAGGATAGTACTTAGCTTCTCTAAATGTTCCTCCGGCAATTCCTCCTTTCTGAAATATTCCTTAAATGCATCAGTAACCTTCTGATAATCCTCTTTGACTTTCTTTTCTAAATCATAATACCAGTCAGAGGCATTTCCTTTCAATGTATGTGGAAATATAAGCAGCCTTTCTGCATCCATCACCTTATACAGTTTTACTACCTCTTCAAACTATTGTAAGTGCCTTTTCGGATTCTCTTTCTTTCCTGCAGAGAATGTGGGATACATCACCGTACCCCCAAACATTCCCGGAAAAAGTGCCATATTTGTAATAATCCTTTGCTCTGGTGTATTTCCTCTTACACCTTCCTCCCTTCCTCTTCGGGAGTTCTCAGGAGATCCTTCTCCTTGCAATCTCGGTATATGAACAGGCACTCCTCCTCTCACTGTTTCCTCTAAACCAGCTGTTTGATACTGCCTCCAATTCTCTGGATCAGCCTCAGATTTCTGTATTGTTTCTGCAATATCCTCTACTATCTTACCAAGGATATTTTGACGTCTATTTTCGTCAGTTTCAGGTTGCTGTTGGGCAGCCACTCTATTGGCCTGCCTTTGGTTCCTCTGATCAGCTAAGGTTGAATCAGGACGATGGTTCCTCCACGGTTCCATTCATTCCTTCTCCTTTACACATCCGGCTCTACACCTTCTGAGCCTTTTTCAGAATGAGAATTCTATCTTTTTAGCCTCTTTTCTCAATGAATGCTAACACTGCAATGGCGAAATCCCTCCGTGGTCGCCAATTGTTTAAACAGGAAAAGGGCTCTCTGCCTCACCTTTTCCTATTTAACCTGTTTCCTTCACGCAGACAGGAAACCTTTCATACAACGAACAGGAAAGGTTACACCCTTTCCTTTCTCAACTCTCAATATATCTGTATATATATCAGACTTCTCCCAGTGCCACTATGACTGGTCTCCAAAGTCAAGGGCAAGAACGGATTTTGGCTATTGCCTTGTTAGATCCATTCATTGAGAGTACACATACACACACACAAGATTCTCTAATATGCACCTTTCATTACTAACATGAATACAAAAGACAAAGTGTAGAGAACCTTTATCTCCTGCTAAAACTTCAAATGGAGACCCCTTCTCATGTTAGAACTTCCTGTTGAGACCCTTCTGGAGACCCCTTCTCCTTTGCCCTAACTACTCTTAACTACCCTTCCTTTCGCCACGTCATCCTTTTCCTTTACGAGATTTCCTTTTCCTTTTCCTTTTCCTTTTCCTTACTCACCTTTTCCTGTAAGGATTTTCCTCCTTCACAGCCTTTCTTTCCTCTTTCTTACACACCTTTTCCTCTCGGTAAGGATTTTCTCCTTCATAGCCTTTCTTTCCTTTTCCTTACGCACCTTTTCCTCTCGGTAAGGATTTTCCTCCTTCACAGCCTTTCCTTCCTTTTCCTTACTACGGACCTTTCTACCCTTATTCCCTCTACAGTAGGATGTCCTATGCTCCTAATATTTTACCTTTAACACCCTCCTCTTATGGCAGTCTTTGAACAACAGAAGATAGAGTTGAAGTTGATAAAGGTTAATGCCACCGTCCATGACAGGATACTACAATTAGATTCGGATATCTTCTAAGGTGCCATAGTTACTTGCATGAAGCCATTCCGTTGTTTGTGATGGATTTGCAAGTATTGAGTTGCCCATCCACAAAGCACTCAAGGATCTAATTGATAGTCTTGGTTGTGCGAGCACCTACACTAAAGGGATTAATGTAATTGATAACTTCATAATGAACTTTGCCAAGAAGAATAAGCACTATATAACTAAATTTTACATAAACGACAGAGATTCTAAAAGTTTCAATACAATTGTTCACTTTATTATCAGGAACATGCTAGGAAACTTTATCCTTTCAGATGAGTTGAAAGGCGTCTACTTTCAATCAAATTTGCATGTAGTGACTCATGCACTGCCAGCCAAAAGAAATGTGTTCAGCAAGGTAATTTATTCGAACACTATAGGTGTGGTTGCATGCAGTATTAAGGACCTAGTTAGGGGTCCCTTAGAGTTTGCATGGGTATTCGACTATTGTACCAAAGAGTATGTGTTGAAGAAGTGCTACATCCGAGAAATGTGCATGTTTGTTGTGGATATAGATGAGACAATAGTTAATGACTTATAAGTATGGATAGAACGTTGCTCAAGAACTACCGGAATAAATCAATCCAAGAGTATATGAAGAGGTATCTTTTAAAAACTTAGACTCCGCATCAATAAGGAATGACTTTGCATCAGTATTTTCTTCCAAAGGAAATGATGAAGTTAACAAAGGAAAAGTCACATAGGAACAAATTGAAAAAACTAAAGAATCATAAGGAGGAGAAGGCAATGATGACAAACCTATTGTCAAACAACGCAGAGTGTCTGTTGGCTACTCTAAAGATAACAAAGCGGAAGATAATTAAGAGGAAGTCACACATAGTTGTAAATGAATCTAACATGAGACAATTTTTCCATGTATATTTTGTATAAAAAATAAAATTCCAAGGGCTAATGTAGCATTTAGTTCAAACATGAATCATGCTTTATCAAAGTAAATAATATATTACTTTGATAATTTTATTTCAAGTTCACAATAATTTCTTAAAGCCAATATTATATTGGAGAGCAAGGATTTTTAACATGTGCATAAGGTAAGAGAAGGGTATGGTGAAAAATTTATTGTGCCATATGTTAGGATGACAGAGTTCATATAGGAATTCAACATTAACACCACTAAAGACATCATTTTAGTGTAGATAATTACGGCAGGTCCCAATGAGTGGTTGAGTTGTTTAGTGCTCTGCAAGATTTATCTTTTCCACCAGAAGATGCAGTTTTTAAACCTTAATTTCTTAGTTTGGATGGACCCTTAACCCAATTGTTATCCTTAATATGATAAAGCAAATGAGATGGAAATGCAGATTGTCATTTAGAGGAATTTGTTTCTCAGTGCAAGTATTAATTTCCTTAAGATCTAGGAACCCCAAAAAAAAAACAAGTCAATGTTTGAGAGTGCAACAATGATATAATGATGATTTTAAATGAGCTTCTCCAAATCAAACCTTTAGCGATGGTAAATACAAGGAGCAGTAAATGCACTTGACTAGTTTCATGCCACCTCACTTGTGCATGATGAAGAGAAGTTTAGGCATGAGGTTCAACTAGGTATGCAAACTGGCATTGAGGAGGTCATCTTAACAAATATAGCACAGCATGGAGACACAAAGGATATTGTTAAGAGTGTGCAAGCTTAATGTTTGGCAATGGAAGTTGTAAAGAAAACTAAAAACAAGACGATTGTTACCCAACCAATTGAAGTGTGTTGCATTAGACATTAGACCATGGGGATGAACCATTATTTATATATGTTCCTAATAGTTTTCCATGTGTTCTCCACCAAAGCAAACATGGAATCTTATTATCTCGTGGTGATAACCTCCATGAAAATATTGTCTTGCTCCGTGGCTTGATAAAACTCTTTGACAAGCTTAGAGAGATCAATGCAATTGTGGGCATGACCAATTGATAAAACTCTTTGACAAGCTTAGAGAGATCAATGCAATTGTGGACATTTGGTCATGCGCAATGTGTCACAACATAGAAGCGCTCCTTCAAAAGCTTTACATTCATAATACAGCGACATACAAAGTGATTAACAAGGAGTTCATCTAGGATCACTAATGTTGCAGGGATGCATTTCCAAACACTTTCAACCATTGCCTAAAAAAGACAAACTAGTCTTCTTCAAAATAGAAGAGTACATTGTTCAAAGGTAAGACATTTACAAAATGCTCATGGAAAACAACCTTTAGATTCTATTGATAACGATACTCCTCAAAAGGCAATGCTTAATCAGATTATAGCGGTCATACACCCACTCACTTCCAACCCATTCGAAAAATCAATAGAATGGATGCGCTAGTAAGTTACTAGGACATTTGTCTTCATTAAAACATTTGCATAGATTCTGTAGAGAAATCCACCTCACTTACTCTTCCCAAATGTTTTTTATTTCATGAGGTTGCATATGCTGCGGTTGAGAGAGTAAACCCAAAGATTTATAATTTTATTTGCTTTGAGTTAAAAAATAATATGAGACAATAACTTGTAACTATAAAGCAACATTTAAAGTAAAGATTAAAATGACTCCAAAATGTGTCCAAAACACTATACGATATTAGTTATCAAGGTTAGGAATTGATCATCACATGTTTGTTCTTTTTAAATGACAATATTGAGGACAAGCAGATTCCTTTGCATGATGCATATGGGCAACACTAAGGTCATACCAGAGATAAATGTGCAAAAAGATTTAATGAGTAGAAAGCCAGAAAATCCCTTCTGAAAGACTGAGAATATTCATAACTATATATTTGGTCATATGGATAGACGGGATTTCTAGTGAAAAGTTGTATATTAAATATTAAAAAACACATTGTTGAATATTATATATATAGTGTAATCGTGCTGAATGATTAATGTTTTAGACTTATTTGAATCAAGAAGCAAATCCAATAAATTTCTAATTTTAGTTTCTTTACAGAATACACAATATTCCCTAGTACTCACACATACATATACATATATATACATCTACAATTGTGTATAAGCATTTTACAATCATATGCATAGAAAATATATGTGTGTGTGTGTGTGTACACACACAGATGCACACACACACACACACATATATGTTCGTGTATACTTACACATATATATACTTATAAAAATACACATACATTCATACACTATATGAATCTATAAAATATTATTGAATTTGACTTGCTACTATTATTTTTGGTGTGAATGATGCCTTGAATGGCCATGAATGTCATCTTCTTACCACTATAAATATATGTTATACAATATTATGTTAAAATTAATTGTACAATGAACACATAATATTATATAATGTTGTATAAATATTGCACAATGTAAATGTATAAATTTAATAAATATAAAAATTAAATATAACGACATTAAAATAAAATATATATAAAAATATGTATGATATATAAGATAATATGGTAAAATTTAATGTATATAAGTATATTTATCATCACAAAAATCTAGAAATTGAATGCAATCGTTTAGGGTTTAGGGTTTACCCAAGCTTAAATCCTATATCCTTAATGCAAAAGATTATGCATGCAATTGTAAGAGTTAGTTGATAATATTAATTTTTATAAAAGCAATGAAATATCACTTTTAATATTATGTAGAAAGTATGCTTGCAAACAATTTTAAAAATTATAATATAGTAGAAAGAGGAAAAGATGAATAATGTGTAAAGTAGTGTGTGCTTGAGTGTGTACATAGATATTAAATGTAGACCCTAACAAACAAAGGAAGTTCTAAACTCTAAACCCTATAAATACACAATTATACATGTTAGATTATCTATAACACATTAAATAGAAAATGCCTTCACACCACTCATGTAAACCATATTAAGATGAGCACAGTCACGTACATATTAATCAAGTTTTTAATAAGCCAAATATAATATTTGGTTTAGGGTTTAGGATTTAAATCTTAACCCTAAACCTTAAAAATAAGTTTTTAAAATTATTAATAACATTAAACAAATTGAATTAGTTTATTCATATTATATATGAATGGGTATCTTATTTATAACTAACTTAATTTGTTTACACAAAGCACTTAAGCATGTTATATTATAAACATGCATGTTAATATTTCTTTATTATATATATCTCATATATATAAGTGTGAAATATATGTATTAATCTATGAGTAAATATGTGTAATTTATTTATTTATTCTTTTAATAAACATGTGTATCAATATATACATAATATTAGGGTGTAGGGAGTAGAACTTCCTTTGAAATTGTTGTTAATATTGTGTCAACAAAGCATCCAATTAATATTGTAAGTACATATATACATACTCAACCATATACATTAATATTCATCTTTCCCTCCCTTCACAAATGATTATATAACTTTGCTTATAAATAAACTTTCAGCCTATTATATGTAGTATTGTGGATGTGTATATTTGAGTTTATTGTGATGGAGATTTAATATATATTAAATCATACATTTAAATATATTTATCATACATATATATTATATACATTTACTATATTATTTATAAATCATATATTTAAACATATCTGTCTTTATACATTTACATCATTTACATTTATACATACACACATTTCTTATACATTTACATTTATCACATATCTCTCTCTCTCACTCACTCTCTCTCTCTCTCTCTCTCTCTCTCTCTCTCTCACACACACACACACACACATATGAAATTAGGGATTGTGTTCATTAGGGTTAGGACTATGTGAAAGCGGCAGTGGCAACAGGGAGCAGCAAGGCAAGACGAGCTAAGGCTAATACAGGTGGCTAGGCACGACGGCAACAAAATCTAACGGTGGTAATCTACATAGTGGCAACAATCAAGTGTGTATGTATGCACATTGTAATTAAAGTGGGCATGATACGTGAAAATGGGAATATAAAATAAATTACTAATTAATACTTAAGTTTTAATTATTAATTAATCATTTAATTAATATGTAATTAAGGCTTAAATATTAATTAATTAATTAATTAATCCTTCAATAACCTTACTTAGTAAGGAATATTCCTAAATATCTTAGAATATTCATATTATTCTAAAAATAATTTACAATAATTAAGAAATACTATCAAACATAATTACAAATGAAATCATTTCCTTATCAACATGTTAATTTATTTATAAATACTTTCTTCCTAACCATACAGAGAGCCATTACCTTACACTCTCACGAATGCAATTGGAAGTTGCCATCATTGTTAATACATAAGATGTAATAAGACCAAGTTTGCATAAAGGCTCGTCTAAAGAATGACGTTCCTTAAGAATAATATTATAAGTGCCCAGTTGCTATCCTTTATTTTATAAAACTCAAAATCACGAAAAAGAAAAGCTTCAGGAAATGTTTGATACGGTGGATATTGCTCACAAAAGTTTTCGAGATTCTTCTTTCTGAGACATGTATCCAAATAATTCACTAGCTCATCCATAATATCAATATTAGAATATGGATCGAAAGTGATTGGATGAATACAAGCAATGCTTTGGTTAAGCATAGCTTTCTGAGGAGGTCGTCTACCACTAAGATATGTGCATTCTTCATTATCCTTAAGTGACTGATCTCCCCATGAAGCCCAATTAATCTTTCATTCCTAAAGAAGTATGGCTTGCTTTCCTTTCTTATATTGTGAAATTTGAGAGGTTTTAACACATTCGCTGATCAAAATCCAATCTTTACAAATCATCTCTTCTGCAACACTACAATGTTTCTTAAGCTTTTTGAAAGAGACGATCCAACCCTGGACGAAAAATAATATCATATCGAAATTTACCATGACAAGGAATGAAATCTCCTTGTTTGATTTCTTTTTTCCTATCCTCGGGCCTTTGTCGATGAAGCAGAACACCATTGACATCCAACAACACAATATGGCCATGAGTAACATGGGATAGCGTTGCCTCTTGAATACTTTGCAAATCACTTGTTTGCTCCCTTTCACATTTATCCGTTGACACTATCTCGTTGCCTATCCCTTTATCATTTAATTGTACATCATCCTTACAAGATTCAGATATTGCAGCGCTGAAGAAATTGATTTCGGAACTGAAGCCAATAAAAATGATGATGAAAAAATGAAGTGGCCCCATGGAGCTGCATTATTATCCATTTCCTGCATGAACTCTGTCATTCTGACATGTGGCACAAGAAATTTCGCCAAACCCCTCTCTTACCTCATGCAATGCTGAAAATCCATGTTCTCAATGTTTCATTACATCTGCAAAATGATAATTAGCTGACCTTAAAATTATCAAGGTATATTATTTACCTTGTTAATGTGTGACCCATGTTTGAACTAAAAGCTTCATTAATCCTTGAGAATTTATTTTCTGTACAAATATAAACGAAATATACAAAAATGCCTTATGTTACACTCATTTACAACTATTCGTCACTCTAAGAACTCATTAACAATTCTTCTTCGCTATTACCTTCTGAGTGAGGCGAAGAAGGTCTAAGCCGCTTGTGAGATGGTTCAAGATCTTCTATCTTCTGTTGATGTTTCCATGGGTAATGGAGTGTGTGAATGTTCTGTACTCCTCGAGATAACTTCCGGTCTAATATCTGATTGAAGTTCGTCCTCAGACTCCGACATTGAACCAGATTCGTCTTCAGAGCTATCGCACTTATCGGAGGGAACTTTCTCAAATACTCCTTTATGGATTCGTTGGGGTAGTCAGTTGAGAACCTCTCTATCCACTTGTTCAGGTCCTCAACCATGGTCTTATCCTTTTCAACGGCAAACACATGTATCCGAAGGTAACACTCCTTCAAGACGGACCCCCTAGTGCAGTAGTCAAAAACCCACGCATCACTGTGAGGACCCCTGATCAAGTTGACGATGCTCCGTGCCGCTTGACTTGTAATGTTTGGATAACGTACATTGCCGAATACGTCACTCTCAGCTATCGGTGTATCGGATGGAGG
>PUQB01000894.1:0-78891 GCA_003024785.1 Selaginella tamariscina | reverse complement strand
TAAACTTTTAATAAAAAATAATTATAGATATTTTTATTTAACATAAATATATTTTAAAGATAGAATGCTAAAATTTTGTAAGTTTTAAATATAAATATTGTTAAAACTAACATTATGTAGAAAAGATAAGTTCAATTCTAAAGTCTATTTATTATATATGTTATAATAAAATATATATGCATGTGTATGTGTTGTGTGCACCCGTGTGTATGACTTATTTACATCCATATGTATATACTACATTTTTATATAATATATGTGTTTGTAAAATTCCATGGTAAAGGATAAATTTAAGAATATCATTGTTTAGTTTATAAGTCAAATATAAAACAACTTTGTCTTATTATATTTAAATAATATATTATAAATATATATAAATAAAATGATTATTAAAAATCTTTATTTTTTATTAATCCATCAACACACCATAAGTTTAAATCTTAATTTAATATATAATTCATTTCCAAGTAATATTTAAGTTAAGTACTTAATCTTGTAAAATTTAGGTAATTACAATCTCAAGGATTTTAAATTAATAATTAATTAAAATAAAATCTCATATCTAATTAATTTTTATATTTTATAACAGTATTTCACATGATAAAGTAATAGGTTAAAATTGTTAAAGAAGTTAATTGTGTATGTTAATTTATGTTGTTGTCAAGTTAATTAAATTTTCAAATTAAAAATAATGTTTATATAATAATTATAAATTTAATAGTTTAAAATGTAATATGTAAGAAAAATATGATATTTCTAAAAGGTGTTGAATAATTTAGGATTCATAATTTAAAAAAATTAAGCTTATTTTAAACTTTATTTATAATTATTTTATATTACCTATAGAAACAAAGCTAAAATGAATTTTTAAATCCTAAATAAATTATTTACCTTTAAAGCATAAAAATACACTAGAACTTTTATCATAATCTTTAAGAAAATTTTTTAAAATCCTTACAATTATATAAAGTAATTAATGTATTATTCTAATATAAGTTCTTATTAATTTGAAGTAGCTTTTAAAATTTATGCCATTATGATATTTAATTATTGAAAGTGTTCACATTTTTACTTTTCTTTATAAAAATACTTAGCTTAATTTATAATATTCATAAAACAATTTAATAATTAATAAAATATTATTAGCTAATTTAAAATTACGTGATAAATTATAATATTTCATTGACTTAGTCAATTATTCTTAAATTAATGACACTAGAGGATTACATTAATATTGTCACACTCCTATATAATAATAATGAATAAAGTATCTCTGTTTAATTAAGATAATTATTAAGAACATTATTTAACTTGAATAAGATAATTTAATAATAATAAAATTTCATTAGCATAAACATTAAATAATATATGTTATTATTCATGTATGTTATTGGTGAGTTTAACGTTTCAGTTTTCTTTACTGAAAACATTCGACAACCTAGTAATTAGTTAATATTAAGTAAAAATCACAAGAAGATTAACCATAATAAAATACCATATAAAATAATTATGTTTTTTAGAATAGAATCGCTTTTGTTCAGTGTTCTGGCATTATTGTTTTCAAAACGATTGTGTTGCTTTGCAAATGGGAGTAACTCACGAATGCCTTAAATCTCTCACGGTGGCATGTGCAAAACACATATTTTTTATGGGGTTAGAGTATAAATAAATATTGCGTGTTTATATAGTATCAATCTTATATTTTAAATTTTAAAATAGTATTAGAGTGTTAACATATTATCCATCATATTAATAAAATATGAATTGACTTATGTTATAAATGTATTGGCTTTTGAAATTTATACCAATTTTATATCTTATTTTAACTTAATTGGGTAATATTTTTATAGTGTTGTTTAAAGTTAAAATAGTTTATTCATATTCAAAAAGTTATTATGATTTTTCATCATTAATATCTTAACATAAATTTAATATTTAAAAAATAAATATATTTGTTTATACATCTCTTACAAAAGCATACATACTTAAATATTTTAGGATAAATATATTGATTGCACTTAAATAATACATATTAAATTAAACTTAAAATGGTTATCAATCAATTAAATAAATACAAACACATAAAGGTTTCATATTGATTTTATTTAAGAAAATAAAATAGTAATTATAAATAATATAATAAAAGTGCATATCATTTTTTATATGTAATTGAAAAAAGTGAAACACAAATGAAGCATAACCTAAATGTTATATTATAAGAAAAAGAAAGCAATAAAAAAATAAAATGTAAATAAGTAAATATAAATATTTATGTATATGGTTGAAAATATCCAGCAATGGAGATATATAAAATATTTTGTTTTGAAAATTAATAATAATAAAAATATTTATATAAATAAGTTATATTATTTGTGTATGTCTTAAAACTGTATATATTTAACAGTTTTATGCTTTTAAAATACTTTATTTATTTTAAAATTTCTTTTTATAAATAATTGTAATGACAATTTTTATAAAGGAGAACTTATTAAATTAGTATCTGATTTGAATTTGTGAAATGAAAAGATTTTGTTCATTGAACATCTCATCTCATCTATTATTATACATATATATAATATATATATATATTATATATATATATAAACATATTTAATATTTAGTTGGATTATTAATATTCCTAGACTTTTATATATAAGGTTTTATAAAATACACAAGTATATAAATCTATGTGTTGGTGTGTATAAATGAATAGACATATTAAAATACACACACACATATATGGTAAATTCTAAAATTTAGAATTTGAAAACATAACCAATCAAATATTTAATTAACAATTTATAACAAATATAATTTTCTTATATTTTAATGTGTTTATATCATACTTATATATTTAATTTTACAAGTATATCCAGATATAATGATTATTTCTTATCCACATAATTTTTTATTTAGTAGCATATGCATGTTATACCAGATGAAAGATTATTAAATATAAATTTATTAAATTATATCCACATGTAATATTAATATTAAAAGATTTTACTTAGTAAAGATGGTAAACAAGATTTGTTTATACAAATTAGTAAAAAATTTCACAAGTAAATAATTCATTTTATTAAGAATATACTTCATACTTTCCTACATTTATATTCATCAATAGATATAATGATATATTATTTATTTATTGTATTCTTAATTATCTATTACAAAACTAAACTATATTAACAAATTTAGTATAAATTATAATGTTGAAAATCTTGTCATTGAAAATAGTATTCAACTTTTCTAACAGTACTATTTCTTAAACAAAAGTTAAAACTGAGATTTAATGAGAAATTGTCTACAGTACGTGTACGTGTGTAACACAGGTTCATATACATATATTATATATATATATATGTGTGTGTGTGTGTGTGTGTGTGTGTGTAATACAAATCATATTATTTATGGATGTAAACCATGGTTTTTTTTATATATTTAGGCATACATACATGTATCTTATCGCCTTTGGGAAGAGCCAAGGCTGCTGGAGCTAGTGAAGAAGTTGTCTTTACTGTGTGCAGCATGTCCAGCATATACTTGCGAATCTTACACAGCGATTGGACAGCCTCCTGCATTGAGGGCCGCTCATGTCTAGACGGGGCTGCACATCGGAATGCCAGCTCAGCTAGCCTATCCACCGTTGATGCTATCTCCGGTAGCTTGTCCAACTTCGGATCCAGTATGTCCAATGTATCACCCTCTTCGAACTTCCTCCAAGCCTAACAGAAGACACACATGCGAGTTACACATATGTCTGTGCCACAACTCTCTCTCTCTCCTCTCTTCCCTCTCTTACACAGCCACACACACAATATAATACATACACTTCCACATCGTTTCCTTATTGTGGGCGTGTGTGTATATGTATGTATGTATACTGTATATGTGTATGTAATATCTAAAAAAAACGATTTAGTAATAAGTAATATATGTACGTATGGACTGTTAGAGCTCCGTGAGGTCGGTGTTGATCAGAAAGTTAAACAACACAACGTCATGTATATAGATATTAATCCATATTATTTATCAAACATAATATCAGAACTGAAGTCTACATTAAGAAAACTATCTTCACACATACATAATTATACCCATACACACACAGATATACACAGATAAATAAATATATATATATATATATATAGAGAGAGAGAGAGAGAGAGAGAGAGAGAGAGAGAGAGAGAATATATAATATCCATACCCAGCGGATGGTGATCCTCTCTTCTCCCAAGCGTTTCAGCTCCATCGGACGCCTGGCAGAGAGAGTCTCCAACAGAACGATTCCAAAAGAATATACGTCACTTTAGGTGTCAGCTTACGTGTGTACAAATACTCTGGGTCCAAATATCCGGCTGTACCCTTGACTTCTGTCGACACGTGTGTTGCGTCTGAGTCCATTATACCAACCCTTGAAAAACCGAAGTCTGTCACTTCGCTCGGTATGTGTTAGTTAGAAGTATGTTGGAAGATTTCACGTCTCGGTGTATAATTGGCTCGTCTGTCAAACACACATGCAGTCGTATACGTATGGATCTCTCTCTCTCTCAACTAACCAGTCGTATACGTATGGATCTCTCTCTCTCTCAACTAACCTGAATAGTGGTGGAGGTATGTCAAGGCGTGAGCCACGTCAATTAATATATCCAGCCGTGTCCCAAACGGTAAAATGGTTCCTCTTTCACCTGCAATGCTTACTGATCTTATACGTGTACACACACACACACACCACACACATGTTTATCTACAGATGTCCATATAGAAGTATGCATATATGCATCATACTTTTAAGCATATGGATGTACACACACACTCACTGGTTACCATCAAGGTGCTCACGCAGATTGCCGTTAGGAACATACTCAACTACGAGAGCACGGTCATCCTTAGAATCTGAATAGCCGAAAAGCCTCACAAGATTAAGATGCTCCACCTTAGAAAGCATATTCAATTCACTCTTGAACTCTGAATGCCTTGCCTCAAATGCATGCTACAACCAGCAAATCGTTATGCAGTGTGTGTGTGTGTGTGTGTGTCTCACACACACACACACACCTTTTTGGCCCGTTTAACAGCAATAGAAGTACCATCCGGCAGATTTCCATGGTAAACAGTTGCAAAACCTCCTTGACCAATCTTTCGTGAAGGTGAAAAATTGCCTGTAGCTTGGCTTATCTCTCTGTTTAAATTCCACTGCTCCATCTCTTCCAAGCGTAGACCCTCCTCCACATTCACTGTGCATGTAATAGTGTAGATGTATATATGTAACCATACTCCGCCCGCGGCCGGTGTGAGCCGGGGGACGTATACGTATATAAAGTAAAAGGAAACATTTATCTTGGACAAATAGACACTTTACGATATATTTAGTATGCAGATATTATAATAGTGTGAGATGTGTATGGTATCTATCAATAGCTTACTAATACTTACAGGTAATCTCCTTCAGAACTAGCTTTGTACTTCTTATGCTGCGAACTGAAGCAGGAAAACATGGTCTTTATACACAGAAAGCCCCTAATTGCTGTTCATATAAACAAATCACACATGAATTCATACATAAAACATACACGCTCACATGTAATTTGATATATGTTGTATGTATCATCGCTCTCTAGAGTGACCCAAGCTCATCTCTCCAATTCTTCAGCATCCATGTTCTATACAATTATATGTGATGAGAGAGAGTACCTGTGAGAGTTAGCAAAGACCCAAGATCCGAATTCAACTTCTATCTGCAGAGCTATCACGCAAAACTGTGTTGTAATACTCCCATCTTGAAGTCCCCTCATAAATGTGACTTGCACCTAAGCAGTGTTATCCCCACTAATCCCAAATTATGGGGAAAATGAGATCCCATTTTATGGGAGTTGATGCTTCTATACTGCTGGTTCAAGGGACTTGAACAATCCCCTGCTCCATACCTTACTGATGGGATGAGACGGGATGGGATCCCATCTTGGTGCTGGAATATGGGATCTGAGGGGATAATCCCGTCTTCTTGGTTGCTGCATTCACCTCCTTAAGCAACTCGTCAGCAGCCAAAAACTTGCCTGCCTTGATTGAAGCGTTGATCAACAACTCAATGGTCGCAACGTTGGGATAGTATCCAAACCTCTTCATCTCTTCAAAATATCCCATAGCAATCTCCAGTTTCCCATCTCTCGCACTCCCCTCGATCAGCCCCGCATACGTCATGTGATCCGGGAGAATCCCATCTCTGTTCATATCGTCCAGGACCATCAGACATGTCTCCAACTTCCCTGCTTTTCCCATCCTCGCCATGAGTGTGTTGTATGTGAACTTGTCGGGAGTGACTGTAGTTTTCATACGCGTGTAAAGGCTCCATGCTTCCTGTAGACGTCCGGCTTTCCCTAGGAGGTCTAGCACTATGTTATATGTAACCAGGTCCGGCTTGTAGTTTTGGCTTGTCTTTTATCCTCTGGAATACTTCCAGTGCAGCGTGGGCCTGGCTCACACATTGATGTTAGTGTGTGTGTGAGAGAGAGAATATTTGTTTGTGTGCAGAGTGCCTATAAGAGAAGGTGACATGCAGTGTACTGTACATGTTGTACATGTGGTGTATAGCACATAGATGGATGCATGTATTTACAAATGTAGTATGAGGTTTGTACGCACTATAAGTATATACATAACAGACACAGACACAGACGCACACACATACATACCTTGTTAGCTCTACCCAGCCTGTTCATGAGAGTATTGAAGCTCCCAGATTTGGAGCATATTCGCTCTCACAAAACCTCTCTAAGAAGGTGAAAGTCTCATCTAACCGTCCAAGTACGGCAAAAGAATCTACCAGAATCCTGTACGACTTTGCATCCGGCCTAATCTCTTCCTCAATCATTCTCTCAAACAATTCTATCACCATCTCATGTTTTCCTGCAACATATGCATATGCATATGAGTGTGTGCGTGTACATATATTTATTTTATACGTACACGGGCCTGGGTGTATATATGTCAAGATAGTGTTATTGGCTTTAACGTCTCTCTCTATATCTATCTATCTATCTATCTATAGCTATAAATGTCGATACAAATCAAGCTATCTTTGTTAACACACAAACACACACACATGCGCGCGCACACACGCACCTGTACGAGCGTGGCAATCCATCATCATGTTGAAGAGACCCAGGTTTGGCTTCAAGCGGTATATAAGCATCTCTCTGAACAGTTTCATGCTTATGTCTGACTCAAAACACTTGCAATATCCATTAATCAATGAAGAATATGTAAACTCTCCGGCCTACACGATTTCTTCATTATACTCAGATGTTTATGAGCCTCCTCCATCTAGAGAGAGAAAACGCATATACCACAGTATGCATATATGTATCTATAGATACCTGGCCAAGAATGCAGAAGCTGCTGATAATGAAGTTGTATGACATAGTGTTTGGGAGTAACTTTGTGACGTCGCATGCTCTTGAATATCAGTGGTACCACCTAAAAGGAGGACAATTAGCCCACACAACACACAAGCAAAGTTGTATGTATAAGTACCTGGGAGCAGCCAAGTTTTATTAACTTAATCATGAAATAATTGTAATCCTCCAGTGTGGACGAATCTCGCATCTCTCCATTTTGTAAAAGGTCTCCAGGGCGTCCTCTATCATAGATGCCTCTATGTATGTCCTCAGAAGAATCCTGTAACAAAAAGCGCGTGTTATGCCTACTCATATTATGATATACTATATTTCTAAGTTATAATACTATATTCAGATACAGAGACACAGGCATATGTATAGCTATCGAAAAACACGCAGGCACGGCGCACCCAGACACACACACGTAAACACCTGTATGTGACATATGTAATGGGGATCATCTGTTCTTCCATGCCCTTGATGACCATCTTCATATCATCAAACCTTCCATGGGTACCAAGAACCTTGAGTATGGCATTGCATGAGAATTGATCGTGTTCATATCCTTTGTATATGTCCGCCCATTTAAAAAATGCATATGCCAAATCCACATTATCCCTGTAAATGTGTACAAATAAGTACAATATCAAGATATATATGTATATACTAATCTTTGTATGCATATTTACAACTTTCTTTCACACAACACACCACACACACACACACACACACACACTGACCCATATGTTTGAGAACTTCACATATGTGATACGGTGTCAAAACACCACCATTGCTTCGTACAATGTCCTCGGCTTCCCATGCAGAAACATTGCCTTGTCTAAGAAGTCTGCTAAGATCATTCACAAGCTCATTGTCCATTCTCGAGGGCTTGAAAGTCTTGCATCCAATGAGCTCACTCATAGCACCTGTATAGCATGTTTGAGTATCAGTATAATATATCAGATACATAGTGTATACATGCTAAACGCACACACACACACACACACATATATATACTGTAAACTATCTAAGCTTACTGTAAATTACATGAAAATGTAACTATATATGCGTGCGTGCGTTATTTTGTGTGTGATCGCACAAACATACTGTAAACTGAATTGCATAAGAATATAGATGTATATGACGAGCGAGTTAGTAACATCGAGCTTATAATACAATACATACTTTTGACATGTAGTTATATAAGTTGGAACTGTATACATAAACTATCTTAACTTACCGTCAGATGTAATGTCAATCCACACACACACAAACACACAAACACACACACACACACACACACATATATATATGAACTAGACTATACCGTAGTTCAGGGAAGGGGGACTCGGGAGATGGCATCAGTATACATACAAACTTATCCATTTGGTTTGCAAATGTGTGCATATATAAATATATAGATAAGTATGTAAAATTTGGTACTATATGAATATATAATACCATAGTTAGCAGGCTCTTTGGGAGGGAGAATCCGGCGATCGCATCAGGTTCAGCATTACTGCGGATAATTAAATCGTGTCTCATTTCTCTTCCGCTGTCCGTGAGAGCCAGGGCATGTGTCTCCCCGTCGCCTTCCTGGTTGTAGCTGTCGATCACTCTGCTGTTGACGATGAGACATATTCTACGCACATTGACTCTCGTTGGTAGACTGCCCTGTGCTCGCAATCTCCTCAGGAACAGCGCCATGGCTCCGCATTCATCCCCTTCCTGCATTCCCAACAGCCCTAAAAACATAAACCCTAAACCCTATCCGGCATATTCTCGATCACCTAAAACACCATTGGACGTGTGTGTGTGTGAGTGTGTGTGTGTGCGTGTGAGCGCGCTAGATAATTCATATTTTGTAACGGAAACAGCGCTTTCACAGGACACAATGTGTACTTTTTCACACACGCGTACACACGCGCACACACCTCTTTAACAAAAAGATATATTGTTTACATTGTGGTAGAAGCATAGAGATTAGACAATGAAACATACGGGGAAGAGTTATCTGGAGTCATAGCTGAAATCCATTTGGCAGCTCGAGAGGCCGTAAAAGTAGAACCACTGAGAGAACAACCACCGAGTAACGCACCCCAAGTAGCAACTCAGGCTCGTAAGGCATACACTCTATAAGCTCCTCAGCCTCAGTCAGCTTTCCCGCTCTAGCAAGTAAGTTCACAACCCAAGCATAGTGCTCCACTCTCGGACACACCTCGAACTCGGTAACCATAACATACCAATACTCAATACCGTCTCTAACACGTCCCTCATACGCACACGCCGATAACACACCTAGAAACGTAACATCGTGGGGCAAAACCCCGTCGTGAACCATCTCGAGAAAGAGCTGCAGTCCGTGCAAGCTTCTCCCGCTCTCAACCTCGGCGGTGATCATTGCAGTCCAGGTGACTGTGTCGCGCTCGTGCATTGCACGGAAATGCCGTCTCGCGTTGTCAAAGCTCCCGCACTTTGCGTACATCGTGATGAAGCAGTTCCCCAGCTCAACGCTTCCCCTGTTTCCACCAATCTCCGAGTCTACAAGCCTCCCCCTTGCTAGAGACCTCGATGAGGCACACGCGTCGATCACGCATATGAATGTTATCCCGTTCGGTTCAACGCCCTCGATGTCCATCAGGGAGAAGAGCTGGAGCGCCTCGAGGCCCCTCTCGTTCCTAGCGTAAGCCGTGAGGAGGGCGTTCCAGGAAACAAGGTCCCGCTCCGGCATCTCCTCGAAGAAGACCCTACGTGTCTCCTCGAGGTCGGCCATCTGGGAATACGCAAGAAACATGCTCGTCCACGAGCGGAGGTTCCTGTGCGGGATCTTCTCGAAGAAGTGCTTTGCACGCTCGAGGTCCCTCGCCTGGCCGTAGGCAGAAACCATCGCGTTCCACGTGCCTGCGTCGCGCTCGGGCATAGAAAAGAACACACGCTCCGCGTTCTCTACCTCCCCTGCTTCCGCGTATCCCATAGAACGCTCGTCCATGACATCACGTCCGGCGCCGGGATTCTCCGGAAGAGTGCATCGGCCTCCTCCAGAAGTCCGTTTCTCGTGTACACAGCGATGATCGAGTTCCATGAGATTGTATCGTGTAGCGGTGTCTTATCGAAAACGGCACGAGCGGGATCCATATGCCCCGACTGGGCATATGCAGCAGTGAGGGAGTTCCACGACACCACATTTCGCTCAGGCATAGTGTCGAATATCGACTTGGCCTCAACCAGATGCCCTGCCTGGGCATACGCAGTCAGGATGGCCGTCCAGGAAACTACATTCTTCTCCGGCATTGTTACAAACAAATACTCGGCTTCATGCACTTGCCCTTTCTGGGCATATGCAGTAACCATCGTGTTCCACGAGATTGTGTCTTTCTCAGGCAGTCGATCGAAGATCTCTCTAGCACCACCGAGATCCCCTGCATCGGAGAGTCCACCCATGAGTGCGTTCCATGAAACAGTCTTGTGCTCGGGCATTCTATCGAAGGTAATCCGTGCTTGATGTAGATACCCGTTCTGGGCAAATGCTGCGAGGAGAATAGTCCACGAGAAAACATTTCGCCAACGGAGGGAACTGAAGGCGGAATGGGCTTCTTGGGGGCTGCCGAGACGGCCGTATGTCTGTACTAAGTGGTTGCCGATGAATTTGTCGTCGCTCCAGCCGAGGTCGATGAGCTCTGTGTGCAGTTTATGGGCATCCGAGAGTGATGAACAGGCTCTTAGCTTTGCTGCGTATCCTTGTGAATCAAATGGTTTCTTTTGGTGAGGCCATTTGCCCATAAACCCTGAAAAAAAAAAATGTGTGTGTGTGTGTGTGTGTACGCGTGCGTGTGTGTGAGAGAGAGTTTTATAGGAAAAGTGACAAATTTAACAGTTATTGAATGTATAGAGAGTTACAATTTTAATATGTGAAATATACGCGTTGTATTAAAAATGATTAATTTACATATTAATATTATATTAATTTTTTTTATATACTCATTATTTTATACTCATTATAATCGTTCTATTAAGTTCATGAAAGTACTTATTAATACATTAGAAACACAAACACACACATACCATATAATATATGTAAAAGAGCTGTAATCCAGTATACATAGGTACATACGTTTTATGTGTATTTACAAATGTAAAAACAACACATATAGAGGAATTTTAATTTTTTTTTAATATTTATTAGTGTTTCTTAATGATATACTCATGGATATGTTTAAGATATACATAAAAAAATTATGTTTTCACATTGTACACTACTTATATACATATACTTAGATATATATCTACATCTATACATTTATATATTTTGATATTGTGTACCTCCTTGATGTATATATATAATAAGATGTCACGAATGAAACAATGTGTATGTGGACAGTTTAGTTTATTTTTCTTATATTTATATTAACTCGTAACTTATGAATTTAAATCTATAATTTATATTAACATTAACAACTTTGTATATTGAAATATGTTATAAAACATCTCAGAAAACACTTGGCAAATAGTAAACACACACACACACGCGTACAGAAACAAAGGTATACATGCATATGCTGAATGTATAGACACACATACCATGTACATATGCGATATATAAAAGACCTATAAGCCAACATAGACATATTTATACACGGTTATATCATATATATCTTACTATTAAAGCATCTGACTATATATTTCAATAACCAAGTAGCATGCTACATATATGTATATATATACATTATATGCAGTATTATATTCGTATACATATACTACTGAGAATCCCATCTGCTGAAGCTCCCAAATCGTCTTGGCCCTCTTGTGCCATGTACCCAATGACTTCTTTATACTCTCCACCATAGCCGTCTTCTCCTCCTTGCTGCATTCTTGGAGCACCAAATCCCAGATTAGGCACCTTAAAACTGCCTAACCCGGGGATTAGCCGCATTCATCATGTTTCTTATTACCGGTTTCTTCTGCTCCGCTGCGTGTTGCTGCCTCGGAGGATTTGGCGGCTTCCATGGATTGAACTCCGGATTTGAACCTCTGGGTTGACAAAATCTTGCTGCTTGTTGCCATCCCGGAGGATTTTACTCAATTGCGTTATATATATATACATGTACACGTACACACACATACATATATATGTATGTGTGGAGAAGCCACGTAGCAGAAAATTCCGTATAGTACCCAAAGCATCTTCTTCTCAGTTTGTGAAGCCCCTCAAAGATTTGTATCCACCATTAGCATGTCGAGATTGCAAAGGTATGTGTGTGTATGCGTGAGTGTGCTGATTTGTAATATATATGGAACCGGTGAAGTAATATGCGGAGAGGGCACTTGGACGATATCATAGAAAGAATCCTGTGGACATAAACAGGATAATAGGTAATTAAAAATAATTAAAGGAAAACTTCATGAAATTTTATATTTAAAATTTCATGTAATTTGTATTTTATTATATTTAACTTCAATTAAAATTTATATATATTAAAACTTCATGCATTTCAAAATTAAATATATTTTAAAAAATCAATAGAGATTTATTACTAATTTGTATTTTATTATACTTAGCTTCAAAGCGGAGTCAGTTAAACATATATATATTGCAATATTTAAGAAAATTCCATTTTTTAACATTTAACTCCTCTAGTGAACTTTATTTTATTTCTTTCTAAATATCTTATGAATTAAATATTTTTTTTTAATTAAGTATTTTTCTGAAGTAGTTTATTTCATGGGATGAAGGTATATATGTAAATATAAATTTATAAATTTAAATGCAAGAAACCTCAAGGTATATTATTATATGTTACAATACAATTTATCATCATTACTATTTTTGTATTTAAAATTATATATAGGATCGCAAGCTATGGAGTATGGAATGAGTTTTCACATTTAAAAGAGAAAAGTACAGGGAGAATTAAGCATCATTAACATATAATTTAATATATTAAATTAATTAATGCAAACAAATAATAGTATTAGTTGTGTATTTATATATATTTAAAAGTTGCATAATTATCAAAGTTTAAATGTCATCGTAATTTAGCATGGTATTACAGGAAGAGGACACAAATGGCGAAGCTCATATAACATGTCAAAGACGCTTGCACCAGGCCGACCAGGCTGCTTGATGATAATTCTCTTGTACAATGGATCTTGAGAATATATGATCCACTCCGGCTGTTCTATTCGATGGTCAGAAGAGTATATATAAACAATACTTGATAAATCATAGCATCCTGCTAAAGGAAAGAAAGAAAAAATGAGTCAAGAATCAAATTTGCAAAAATAAAGTACCTGTTGCTGTGCTATGTACTCCACTTCTTCATCCATCCCGTCCAAAGTTGTATACTTCAACTTTAACAATTTTGTGGAAGAACGGGTGACTCTATCACTCATTAATGTTGATGGTGAAGGTCCTATTGGAGAATAAGCTACGTTTTCACATAACTGCTGAACTTCATTTCGTAAATTTGGAGGTGCAGGCCCAAACTCAAACTCTTCCAGGTTACCGGTTGTCAACTGCTCCAGACGAACTATCCCTGTCAAGTCCAACAGACACGACCAAAAGATCCTGGCAGCATCTGACTTCGGTTGATCCTTACATCGTGAAAGGACCTTGTTTGGCGGTGATAATGAGAAAGTTATCAAGAACATGAATGGAGTCCAATCCAAAGTTACCGACGAGTAGAGAAAACCTGGGGCCTAGACGTGTAACCAGTGCCTGTAGAGCAACTCCAGTAACATGGTCCGTTGTCTTGTACTGGTTAAGCCGACCTCCACAAGGATAAGGTAGAACCAGCTGTTCCAATTCCCTGTGCATGTTCCAAGAACAGGGGATAATATCTCGCAACCTACAAAATCATCTTAGACCGAAAGTAAATATGAAAAAAAATTTCCTACCTGAAGTTACGAGGTGATAGTTCTGTTAAAGGTGACTTCAGAAGAAAGATCATAAAGGCTATGAACTTCAAATCACGGAGTTCCCGTGGACAAAATCCTCGCTCCATAACAGATGAAAAGCAAGTCCCAAAATAGTCAATGCGGCTGTCCTGCATTGCAAGAGCAAGCAGAGGAGGAAGGTGTACCTGACATGGCCAATCTTCAGGTTCCACTACAGGATCGGAATCCACAAGCTGCAATGAAACTACCCTTTCTTCTCTAAACTGCCCCAAGTGATGTCCTCAAACTCACCAACCTGCCCACATCTAAAGATTCTGGTACCCAGCAGAGAATGCCGCAGGGCAGTAAGCAATATAGCAAAACCGGCACCTTCTTTATACTTGTGGGTACCCCATGGAGTGAGAGAGATTGTATTGGCCAGGGTTCGCATGAGAACCTCGGTCGTGAACGTCCGAGCCGTCTCCAAAAGCGCTGCTGCGCGGATGGGATGCGTTTCAGATTTAGTATGCATTCCCCTTATCATGAATCCCAAGTATTGTGGCATCCCTCCAGTGAGGGCAATGCAGAGTTTGAGTGTGTTACCCGGCTGAAACTCATTCCTGCCACCAACTGTAACAGAAAGCCGGCTAAAGAACTTTGTAACAACTGTAACTGCGTCTTGGCAGCTGAGTGCAGATACAGGAATGGGCAGATGTTGAGGTAACCGGGACGCTGCCAACCTCAAGGATGCAGCCTTATGCCGTGTGCATGATACGCTGACCACAAGCAACACTTTCGTCTGCCTAGAAGCCTGCAGAGAGTGCACGTAAGAGCATAAAGCCTCTTGAGTCCACGTGGTGTCCCCAAGAGACTCTGCTTCATCAATTTCGTCTAAGAATAGTGACATTAGAATCGGCCTCTGGTGAGGTGTCTTCACGGCTCTACGGAAGAAAATAAGCACGTCGTTCAAAGTAATCCTTGTAGCGAAGTGTGCAATAGAATGTAGCATCTCTTCATACGTCAGAGTGGGCACAGGCTCGGAAACAGCCGCAAAGAGAAGCCTGACTTCCAAGCATCAGAAAACATTAAAAAAAACCAGAAAACTACATTTCCGTACCTTAGAGCCAGAATCTGCTCAAAACATTTCGAGGAAGCTAGCTCCCTCTCGACAGGGTAGAGTTGACCCCTTTTGTGGTCGTCGATGTTATGATACAGACAGGCGTTATAACCCAGAGAATCTTGCACCATCTGAGTGAAACTATGCATCTGACTCGGATTCACCAGCGACTTGCGAGACGCCAGACACTTAGCAGCGCCTCCCGACACCCAAAACTGCCTCAAAAGACGAGGAAAGTCCCTCCCTATCGTGGACTTGCCTGCTCCAGGATACGCAATCAAGGCGTTGAAGTGAGGATCCCTGGTACCCGCATCCACGGAGACACTCGTCGTATTTTCCCGTGTAAAGTTTCGAAATGCCAGAGCAGCACCGTGCACCAGAGAACAGATTGTCTCATCCCTGCCGACAATGGGGAAACAGACCCCTGGATCAGCTCCCGGTATGTTGAGATTACCTATTTCATCTATTGGAAGCTTCTCTTCTTCTCTCAGGGGGTTCCTCTCCAGACTGACATCTCTGGCTCTCTGTAAACGGTCACCATAAATACGCAGGAGTTCTTCAATGACATCCTTTGGACCTGGTAAAAAGGAAAGCACCCCACATGACTGGAGAAACGTACGAAAGAGCAAATGCTTTACCTGATGAATCCTGAGTAGTTGTCACAGCGGAAACTGTAACAAGGGCATACAGTAAGAAGGAGGGCAATCAAGGAAAAGGCTTACCTTTAGATTTAAGTAGGAGGAGCTCCTTCTCCGCTGATCCTTCTCCTTCTCTCGCAGCTGCTTCTTCTCCTCCCGCAGCTGCTTCTCCTCCTCCCGCAGCTGCTCCTTCTCCTTCCGCAGATACTGCCTCTCTTCCGGATCTTGCACGCTCGTCAGTTGTTTCTCCACTACCTCGATTTTAGCTTCCACAGCCCTGATGGAACGCTCAACCTCCTGGACATCCATAGCTGCGGAAGACGATGCGTCAAACTCCATAGCCGCGGAAGACGATGCCATCCATATTCGAGCTTCTGCTGAAAGAACTAGCCTTATTAGAGGGTATGCGTGGCATCCGACGGCTGAGATGTCGGTAAGTATCTAACCCTAGTTTAAATCAATCTAACGTTAGGAAGCTCTAACTCTTTTTTTTCTTCTGCCCGTTGCTCAACTCAAGCGCTACTGCTGAAACTGTGTGCAAGTTTTGGTGCCAGAGGTGTGCTCCCCATCTGCGGATTGTGAAAAATTAAATTTAGTATATTTAGTTTGTGAGAGCTCGGAATATAGAAATGTGTATATGCATTAGTTCAGAAACCCTAACTTATATACAAGAGCGAATGGTCCAGATTGAATCCAATCCGACGGCTATCAAAATCCACTATGCTAATAATAGTATGTGCACATGCAGCCGTACACGTGGATCTTACATCATCCCCTCCTCTCGGAAGGGTGTAAGTTGGTTAGGGTTCTCTTGTAGACGGGCCCGGATCTGGAGGAACATCAGGAGGAGGTACTGGTGGATCTGTAGGCGGCACAACTTGTTCCCGTTGCACAAAATGCTTCAACCGTTGCACATGTACAATCTCTGGAGGATCGGGCTGAATGTCGTGCCGAACCTCATAAACCTGTGGCCCTACTTGCCGTAGCACTCGATACGGTCCTTTCCACTGAGGAAGGAGACTCTTAGCTAAACCACGTACCGTAAGCTTGGGAAAACGAACCAACACCAGTTCATCAACCTTGTACTCCGTAGGAGGACGATGATGCGAGTTGTAGCGTTGTTGTTGTCCTACTTGTACGCGGCCCAAGTGTTCTGCTGACTCCGCACGAACCAATGGAAGAATGCTCGTCAGATACCGATCCCACGACCTAGCATCAGCAGCTCGCGGTAACCGAGAAGGCAAACCCAACTCCGTTGGCAACACCGGGTCATGACCATACAAAGCTTATATGGGGAAGTACCAATGGAACTTTGAACTCCAGTGACATAAGCATATCGGAGAGACGGCAGATAACCATCCCAATCGAATGTTGAAAGTTCACATACTTCGCGATCATCCCCTTGAAGGTTCTGACGAGCCGTTCCACTAAACCATCTGTCTGAGGATGATAAGCACTTGTGAAAGTGTGGCGTATCCCTATCGAGATGTCAAAACATGAAATGCCTCAGCCATAAATGCAGGACCATTATCCGAGAGAATTCGCTCCGGACAAGAATGCTGAAACACGACCCGATTAAGGAGAAACTGACCAACAGCAGAAGCAGTCGCACTAGCAAGAGCACCAACTTCTACCCAACGAGTTAGGTAATCAGAAGCAATAATAACGTACTCGTTACCAGCAGTTGACCGCGGAAAAGGTCCCATCAAATCAAATGCCACCAATTCAAACGGACGAGAAACTGCAATTGACTCCAACCGTCCTTCCGAAGCACATGGGGGAGTATTGCGAGCTTGGCACCACACACAACTACGCACATACCGAATCACATCTCCTCGCAACTCCGGCCAATAGAAAGATCTGTGCAGCTTCTCCATCACCCGACGATGTCCCATGTGCCCGCCAAGAATAGGAGAGTCATGGTAAGCATGGAGGAAGCGTGGAATGAAGATTGAAGGCACCACCAACCGCAAAGGATCATCTGGATCAGTCCCCACAAAATAAAGAAGGTCATCCTGAAGGCGATACTGTGAATGTAAATGCCTGAAAGGCAAGTCATCAGCAAGTGATGCAGGATTTCAAACCCATCACGAAGCCTTCGAATCCACGGCTCAACCTTTTGAGCTTCCCGAACCTCATCCAAAGACGGCAAATCTAACTCTGCATTCTGCGGACACTGAACGTCAAGCACAGCAACTGCTGATGGTACGGAATCTTCATCCAAAAAGTCCACTGAAGCTGGAACAACTGGTTCCTCTGGGGCAAAGAGAGAGAAGGTGGAAGAGGAGCCCGAGAAAGAGCATCAGCATCAGCCATGGAACTCCCTGGACGATGAACAACTTCAAAGTCGTAAATTTGAAGTTTCAAGGCCCACCGAGCAGTACGCCCAATCAAATTTTCCGCTTCAACAACGAAGTGACTGCTGCATGATCGCCTTCCAACAACGTCCGCGAACCATGCAAGTAGGCATGGAGCTTCTCAAAACCCCAAACTGCTGCTAGACACTCCTTTTCAGTCGTGGAGTAATTCACCTCTGCTGGCTGCAATGTACGGCTGATGTACGCAATGGGATGTCGTTGGCCAGGAACACTCGTACTCTCCTGCATCAATACCCCCGAGGCCGATGTCAGAAGCATCTACACGCAAGATGAAAGGACGAGTGTAATCCGGGTACGCCAAAACTGGAGGAGTCGTCAACAACTCTTTGAGATCTGCAAATGCCTGCTTGCAATCCTTAGACCAAACAAAAGAAGTCATTGACGATTTCAACAACGCGCGCAACGGTGCAGTACGATCTGAAAGATGATCCACAAAACGACCCAGATATTGTACCTTGCCAAGAAAGCGTTGCACATCATTCACACACTTTGGCGTAGGGAACTTCAAAACTGCAACTAGTTTGTCAGGATCGACTTGCAAACCTTCACGTGAAATGCGATAACCCAGATAAGTGGTGTCCTTTGATCCAAACACACACTTAGATGGCTTCAACTTCAAACCAACTTCCCGCACCGATCCAAAACCTTACGTACATCACCGACATGCTCCTTCCCACGTTCCATCCGAATGGATCAAAACATCATCGATGAAATCGGCAGTCACCTCCGGCATGTCGCAAAGAACCTCGTCCATCATACGTTGGAAAGTTGCTGGAGCATTGCTCAAACCGAAAGGCATCACCAAGAACTCGTACAGGCCAAATGGTGTCCGAAAAGCAGTCTTGGGAATGTCCATGTCAGCCATCGGAACTTGCCAATATCCAGATGCGAGATCTAACTTGGTGAACCAACGGCTCCGCCCCATCGATCCAAAAGGTCTGCAGTATGAGGAAGTGGGTACACATCTGAGACGGTTACCTCATTTAATGGGCGATAGTCAATGCAGAATCGAACGCTCCCATCAGGCTTCGTCACAAGGTGAGGTTCGCACGCCCAAGGACTTCGAGATTTCCGGATAACACCCTTCTCCAACATCTCTTTGACATTCGCTCGTAAGATCTTGAGCTCCTTTGGTGACCGACGCCGAACAGGTACCTTGATTGGCCTAGCATCTCCAGTTGGAATAGGGTGGCGTGTCGCAATCTTGGCCCCAGATGACAAGTCGAAGTTGAAAAGATCAGCATACTCCTTCTTGAGTTGATCAACAACTACAGCACGACGATCATCTGATGGATCCAAGAAGGAAGGAAAGAGCATGAAGGGAAAAAATGGTTGGAAATAGGGGTGAGACAAAAGTGATGGAAGCAGAGGTGGAAGCAGATGGACGAAGTGGAATAGAAGTAAGAGGAATGGAAGAAATACGAGGGAGAGTCAAACAAGGGGGAGACTTTCAAAGTCACACTTGGCATGATTGCGAGTTAACCAATCCATACCAAGAATAAGGTGAAAAGCTTGACTCGGCACCACCCGCAAAGATTGAAGCTCGAGCTCACGATCATCCACACGAACAACAATGTCCACTTCATCTCGCGAACAAGCATGAGTATGTCCGTTGCCGTACAGAATGAAGACTGGTTCTTCCGCACGACGCAAATGAAGGCTACAACGTGTAGCAACAGATTGAGAAACAGAGGACAAACTTGAACCTGTATCCACCAATACTGAAAGGAAAACAGGACGTGGCGTGTATTAAAACGAGCTTGAAAAGTGAAAACCGGATGATTTGGTGCCGAGTGAACCCCTTGATGATACTCCCGAAAGAAAGACGGAGGGGTCACTAATTTAATTCGCCGAGGACCCTCCTCTACTCGTGCGATTCGTCGTTTCCCGGAAGATCCACTGCATCACAACCTTCCATTGCAGCAGCACCAATCGGACGTTGTTGACGCCATGGCCTCCATCCTGGAAATGGGGGACGCCAATCGGGAAACCGTTGACAGCGCCGATACGTGTGTCCAACCTCATCACATGCCCAACAACGAACTGCACGTCCACGTCCTCGTCCACGGGGCCCACCTTGTGCTGGTACACGAGCGGCAACAGCCTCAACCTCCATCGGAGCAGGTCCATCCCCAACATGAAGTGGAACAAGAGCACGTGAAGGCGCAAGTGGGAGAGGTGACGACTCATATCGTTGTGCCAGCCTCAAAGCATCATCAAGAGTCACTGGAGCTAGTGCATGCACAAGCCCCACAAGGTCTTGACGAAGTGCTGGCCACAACATACCTAACTTGATGCGTTCCGACATGTTAGGTTCTGCACGCAGCAAAAGGCTTCGAAAGCGAACACCAAACTGCATCACCGACTCAGATGGCTCCTGACGAATACGATGCAACTGCTGAAAAGCATCATCACAGTCGTCCGCATGCCCAAATGCACGTTTGAAGATCTCTGGAAGAATATTCCAATCTCCACGAGTTGCAACGTCCAGACCATTGTACCACTGCAACGCCGTCCCTTGAAGACAAGTAGGAAACTCGCGCAAACACTGAGCACCGTCCCACGAATGATATGTGGCAACCACAATGAAGTGGTCAAACCAATGGTACACATCATCTCCAGGATTTCCGCGAAAGAAATCCGGCGGGACACGGGGGTTTGCAACATGAGTAGGAGGAGTACCCTGGACTGTGAATGCTGCCATCAACTGAGAATGATTGTTCAGTTGCACACGCATGGCATCCAACAATTGCATGAGTAACTGCTCCACAGACAAGGGATTTGCTGTTGTGGATTCATGGATAAAAAGAGACAAAATCCACAAGAAAGAATAGATCTAGACAATGGAAAAGCTAGACCTAAGAAGACAAAGAAAATTGATAAAAAGACACAAATCCGAGCACTCCGTAGGGACAATTAGGTGCCCCTCACCTCCACCAATGTGAGAGCTAATATAGAAATGTGTATATCCATTAGTTCAGAAACCCTAACTTATATACAAGAGCGAGTGGTCCAGATTGAATCCAATCCGACGGCTATCAAAATCCACTACGCTAATAATAGTATGTACATGCAGCCGTACACGTGGATCTTACAAGTTTTATTACTCCCTACTTTATTTTAAAGTTTAAATTAAACATAGAGATTTATTAGAATACGTATATTCGATGGAGTATAGTTATTTAAAGACAAGTTTAAAGTAGCAAAATGGAAAGCCAATGTATTTCATATTAGTCAATTGTTATTCAAAATTAAAAGTTTTAAGTTTTATTTCTATTTTTATTTTTCTTTAAATAAAAACTCTCTCTCTTTTTAAAACATGACTAATTGGTGTGATCACAAAAAGAATAAAATTAAATTACATTGTAATTACATTCAGTAACTAAGTTAGATATGACTAATTCACAAAAATACTAAATAAAATATAATTACTTATTTTAGTATTACTGTAAAATATAATTACTTAAACCCTCGTCTTTTTTGTTGTTACAAGACTTTTACTGTTATAGGAAAATTTAATAAAATTATTTAATAATAATCTTCAATATAATTGTGAAATTTTATCACTAATTAAAGTTTTATTATGGAAATTAGGGTTCTATATTAGGGTTTCTGCTCCTCCGTCTGGGAAGCTGGTGAAGAGCATCATGGAGAGTATGGCGAGCATCGGGCTCCACGGAGGTCTGGAAGTAGACGGAGGCTTACTCACTGCTGAAGTATCCCGGCGATCGCCTCCTTTACGTGCCTCATGGGGCTGTGCTTGCAGATGCAACCATCCAAGAGGTTGAAGGCTTCATTGTTTCAGGGGAAGACAAGGTGAGTTTCTGTGAACGACATTATTGGCAGTGTAGAAGCGTGGCGGCTCTTAACTGGCCTTCATCCCTAACTCTTTCAAAGTTCCTCTCTACGACACACGAGAAGAGGTACTATCCTTATGTGGATGTGAAGGTGGTCTGGGCAGTGTAAATGATCCCCAAGGAATCGTGAGAAATGCGGACACTCTGAATGAGCTGCTTAGCTACGTGTTGGAATACAAGGAGGAGAAGGTGGGGATTACAAATGCACGACTGCCGTCATTATTCGTCTCCAGTTTGTGTTCTTCCTACGGTTTCATATAAGGAAGAACGGTGCATCTGATGTGGGGAGCTTGGTGTCACGGAGCATGCTCCCGGTTTTCCGAGAGGAACTCCGCACAGGTTGTGGGAGGTGAAGCTGATTAACATAGCAGGTCAGCTCAATTCAAAGTTCGGCCTGGACAGGAATTGGTCCGAGGAAACGCTTTCTGCGAGTAATCTCCCAGGCTCATTGGTGAATCGCCTTGAGAATACCACTCTCCAGGAGTTGCTTCCTGCCTGTCCACCGGAGGGGTTCCACTCAAGTATTTCCGGGCTGTCGCACCACAATGCTATGACCCAGTGGAGTTTGTGTACGAGATCCAGGATGGGACGGTGGAGGTCTGTCAGGTGCTGGCTTCGGGGTCATCTTTGCAGCAACAGGAATGTGCAGCGTTCTCAAGGTGTCTTCGGAAGATTACATTGAGCTTGATATACGTGCGCACCGTTGGGCTGATCCAGCTGATTGCATCAACTTAAGGAAGAATGGTGGGACATGGTCGAGTGGTCGGTCCAGGGCCAGGGCTCAAGTTTGTGGATCTCGAGGGAGTGGGGCTCCCTTTTGCCTGGAAGCACATGTCGACACCAGAGCAGATTATCAAGTGCTGGAAGGAAGCGTCATCAGCAGTCAAGGCATTGCATGGACAAAGAGTGTTTCACAAGGATATCAAGCCCAGCAACTTAGGGGACGGAGCACAGACTGGTGTTAAACGACTTGGATTGTGCAGCGTATTGGGAGATGAGTGGGACGATTACTGCTGCCGAGATGACTGGCTGTCGCTGGGACTCAGCTTTGCTCATGTGTTGGGATTGGTTGGACTAGAGCGCGTGGAATTCACCCGAGCGCAGATTGAACACCTTGCGAAATCTCTGCAACTACCCGCTCATACCGAAGGTGACGATGGTCGCAGGAGCATGTTTACTGTAGCAGAGTTGTCCGATGTGCTCTGTCGGAGTATGTTTAAGCTCCTTCTTCCTTCCCAGTCTAGCGCACTCTCTACATATGCTCGTAAATATGATGTCACCTGGTCACTTCTGCAAGAACGAACTACTGGATGTTTAATGCCTGGGGAGGTGCGTGGTCGCTTT
Source organism: Selaginella tamariscina (assembly GCA_003024785.1). Taxonomy (NCBI): domain Eukaryota; kingdom Viridiplantae; phylum Streptophyta; class Lycopodiopsida; order Selaginellales; family Selaginellaceae; genus Selaginella; species Selaginella tamariscina. The sequence goes on along the minus strand of PUQB01000894.1, from coordinate 55,287 downwards.
GATTCATTTATCTGCGGCTGAGATCATTGGAATCACTTTCTAGGATATATTGACGGCTGCTATGATGACTGGGAACTGGAGCATATCGTTGAACAGTAATCTGACAACCGCCAAGTACCGGTGGAACCCTAATTTTTTAATTTTTAAAGAGGTGGGATATTCGAAGAATCCCTGATTTGTCGTGGGAAGTGTATATATATGTACGTGCACACGTATATGTGTAAAAACAGCTTATACAGTATGCATACAATATATATATATAAATTCATGAGTTTGATATATTTCTTTAGAATTTATAAATTAGAAAATCGATTCAATTAAATTACAAGGATTTAATTAGTGTTAATTAACGGCATTAGTTTGAAGTAAAATGTAAATTTTTAATAGCTTAAGAATACTATTAAAGATGCACACACGTGTAAATTTGCATGTGTGTTTGTATGCTAACTGAAAATAAAGTGAGTGTGAAAGAAAATAACATATTCAATATTCAAAATATAAAATTAAGTAAAACTATATAATATAGGATACAAAAGTTTAATTTAAATATGTAAAATTAAAATTAAGTAAATATAAATTTAGTACATCCATGATGTGTGTGATGAGATTTAAAACTTAAATTTGTGATAATGATAAATAGAATTAAGCTAATTATCACACATTATTATACACACAATTCAATACATTCAAATATTTATAATTTATGTGTGTGTGAGTTATTATTTTTATATATATTCAAATAACAAGTAACTCCTTTATACACATACATAATCGAATATATAACATCTTAATGTTAATAAAACTACAAACTGCTTTGTTGAGTTATATATATTTACATGGATATGTAACATAAATAATCTAGTTGTAAAATCTTTTAAAGAGAAGTAAAATAAAGAACAATAAAATTTAATTATGAAATTTTTATTTGACTATATAAAGTCTAAGGAAATAAAAAAAGGTTATGTTAAATATTGGGTTAGTTTTCACGAGCCAACCCGTGGTGGCCTAACAAATAAATCAACTAATAATTTAATAAAGAATTTAAATATTAATTTCATATATATACAAAAATTAATATTAATCTCATATATATAATATATATATTATATATATATATATATATGTACCATGATAAATATATACCAAATTTTACTTTATTGATCTCACTGTTACCTTACTCACTTATCCTTTCATTACCCCTATGAATACTAATATTATATATGTTAAACAAAAGTTATACAAGTTACTTATATAACGTTTTATGTATGTTTCAACTATATAGTTCTTTCATGTGACAAGCAATATATTATTTATAATATTTATGGAAATGTAAAATTATTATTTTATGTAGAGGATCGAATCAACTAATGTAGTGACTTTTACATTTTCATTTCATATCATCGTTACAACCATAATTATCAATGTACAAAATTAAAGCATATTTATTGTGTTGTAATAAAAAATCATAATAGTATTTTGAACTTATAACACAAAATTATAACAAAAACACAAAAGCTAGCATATATACATGAATTATACTATGCATATGCTTATTTATACATGTAATATACACATTAATGAATATATGATATATAAAAACTGTAAATGCCACGTGGGACACAATCAGTCAAATATGCTTTTAACAACTTGAGGAAACCTTAAACACAAGAATATGCTTTATTAACAGGAGGAATATGCTTTTATTAACAGATTTTAATCAAATTATTATTTTCTGAAATTTGGTAGTCTTGAGTATTTAATTGTTAAATATTAAAAAATAAATAGAAATTTATTACATTACTCTAATATTATTAATTAAAAAAAATTACATCTTCTCTACAATATGGTGAAACCTGTTCATATGGTGTAAAAGTGAGCTATTACTTAAACCCACACTCTTTTGGCAATGAATAAGTGCAGGTTTCTTCTGTTGCCAATCCATCGTATTATTTCCATATAACTTCTTCTCAAGCTCCCCAAGCGCCTTCATGAACGCATCGTTCGGTTGTGAGCGTGCGTGTGTGGCCTTTAGTATATTTCACGCATCCAATAATGTGTATTTCCTGTTAAAAAATATTATTTAATATTTAAATAATTAATAATAATATAGAATTAATAATAAAACATAAAGTTTCAACAAAGGAAAAATAAAACAAATAAAGATACTGGTGGTACTGTAGATTCAAAGTTATTCATATAGTGATCACACACACACGCAGAGTTACTTGTTGAGCATAAGATATGCAAGGACAATAGTTGGGGTTTAATAAACTCACATGCTTCATTAAAATATCTATCCTTCAGAAGCTAATACATCATCCCAGTGTTCTACTCTTTCATGTATTCCATCATCAACCTGTATATAATTATAATAATCTAATATTAATAATACAATTAAAATTACATTAGCATATGAGCTCATACTTGTTTACTATAATAGTAATGGGCTAGAAACTTTAAACAGTATGCATAAGTATATATTATGTATATACAATTACGCGGTTCAATCATAGTAAAGAAGTAATATGACTATATGCATAAAACACACATATATGCACTGTATATGAATTCAGTTTGTTAAAGTCTTTCAGCTGTAATGTGAAACGTCTTCCAAGCCGTGACTAAGGACTAACTGACGAAGGAGAAGAGGACGTACTACCTGGGGAAGACTTCTCTGGAGTCCAGTCAGCAGGAATATTCTCAGTAATATCCTCTACAAACTGCTTAAGGTTAAACGTCTTTAAGCCCAGCATTTCCTTAAACCCGCCCTTAAACCCGGAAATGAAGGCCAAACTCAGCTTGGACAGGTCAAGGTGAAAGTTATCCCGGTCAAAGTACCCAGCGGAGACCTCGGTCAATACCTCGGAGGCGGTCTTCGGATCGTTGACTAGCATCTCAACGAATCTTGGAATATTCGACTTGTCAAACTCCCGCTTATGTCCGGGCGGTCTTCGAGGAACTCCTGAATCAATTGCCACCACATGAACGACTTTACCGGGGGTAATTAAGCTTTGTCCGGCTGGTACAGTCAGCACTTTTCTACCACTAGCTTGGCTTGGTAATCTTTTGGGTTTTACCAGTTTTCCAGTTTTTGGTATAGGTGGAACTTTCGATAGTTTTAGGTCCAGTCCCAACGTACTCATATATGTAATCATCATCTATCTCTCTCCCACACACAACAAATATGTCTCTGTACATATAATGTGTGTGTGTGTGTGTGTATACATAGGGATCAATGATTGGTGTTTTCTCCGTTTCCGGTATTGCCACGCCAGCCTAGTTGCTGACATGGCAACCGGCGAAGAACAAGGTCCAGTAACAATATTCTACCCAGAGACGCGGATATTCTCTGTGCGATGGCCGGTGTTGTCATACTCTCCGGCTTGTATTTATGAACGGACGTCCATCAATATATCTATATAAATAAATAAACAGAATATTCTTAATATATATATTTTAACTGGTGTTTATTTATTTATATAGATATATTGATGGACGTCCGTTCATAAATACATAAATAAATAAATTGGTAGGTTAGCGATTCTCTGCCTCCTCCGTAAAAATGGAATACATAAACAGCACTAGCAGTAACAACTCGTATATCTGTATATGAGCGTATTTTGATACGTGTGCGTGCGCGCGTGTGTGTGAGAGAGAGACGTTGTGGAATTAAACATTTAGAGTATTATATTCTTTTCTTTATTTTTATATTATTTATTTTAATGCTATAGAACAATGAATGTAAAACCTTTGCATCGTGAAGATTTTGCTTTTAAAAAGTTTAAACATTAAAAGGAATTTTATAAAATTTCAGTTCTTCGCAGCTTAATATAATGCATTTGCTGCGAGGAGGATAGTCCAATCGCATTCAAGGAATATAAAACATAAAGAGAGAGAGAGTTTGTATATTATATATATATATACAGACATACACACACAACACATTTTTTATTTAAAACAATACGTATTTAATTGATAAATATTAAATATATTTTTCAAATGTTTACTAATTTTTAAACATGTTAAAATTCATTTATTTAGGATAGTTTAAAATAGTTTAGATTAAAGTATGTTTAAACGATTCATTATATTTTGTAGCGTTTACTATTAAGTTATTATTACACATTATGGGTTCACGTCGAATATAAATAACCTTTACGGAACGAAGGTTTAAATAGATAATTATTCATTTTTTAAATTGATTTAAAAATAAACTTAAGTACATTTAAGAATCGTGAGGTCTGTCTAGGCGACTTGGACAATTAGAGTTTAACTGAGGACTGTAACAGTAGAAGTTGTTTTAATAAAGTAATTATTTAATATATATGTATAACATATATTTAAAGAACCATTATAATTTAACACAATCTAAACAAAATCACGAGCTATGCATAAACATGAGTATAAACATGTTTAGAAACTATGCAATTTAATCCATTGATCGCACCAGTTAAATATATATATTAAGAATATTCAGTCTAATCATGAGTCTAAATATGTTTTAAAATTAGTAACCTGATACGATCATAAGAATATGCTAAATACAAATGTATATACCGCCCTCTAGATATGAATCTAAACATGTTTAGAATATAAACATGTGATTTAATCTTAATCAGTGACGGTGAGAATATGCTAAAATATACCAGGAACATTCATTTTAATCTTCTTTAACTTAACATGTTTAAAAACTAGTAAACATGTGATTATAATAATCTCAACCATTGATCATGAAATATATCAAGAATATTAACCTCCTTAAACACGAGTTTAAACATGTTTAGAAATTAATAAACATGTAATTAATAGTAATTTCAATCATTAATCATTAAGAAAGACTGAATATTCTTGGTATATATGCATATATTTTGGTATTCTTACAATTAAGACTATTAATTACATGTTTACTAATTAATCGTAAGAATACCAAAATATATACAGTACTAAGAATTAATACGATAGTGTCCGTTTACACTCCTTGGGCAGAAATGCTATCCGCAGTGCTCAAATCCGGTCTTCTCTCACAATTCCCTTGTAACCCGTCTTGTCCTCCAAAGATCACCGTCCCGGGCTGTTTTCCGTCCTAGGTCCTTCATTCTCTTCGCCGGCAACATTTCATCTGCCTGCATCATCCAGCTGGCTGTTTTCCATCTGAAATCCTGCATTATCTCCACCGACAATGTTTTGTCCGGCTCGAACAATGGACTGGACAATCTTCTTCCGCTAGACGTGGAGAAGCTGGATATTTATTATTCTTTTTTCGATGTACATGCAATTTTAACGAAACAGAACTTTCTTTTTCCCATTAATAAAAGACAACAGCAACAAAGAATCAAATGTTTCACTGTTGCATCAGGAATTCACTTGGGATTCTTGCACTTGGATAAAGAACCAAGGTAATGTTGTACTTGATTTCATTGTTAAATGTGGAGGTTTGCATGTTTCTGTTCTGTAAAATGACACTTTGGTGGTTTGTTAAAATAGGCCAAATAAGAAAATCACGAAGCGAACCCACCGTTTTACCTCTCTTTAAATTAATTCTTTAAATGGGATTACAACAGCTGCAGTTTGGAATGTAGATTTGGTTGATTTGTGTGCTATTGAGGTTCGTTTGGAATGGAACAACTATCTGGTGATCAAAGCTTAGTCTTGACATGATCCTCTCCATACTAAATTTGTAGCTTTTTCCGCATTGGGGACTTGTTGAGTATGACTTGATTTTGAAGACAATGCTCTTCCAAGACCCCTCTAGGACCGGTTCTAAGTTCTTACTTTTGAGTTCCTTTTCCCATTAATGTTGAATTGAGCTTTTACACACTTACACACTCTCTCTCTCGCGCGCGCGCACACAAACACACGATATAATAATGAAGATTGATAAATAACTGTAGCATCTAATACTCTGCAAGTAAGGTTTATACTACGGTACTCTGCTCTTAGGTGCCTGAGTTGGTAAGATACTATGAGTATAGATTATTGTCGTATTGTTAAATTAAAGCTGCTTAAGTCACACCACAAAAGTATTTATTATCAGTTTCTCTATGACAAGAAGTATATTGAACTGATTTCTTATTATTACTTGGATTTAAACGAGAGAGAAAACGTTCATAAAACTACACACACACCCACACCAAACAACAGAATAAGAAATCTCAATGTTAGGCTATAAAGTCTTCACGAGCTTTCTTTAATGTTCCTAAACAAAAAAAACAAACATTAAGTGCATACACAACACACCACACACACGTAGATATGTACATATAATGTAAATACACAATAACAGACATGCTCCATAAATTGCTCCTACAATACCAGTGGGCAGGCTGTCAAGTGGCAATTAAAGGTTGTTAGGTTAAACTCACCCTATGGTATGTGTTCCTAGGTCACATACCCATTCACAAAAATTTGCAATTCAATTCACGATTATATGCTACAACGATAAGCATTGTCAGAGTAAACTCCCTCTCTCTCTTTTTAATTATATGTTTATTACAGGTCTTAATATCAATGAAATACAACCCCATAGGTAAGCTTTCTACGTACTTTAATAATAAAATTTGAATTTCAAATGGTTTTGTAGGTTGGTGGATAGGGTGGTAGAGCATAAACCTGGGATATCCGCTAAGGCTACAAAGAACGTAACAATAAATGAACCACATTTCTTGGGTGGCAATCCGATCATGCCTGGAACTCTCATCTTTTCTGTAAGCTCTCTCACACTAATTATAACATGCCATAACTCAAGTTGGAGGCATATAATGTTAAAGCAAGCTTCAGAAAGCTTTAATAGTGGAGAACAAAGATTTCATATGAGAAGGCCTGTTATACCTGGTGACACATTATTAATCCAAACAACAGTGGTGGGGATGAAGTCCCAGCACGAGGCAGTTATGAAAGGAGAAGCTTTCGTAGATAATAAACGAGTCGCAGATGGAACTTTTACCACTAACTTAAATTCCATATCCATTTGATATGTGTTTATGCATATTATATTCATTAAAGAGATTTTTTTTTTAATGTAGTTCAGACCAACCTGTTGTTCTCAATATTAAACAAATTCAAGAGATATTACCACATAGGTAAGTAAATCAAGATCACGCACGTATATAATATTTTTCCTATGTAGGTTTCCCTTTTTATTTGTGGACAAAGTGATAGAATTGAGAAAGGAGGAGCTTGCTATTGGTATAAAACATGTAACTTCAACGAACGGTATTTCTGTGGTCTTCCAATCATGCCTGAGGAACTCATCTTTGAGGTAGAATACATACCTACACACACATATGTACACACATTGTGAATAGGCTATAGCTCAAGTGGGAGGAATAGCAATGTTAAAATCGGGTTCAAAAGAGAAGTTCTATCTTACTAGTAAAGAAGGATTTAGTGTTCGGAAGCGTGTTCTACCTGGTGATGTCTTGAAGTTACGGGTGGAAGTGTTAAAGAAAAAACTGGGAATAGCGTTCAACGTTTTTTTATCTTTAATATGCCCTTGCTAGGAGAAATGACAAATTATAAATAATGCTCCTCATTTAAAATCTGCGTATTTGCGTACAAATAAAAATTATTAATTCAAATATTTTAATATTAACTTTTAAAGGACCGGTATGGGCCTGAGGTATTAAATAAAAAGAAATAATGAATGTTATATTAATTGAAATAAGATAAGTAAATTGGCTAACACATTATATACTATAGAACTACTACTGCTACATGAGTCTTACATTACACACAGGTTCTCTCTTTCACACACGCACACGCACGCACGCACACAGACACGGAAAAAAAAACAAATGATTAAACTACAAGTTTATACATATAACATTGGTTGTTTATGCTTCTTCATATTAATGTGTAATTATTTTTATTATAAAACTTGTTGTATACAATTAATAAGTACCAAAAAGACTTATAAAAAGAAGAGATGGGACATCAGCAATATTCTTTAAATTAAAATAAAACTTATTTAAAAGTTCCATATAATATTTAAAACAATGTTTGATGTTTAATATATATTTTTATTTAAACAAATCTAAAGTATTAAAAAATTAATGAAATACTCTATTTATGTTGATAGTTTTAAAACAGAATTAAATATATGTACATTTAATTCATAGCAAATTTAAAATGAAATAACTAATATAATTTTTAATAATTATATTATATTGTGATACATATGGTTAATCGGTTGTGTTATGTTTACGAAAGTTTTTTCTATTTCAAATTTCAATAGAGAGATCAAGTTCAATGTTTCTGTTAAGAAAATGGCAACATAAAAAATATTTATATTATCACAGCATTCAGTTTCAACTAATTATATTAGTTTTATCAAGTTCAAATTAAAAATTAAGTACCTATAATTTGCTATGACAACTGTATATGAATATTGTATATTAAATTCACAGTATTTTATTTTAATACATTTTTTTTATTAAAAAACTATTATATACTATTACTAATTATTGTGACGAAACAAGGCAATTAATTATCCTCTAAATAGTTATCTATATACTAAACATTTTGTACTGCAGGTAATACAGGCAGTAAGTTAGAACATAAGATTTCTGTCAGTAATTAAATATTAATTATTCAGATTAATTTATGTTATAGTATTATAAAGTTGTCTTAGAAAAATAAAGAAATATTTTAAAATTTTAATTTTAATTATTTTATCTTAAGAATTTTATATTCATTAAATTAAAATAAAATTTACTTTGTTAATTGTACCCTCTACCAACTACTGGGATTCCATTTCGTGTATGCATGCGTATGTGTACTCGTACGTGTATTTTCACACACACACACAATGTACATGTGTGTATGAGAGACATTACTCTCTCTCACACACATGCACGGACCTATCTAATAAAACAGAAGTGTAGATATAAAGAGTTTTTAAACGGGGACCTATAAACATTATATGCAGTATATATATTCGTATATATATACTACATTATAAAAATATATATAATGACAAGCTATACATTTATAAATTAAAAGTAGCAAAATATAATAAAAAATTATTAATTGCCATAACAGTCGTGTTGTTATTCATTAAAACAACAAGTTCAAAGTTTTTATTTTAATATATGTTTGGGAAGAAAATATCCTCGTTTCATTTAAGAATTACGTATTTACATACAAATACAAAATATTAATTCAAATATTTTAACATTAACTTCTAAAGATGCAGTTTTGCCATGTAGAGGTAGAGGAAGAAGTTTATTAATTAAGAGGAAAATAAGAAAATAACATGTTTATGAATGTTAAATTAATTAAATTCAGATGAATAAATTAGCATCCTGTTAATGTCTCTTAACCAATACATTATATACTATTAACGATCTTAAATCTGCCTCACAAGAATTTAAGCACACGATTACAAAAGTTAAATGAAGTTGATCAAAGTATAAGCATTTTTTGTCCATAATATTCTAAGATGTTTCTGAATTAGCTTTAAAAACAATGTCGATGGTTTTTGTATCCATTTTTGCTTAATTTCGTAAGCACACGCAGACACACACATACACACACCTACGCTGATAGTTGTTACCGCCAAATAATGTTAAAAACATTTGCAATATTTTCTTTTTGATGTAACTCAAATTTAGTTTCTTGTTATAAAACTATTATACTATATTAATAAGTTACAAAGAAAAAAGAGATGGGACATCAACAAGATTCTTTAAACATAAATAATATTTATTAAAAAAAAATCATATAATTTTCTAATATAAGTTTCATTTAAATAAATCTAAAATTAAAAAATTAATGAAATATTCTTGTTATTAATTTATTTATGTAGATAATTTAAAATAGAATTAAATATATGCACATTTAATTTCATTCTTAGCAAATTGGAATAAAATAAAGAATGTAATTTTTAGATGATTTATATTGTTGATAGATATGTTTCATTCTATGCAATACATGTATGGACATTTCACGACAGAGATTGTGTTTAAAACAAACTAATACAAGTGAATATCTGTTGTTATTTTTAAACTAGGAAAGATAATAAAATATAAAATATCTAATTTTTCTATGTATTTACCTTTCATTCAAAACTTAACATATTAGTTTCGTCAAGTCAAATTTAAAAAGTGTAATATAATTAATTAGCTTAAATATTTAAAAACAGATTTTAAAGTTGATGAACCATCTTATTTAAAGAATTAAAAAATAATAAATTCTAGCTTCAATAGGATTTTATATTTATCATATGCTACTTTGTCTCTGCTCTAAACTAATTTAAAACCTTGAGAATTGTGCATGTATGATATCATATTACATCATAGAGCAGAAAACGCGTACTTAGCAAATACTGAACACACACACACACACGTCCTCCATTGTACACTCAAGAAGACGTGATTAAACCGGAGGTAAGTGTGTTTGTATACAAACAACAAGTTGAATGTTTTGTTAAGAAAACGGCAACATATAAAAATATCTTCTACTTTCACACATTCAGTTTATCAAGTTCAAATAAATAAATATGTACTTGATATATATATATATATATATATATATATATATATATATACAAAAAAGAATCAATGAGAGAGAGAGAGAGCGCACATGTAAATTTATAAATGAAGGCAGATATGAAAAGTGTTTGTAAAAACACTCACTACATCTATATATACATATACAGAAATACTTAAAAAGGCATGTGTGTGTGTGCCACATATGCACACACACACACACACTTACATATACACTATATGTTATATACAATAGGAAAGTTGCCTTTGTTCCATATTTCAATTCAAAGTGATGTGAGTATAAACTCTTTCTTTCTGAAATATATACATGTGTGCGTGCATACATGCATGTGCCTATGTTGGTATGTGTGTAACATGTCCTTGTGTGCGTGTGTGCATGTGTTTGTGTGTGTGTGTCATTGTATGCTTGTATATATACTGTTTCTTTCATGAAGGACCAGAGCATGGGTATGGAAAAGATGTGATAGGACAGAAAGTGCGTAAGAAGTTTGGGAACCGGTTTTATAATGGAGAAGTGGTTAGTTTCAATCCCGAAACTAACTGGTATAAGGTGTGCATACATTCATTTCTTTGCTTTCTGTCATAGTCCTAGTTTCACACACAACATGCACATGCACGTGCGCACACGGACGCACACACATGCACACACAGTCCTAGTTTCACACACAAACACACATGCACACAGTCTTTTGATGAAGAGTTGACCATTTAACAGGTTCAGTATGAAGACAATGATCAGGAGGAGCTCTCTTGGTGCAAGCTGGTGCCTATAATTCTTGTGGTTCTTATGAAACTGTTCCTGCAGAGGAAAAGGAAATGTAAGTGCACAAGCCCACCGAGAGAGAGAGAGTGTAACATATACAAAGATCACATGTACATATGTATATGTATGTTTTAAACCTCAGTATATAACTTGTTGCAAGCGAAAGAAAACGGAGAGCAAACCAGGCATGAGAGGGTCGCAGCAGGGTACGCTTTGTGTGTGTGTGTGTGTGTGTGTGTGTGTGTGTGTGAGAGAGAGAGAGAGAGAGAGAGAGAGAGTAACATAGATAAAGATCACATGTATACATGTATATGTATGTTTAAAAACCACAGTATATAACTTGTTGCAGTTCTGCTAAGCGTACGAAAACGGAGAGCAAACCAGGCATGAAGACTGTTGCAGTAGGGTAAGCTTTGAGAGAGAGAGAGAGAAACACAGAGAGAGATGCAAAGATCATATGTACAATGTATATGTATGTTTTAAACCGCAGTATTTAACTTGTCGCAGTTCTGCCAGGGGTGAAGACGGTAGCAGCAGGTAGTTCAATTAATATCCACTTATGTCTAATTTAAATATATATGCTAAATTCTGAAGTAATATATTCTATGCAGTAAAGTAAGTATGCGTTGGAGAATATGCAGTACAACGGCCCTTCATCTATGAGTAATCCCCACGCAAGAACATTTCGAGGATATGTTCCAAATTTGAGCGGGAAATAACGTCAGGTCTGATTTGACGTCATACCATACTGTAGGAATGTCCCTGCCCATATATATCCAATATGTGTATATATATAGAGAGAGAGACTGTTCAGTTCAGTAATTGTATACACTGATCACTAATATCCTACAACAAGCATGTCTCCAGGTTTAAAGGGCGCGTGTCTGATGGGTTGGATGAGTTTATGTACTTGTGTATCTGTATGTCTATGTATGTATGTGCTGGAGTTTGAAGCTGGAGGCCAGGATATATAAGACGCATCTACATACCTCTGTCGCTTCATGTGTGTTTATATGTATGTACAGGTACGCTTGCACGCATGTAGATATGCTATGTATCTAAGAGGCCCTTTTATATTAATCATAATTAATTAAACATTAATTAATTGATAAATACTATTTAGAAGGACTTATATATACAAAATTAAATGTATTTTATATAAGTCATATATATATATATATATATATATATATATATATATATTTGCAATACGGTTCCAATTTGTACGCTTACTGTTCATTTATGAATTGGCTATTAATAATTTAAATTCTTAAATAGTAGGAAAAATTTCATATATATCCTGAAATTTATTATATTTACATATATACCTTAGAAATTTTAAATTTACATATATATCCTTGAAAAATTTTAATCATAATATTTTGACTTTTTAAATAATAAATATTATTAAAAATATATTTTTAATTCATAATATATTGCAAAATGAAATAATTAAAGTTTATTAAGTGTTAAATGTTAAAAAATGTCATTATAAAAAATGGATATTATATTGTGATAATATATGTATATAAGTTGTATTTTGGACCTAAATATAATAAAATACAAATTAATATAAAAAATTATTGCTAGTGACTATAAAAGATGTAATTTTTCTATTGAAGGTCAATTATCAAAAGAAACACATAAGCTTTTTATTAAATGTTTAAATTTTTCTTATCAGACCATTGCTTATTTATAAAATAAAAAAAAATAACATAATCGTATTAAAGTAAAAAATGTCATTAATTGACAATTCAATCATTTAAAACATTAGAACATAAGATATTTATGAATATTAAATATTTAAAAATTCAAATATGCTTTTTGCCATATTGAGAACTTACTGCATTTTGGGTCGGTTCTAGTATACAGCCTTAATTACAATTAATTAAGCTAATGATTTTAAGAACGTATAATTAAAAAGACCTTCACGGTTAATGCATTTCATTTGTATGCATGATTTGGTATATATAAATTTTCTTAAATACATATTGTTTCCTTAGTTTTTAATATTTATCAATTAATCAAGTTTTAATTAATTACCAAGGGGGTTAATATTTTATATTTTTACGAATGATGGCGTTAACTAAATACAGTTTAATTAACATTCTGAAGTTTTATTAATATTTACTACTACAGATTAAGTAAATATTACTTAAAATTTCCAAGACTTGACATACATCGGTGTATATATGTCATACATATAAACCCACTGACTATGTATGAAAATACTTATGTGTATATATAAAGGATGCTTTCTAGTGTAAAGTGCAAAGGTATACAATATACTCTTGTGCACCACGCATATACAACACCATATATATATATTATTTGTAAACATTTAAAATTCTATGAATATGGGAGTTTTAAATTTTATTCTTAAAATTTATATGATGATTTAAAAGTAATTAAGAAGATTAACTGTTAAATATACTATTTTCTAAATATATCAGATTTCAGCTTAAATTTCACCTCGTTTCAATTTAGTGAATCTTAACTGTTAATTAGCAATGGTACACCTACTATTCTTTTGCTTTGAAAATCGAATTTATATTTCATTATGCTTACTTTTTATATTATTACATTTTGAGAATTTCAAATATAATTTCTATATAATTTTTTATAAAATAAGTTTAATGTTTTTAAATACATTTTATATTTAAAACCTGGTTGCGTTCGTAACCAAATTATAAGAAATCCTTCTGCACATGCCAGTGATACTTGCCGCTTATTTAAATTGAGGCATCCATTGCGGTGCTCTTGCAACACAGTCCAACCCAACCTGTTCCATTTGATGTAACATGCATCAAACTCATAAACCTCCACATACAGTAGAGCACTTAGACATCGCCCTTTACCATCGTCAAACGTGTATGATATGCAGCGGTCATTTCTCCTTCTTCATCGAGTACGGGCCGCCACTCCACCGGCCCCGATATATGAGCCAGTTGAAGCTGCTTGATGTAGCAGGCTGGCACGTGAAAACCATGTTTTGCAGCTTTAGAAGCTCCACACACCCTTGCAGGCCCTGCTTGCGGAACTCCTCAGGAGTCTCAATCTCCTCCCACCTCTCACTAGTCGAGTCATAAGTTTTGATGCTAGAGCGTGTATAAGTAACTAGCTTGTAAGTCCCCGAGGCAGCATCCATAACCTGGAAATCTGGATACACATAGCGTCCGTTTTGATATGCACAAGCGTATGGGTTCCCGCTTTCCTCCTAGAGTGAAGTACTCATCTGTGCCTGAGCACCACATTCTATAGTTACGTCCATCTCGCATCAACAACCATGGCTTCTCTTTCTTCCACACTCCATCCAAATTGCACTCGCTGATTCTCTTGTTCCACAGCTTGGACACAAGCCTGCGTCATCACAGGCAAACCTCCAAAATGCGCAACACTAACTCGCTACTCCCCACGATCTTCTGCATCTTTGTTTGTCTCTGACTCCTCCTAAAACTCCACTTCATCCTCTTTATGCTCCAGTCACCCTAACCCAATTCAACACTCTCATTTAAATCTGTTGTTAGGGCAAATATGGTCTTTACCAAAAAGGTAAAAACAATTCATATCCCATATTGCTAACTTTTGTGGGATATGTATGAATTCCATACATATACCAAAAACTTACACTTTGTAGTATTACATTCTTCATGCAGTGTCATATGTAAATATAATTTCAGGAGTATATTTAAATATCTTTAATATGATGAAGTTTAATATATAACCTTACATTACAAAAGAATACTTTACATTCTTTCGTTGATGTCCTAAAAAGAAACTAAAATATGCTTTATTTTATTATTATTATCAAATTGTTTAGGATTAAATTTATCATATAACAAGTAATATTTAGATTTTGTATTGAATTTAAATATTTAATTTAAAAATCTAGAGGTATATTTAAATCTGTGAAATAATATATTTAATTTCCTATATAATAACACATTACCCTCTGGTTTCTTCTTTTACACCAAAGTTAATTATGTACCGTTGAATTATTTAACGTACATCTTTGTAAAGTACACTTTAACTAAAGCAGGTTTATGTTAACCCATGTGTATCCATCTACACACACACACATATGTATGTATGTATATAAATAGAGTATATTCTCCACGGTATTCATTTTCTTGTACTACATACTACACTAATATAATGACACAAGAGTCACGTTTAATGCTAGATTGCTTATCCAACCGTCACGTAGACTTGTGTATGTGTGTACACACACTGTGTGTATTTACATCTTTATGTCTGTGTGTATATTTATACATAATATCAGATTTATTTCAAGAGTATGTTTAAAGCTCGATTCAATTATATTATACATATAAAAATAGTAAATGTCCAAATTCTAAGCATTATATTTTTAAATAAACTCACTTTAAATTTCTTTTTAATTTTTTTTGATTTTACTCTTAAATGTAGATTTGAATACTGTAAAATATAAAATTTAAAATTTAAATAATGTATAATTTATAAATAAAAGATACAAAAAGCAAACCATACGTTATCACTCTCTCTCTCTCCCCGATCGAAAGAAGTCAACAACGCCTTTCCATGTTCTTGGCTTCCTCAAGAATATCTTGAGGAATCGGCTCTCCTTTCAAAGCTAGTTGTCCGATATATTTAACTTGGCCTAACCACTTTGATAACCAGTGCAATTTGGGTGGGATTGTAGGCTCTTCATCATGAAAATAAACCCCCCATCTAAACATTTTCCAGTTTGATTCTGCCATCCAAAACACCTACAACAGGCTAGTTAGTATATGATATGTGTGTACGAAAGTATACAGTATATAGGTATCTACCTACCCACTTCTCTCTCTCTCTCTCTCTCTCTCACACACACACACACACACACACCTGATGATAGGTGATCTCTCCAGATTTGTCACATTTCCATATGTGTCGAAGCATAATCCGTCCCTCTTCATTCTGAAGGTAATATTCTGTACGTTCTAGCGTTGCCACATATCTAAAAAAGCGCCGGGTGCACGTCCTAAATAAATCAAATTATTATAAGACTATATATAAAGAGGAACCAAAATGGTTTTAACTAACAAACCTGTTGTACGTGATGGCCGTCTCCACAGGCCAGACCCCGGGCTTTTCTGCATCGAACCATCATTAGCACACACACACACACGCACGCACGCACGCACGCAAGACAACTGTTTGAAACAGTCAGAATGGTATTGCAAAATCTTCTATGCATATAATAAATGTTATTTATATATGTATGTGTGTATGTACCTCAGGAGGATGCAAAACAATGTCATCTTCACACATGGGCACCTCAGTGAGAAGCCATTTGTTGAAAACCCTCGAGTACGCTTCAACAGCTTCATAAGCTACAAATCACCACACGCACAGTTACTAACAAAACACACAGACACACACGCACGCACCGTGCTCTTATCAATGTCTCCTGGGAGACCCTCTTTGGCCTCTTGATCCCCTGATTCCTCATAAATATCCTCCCACTCGCCGTCTTCCACAAATGATTTACTCTGCTTCTCACCATAGATATCCCCGCCTTCGCTCTGTTCCTGCTCCTCGGTTGGCGTTTCCATCTCCTGCCCTAACCCTAACCCTAACCCTAACCCCAGGTTCACTTTAACGGTCAAAGAATAATATTCTATAATGGTCGTAATTAAAAAAAAATCTAATTCAATAACAAGCTAGTAATAAGATATATTAAATCAATCAAAAATAAAATAATAAAACAATATTAATATATCTTAATTAAATGATTTAATAAATTTCATAGTAATAGATTTGAACATCCTACTATTAAAGTATTCTTAAGGAATAATTTAATTTCTTTGTGTATGCATGTAAATTTAAAAATGTATTCTATATGTATTCTAGTCTTTTAATATTTATATTTATAATTAATTTATGAGATTACATTTTAATGTTTATAATTTATAATTGATAATTACTTTTATGTGTTTATAAATGCATATAAGTATATAAAATGTAATATAAATAGTGCTTTACTTTTTATTACAATTACTATGTATTATTAAAAATGATTTTATACATATGTTTGTGTGTATATTTTCTTTACCTTATTCAATTTCTAAACAAGGGCTAAATTTTTTAATTTAAATAACATAAAGAAATATTCAAAACTTAATTCTTTAACAAAATCTACATAAATACCTTGAAAAATGTACTATTTATATATATACCCTTGAAATTTAGTAAAATTAGAATATAATGTCAGTCCTCAATAAACAATGATATTTAGTGTAATTATTCATGGTTTACCCACCATTTACCATTAACTATATAAATTGGAAATCCTTTTATATTATTAGTTGTTTAGGCAAAATTTAAATTCAATATTTACCAAACTTTAAATCTCATGATTTTAAGGGTTCTTATCAAATCCCCTTATAATTACACTTTACAATGTGTAACATATATTATCACAAAATTCATTATATTTAACTCTAAAATAAAATTAATTATAATATAATATATTATTTAAAAAGTTATATCAATTAATTTTTCAATTTGCTATGAATTAAATATATATTTGATTAATTTTATTATTTCATTTTATTCAATTTGCAATTTTTAGTTTTCAAACACAAATAAACAAAACGGCAACAAGAATGATTAATAGTTGAATTTACTTAATTAAAATTTATTTAAACATTGTTACAAATATTATATGAAGTTTAAGAAAATTATTTCATTTTAATTATTATATATTAAAAAAATTATATGATAATGCTAAAATTAAATTAATGTTTTGACTTTTATATTTTAATTTATTAAGTATTTAGTAATGCATTTCTTAAATTAAATAAACTTTATTATATAAAATTTTTAATCTGGATTTTTTGTAGCAACATTTATTTATTTTGTCATCCCCAAACACCAATGTTCATAATGACATTCTTTATTGAGTGGTCCACAATATGAGTTACAACTTGTCTTAAATGACATTTCTTGTTGCTTTATTTCAGGGGTTAGCTTTGTTACTTCATTCTTGTTGTGCATGTTTAGCCAAACTCTCATGTTGTTCATCCTCAGTCTCACCTTCAATACCTATAGCCTCATGTCCCTCTAGTTTGTGCTTGGGATGTCAGCCTCTCATTGATCTCATCTTCCTATACATGCAACCTTTTGTCTTTCTTGGCTTGTGCTTGAGATGCCAGTTTCGCTTGTCGTTCATTCTAAAGTCTCTCTCATCGTTCATTCTAGTCTCACTTCATGTACTTATAACTCTTGTTCCTCTTGGCTTGTGCTTAGGATGCCAACCTCTCTTGTCATTCATCCCCATTCTCAATTTATGTACCTACAACCTCCTGTCCTTCTTAGTTTGTGCTTGGCTCTTTTGTTACTCATCTCAGTCTCACCTTCTTATAATTACAACCTTATATCCCTCTTGACTTTGCTTGGGATGCTAACCTCTTTCATCATTCATCCTCGGTATCACCTTTTTATACCTACAGCCTCTGTCCCTCTTGGCTTGTGCTTGGGATGCCAACTTTCTCATTGTTCGTCCTTGGTCTCATGTTTGCATATTTGCAGCCTCATATTTTTTTCAATTGTAACATGATTAACTTGTGTTTTCTTTGATATTCCTTTTATTTTTATAATATGACTCTTATTGCTCTATTATTTTCTGTCTCTTTCGTTAATAATTTTATTCTTTGAGCCACAACGTCATACTCATCTTAATCTTTTCTTTTCTTTCATGGCATGTTAATGCAATAGTGAAGTACTTTAATGGACCCTTAACCCAATTGTTATTCTTAATTAATGAGTTTTTATTAAATTTTATTATGTATTATTAAAGTCTATAATTTTTAATAATTTTTTATTTACTTAATAATCTTTTAACCATCTTTAAGTGAGTTTAGAATAAGGATCGGTTAGAAGAAGGAAACTTGAAATTTATTATTTACTTGTACAAGCTATTACATAACATACTAAGCTAATTATATAATTTTTTATTTCATTACTTTGCACAATTATTAGGTTAGTCATTAAGGAATGCATGTTCATATTCAATTGATTCGTATCACTAGTTAGATGATTCTCTTTGTTACAAACCCTTTTTAAGTATATTAATGAATAGCCAAAATGTTTTTTAAATTTTTAAATCCAAAACCTCATATTTTATAAAGTCTTTATTATAGTTTAAAATGTAATTATTTATTTGAACTATCATTCTAATTATGGTTATCCCACTATGTGTAACATTGTCGGACACTATTGAATTATTAATTTAATATGCTCATACATTAGTTCTATACATTTTTGTGAGATTTTTTTTATTCCTTATTGCACACACTTAATAATTAATAAGGTGCTTGTTGCTCTTTATACCATCTAGTTAGTGCTCATCACTGCCTTGGCAAGGGGTTTTGCCTTCCCCATCAAACCTAACGACAGGGGCTTTGTCAATCGTAATTGATCTATTTGCTGGTTAGGGCATCCATTATGGAGCCCCCATGTGTCTCTTCGACCTGACCGAGGCATGAATAATGGCCGATGGTGCAAGAATCCATGCCGGCCATTGTCTCCCACCATTCCCCCTACTCCTTTTCCTCCCTTGGTCAAAACAACAAGATATCCACAAGTTAGGGCATCAACTATCACATTTCTAGCCTGCCACGTGGGGACCTTGTAGATCGCACTTCACATACACACCATAACTTGAGAGAAAAGAATTAAATTATCATACATATACTTTAAACACATTTGACTTGTTTAATTATATTATTTGACATTGGTTATTTTACATGTTATTTTCTGTGCATGCAAACAACGGGCGATTGTCATAAATAATTTCAAATAATCTACATCGAGTACCGTGAACATTTAGAAGTTCAACCTGGTTTGACATACAATGTATATATGTATGTGTACACACACATACACATAACCATCACATGTATGTGTGTGATGTCGATCTGATATTGATAGAATCCAAGGTGAGCCATCAACTGGTTCACATGACTTCAACATGGTCAACGAAACCATGCTCTAGTAGATCCGTTCTAAACTGTTGGTCGCTTATCTGCGTTGAAATAGACGATATCTCTAGTTAACATCCTATATACATAATACAAACGTGATGCCGGGCATTGGCTGGCGGCATTCGAGGCGCCTCCACTTCTTTCATGAGAGAGACCCCCCATAATCAAGACGGCCGGCACGATTCCCCCCACTACAGATCATGGGGCACGAGACACCTTGCAAGCTTCCGAAACCATTGCCCCCATCCCCCGGCATCCCAGTCCAATCTTGGCGTCTAATCCATTGATAATGAAATATCAGTACTCGGTAGCTCAGTTGATGGGTTTAGAACGTAAACTCTCACATAGCCGTTATTCACTACAAGGTGCTGGATGACTTACTCATTGTCTCGGTCAATGGGCTTAAGTTAGACTCATGCCAGCAAAGATGAAGGAAGGGAATGTTCTGTAGGATATTTCTAAGAATATACTAGAAGGACCATATTGTTGTGACGTGCAAACAGCGTTATCTTTGGGATTTGACTTGTAGCTGTTGTTGTGTATGCGATCGGCTGGACAATCTTGGTTGTGTTTCATCCGTGGTAATTGTATGCTAGCAAGCTCGTGGACTGACATGTGACAGTATCCCAAAACCGGTAAAGGCCTGAAGCACGGTTAAAATTGAATATTTACGTGCTGAAGTTTCAAAAACAAGTTCTTTAATGATGTTTAAAATATTCTTTTGGATGTTCTCAATACTGTGAAGGCAGGAGTATAGTAGTTAGTGTACAGTATTTGTTGGTTTTGAGTGTTTTCGCTAGCTTAATCCAATTATTGTTCAATTATGAGTTAGTCAAATCTGTGATGTTAACAAAAGTGATCACACGAAGGACATTTGCGACCTAACCTAGGTGGGTTTGGTGTTATCAATCTTCATCAGAGCAAGTTGGGGGGCGGGCGCAGATCGATCATCCATGAAGCCCCAAGCCAAAAAGAAACAAAACTAACAAGAAAGGGCAACCACCAAATGGTGAATTGGTTGCCCTTTCTTGTTAGTTGCAGTCCTTGGATGCCCTTCTGAACTAAACTAGTTAGCTTAGCTGGTAATATACCTGTAACCTCCGACAGTGCATATTTAGCCCCTTGGCCTATACCAATTCTATCCCCCGTCTCAGATTCTACCTTGATATGTGTAGCACGCAATGCAACGGACTTCCCATCTATCTTGTTTACCAGAAGTAGTTCAATCCCTCCTTCCTTCATCAATCTAATAAGGTCTCTAATCTCTTTTGACCCCAACACTTCCTCAAAGTGAAACTGTAAGTCCAGTAAACCGCTCGACTTTGGTTCCTCTAAATCCAACATTCTTAGCACTCTCCATATTACAAGACTGGTTTTAGATATGACCACTAACACCAATTACAAGACTGGTTATATAGATATGACCACTAACACCAATGTAGAACTTACTTCCCGGCTTGAACTGCCTCACTTTGACATCGTATGTTGCTGGATTTCCCGCTGCACCTTCAAACATGGTGTCTGAGAGTACTACGGTGCCCACAGCCTTCACAGTTAAGCAGAGGATGATAGTTGCAGTTCGAAACTCGCCTGCTAGCCCCTTCAATGCCCGTATCCTCCTCTGCAAAATCTTCGGATCTCCTGGAGACCTTGTAACAGCTGCTTCCGCATCCACAACAGCCATATGGTACTGTTTGAGCTGTATATATGCCTCTGCCCTGTTACTAAGTGTTTGTGTGGCAAGTGCAAGGCTGACCTGTTTATAAAACTATGAGAGAGAGAGAGAGATGGATGCCACCATGTTGATATATTCTGAATGGATAAGTATGCATATAACGCAGGAAGCTGCGTACCTCATCATTTGTAGCTGATCGTATGCTGCCTGCATAAGAATGATAGCAGTAGCAAATGCTCCATTAAAAGCTTACATTTCCAGCTACATGTAAGTATTCCTGCATACATGTAGTTTAGCTTGTATTTACATGTGTGTGTGCAATATATATCTGTATATACTTGTGGAAATGTATACCTGTGCATTCTTCTTTCCCGGTGCATGGTGGCTGATCTCTAGCCCCTGATAAATCTGCTAGTTAATCAGCGGTAAGTAATTAAAGCCAACATGAGTACTACATTCTCTATGTACACACACACGCAAACAAACAAACAACATCTAGATATTTATCTGTATATGTATTAATCTGGAACGAATACAAGTCAATAGCCCATTAAGCAAATATTGGGCATTTGAAAAATATTAATGTTCACACACACACACACCGCTAGATATATGTAAATATATGTATTGCAAAGTCTAGAGCGAATACAAAACTGTCAATAGCCAGTTACAGCCATTTGATTCACACACACACATACATACACATTGTACCAATCTGAAATCAATTACAGAGTAAGCTTATTACAGTATACAATCGGCTCTTGCACACACACACACATACACTAGGTACCCAAATGAATATGTATGAATACAATGTGTATATACATGAAATACCTAAAAGTTAAGACTGATATGCTGATTTATATTAGTTATTATAGTGGAAACTTACATGGTCGTCCCTTTGAAACTTTTAAGATACAAGCATGAAGGCTCCATCTGAAAAACATTCAGAAAGTATTAAAAAGAAAAATATAAACATTTAACAAGGTTAACTCCTATATTAATGTATTTATTATTATTATTGTTAATTTTAACAAAGAGATGGCAATAATAATATTTTCTTCATATTAATGTATTAATAATAAAACTGCAATAATACTCCTGCAATCTTAAACAACTCAAGTATAAATTAATCAATCTAGATTATTGCATACTTCAGTTTAATATTACACACGCATAGCCGCGTGCATGCACATGCACACATGCACACAAGAGTATATTGTTAAAAATCATGACGTTCTTCTTCCATATATTATATAAAGAAAAATCACATAAATACAATAAGTTAAAAGCAAACGAGAATAACAAATTTGAAACTTTAATAATAACAATTACAATTTTAACAATCATAAATACAAAAAATCTAAAAGAAAAATCATAATGTAACTAAAAATTTAATACTAAATCCTTGAGGAAATTTCTGTAGCAAAAGTTTGATTTAAATTTTCAATTAAACAAATAGAAATGCTCAGCAGTTTATTTATAAATTATTTAAATATTTTGAATATATTCTAAACAAACATAAAATAACCATAACCAAAATGCAGATGACCAAATATCGTGTGGCTTGAGAAAGGCCACGTCATCACTTCCCTGATTAAATAATTTTATACAGGGAAGAATTTAATTAAGCATTACAATACTTTTAAATATTTAATTTTAAATAGATTATTTATTTATGATAGAATTTATGATCTTGAACCGGTTTACCTTCCAACAAATTTACATGGTTAACACATTATTATTATTTTGTTATCACCTAGTTTCAAAAGTTGCTCCAACAAACTAGAATGATAGTGTTTAAATTATACTAAATATGAAATTTTGCGATTGAATCAATATTCCAAAACTTGTTAAGAAATAAAGCTTACCTGATTTATTAAGAAGTAAAACTCAGTTGCTTGACTGGAAAAATGAATGACTTTTATTTTAAAAATAGACTAGTTTACCTCTGTGTGTGTGTCGCTGCATATATCTTATCTCTGGTTTTCCCATTTAACTACATCTTTGTGTATATTAGAATGAGGGGATTAAAACAAACTAATTCAATCATTACAACTTAAAAGAATATTTTTATTAAATCTTTTTAAATCATGCTCTCTTTAAATTAATTATTTACTACACTCTAAATATAAAACTCTTTTAAATTATACACACGCCAATGGCAATTCAAAAATATGTGGGTATGTGTGTGCATATTTATTTTTGTTAAACGTTGTATGTCTATGTATGTGTATCTATATCTATATTTATGTTCTGCATTTCCACCCTTTAATCTTGCAAATATTTTGTGTGTGTGTGTGGTGTGTGTGTGTGAGAGAGAGAGAGAGAGAGAGAGAGAGAGAGAGCTTCCGTAACCAGGACGATAACGATGTATGTATCCTATACATATTGATGCATGTGTGTTTTGTGAGCTCATCCTAGCCATCCAATGTTCATTTATCATTAATTCTTATTACAACATGCAAATGTAGCTGTTATAAAGCGGAGTTTCTTTGTCTGTGTACCCTATTTTTATTAAAAGTTATGTTATTAATATTAGTATAATTTTAATCTCTATTAATGTTTTAAATTATATTTATAACGATCATTTCAATAAACATGGAAATGGCCACTATCTACCTGAATCATCATTAAGTACATTGATCTTATTATCATTTTAAGAAGGATGCATGGGTATAGTGTGACATAATATATATATATATATATAATATATAAACGTCAATGATGATTGATATGTAGTATGGAACGTGTACAAAGCACAGCAACCCCACTTGTAACTGACTATCAAGAAATCAGTGTTGCTAAGCATACAATTTCCTAAACTGTTACGAAATGAATAAATAAAAAATTAAACAATAATGCTAAAATTTCTTAATATTTTTACAAGTAATACTGTGTAAAATTATATATTAAATATAGACTATCTGGTTCATTGTCATTCTTTCAATGGAATGCTACATATTCACATCATTTGCAAGCTGTATATTATTTATAATTTAAATAATGATGATGCCATGATTATATTCATGTATAGATTATAAATATATATATGGGTACATATGTGTATGATTTTTTTGGATAGATTATTTAATATCAGTATTATTTTTAGGATATGCATTAATTAGATATTTTATTTTTATTTCAGTCTTAACTTTTATTTAAGAAATATTAATTGTAATAAATCAGAGTATTTTAATAATACCTCAAAATGTCTGGCAATGAAAAGTATGTAATAAAAGTATATTTCAGGGAAAAGTGAAAAGGGTTAATAATATTTAAGGATATGCCATTAATATTAATTTTGTTTAAAAAATAATAATCTTACAAAGATAAAATATATTAGTTAAGGTAGAAAAAATTGATGGTAAAGATATATACTAATTGAACGATTTAGATTTTATTTCAACCATAAATTTTATTTTAAAAATAATAATTATAAAAAATTAAAAGATACTAATAATATCTCATGTTTAGGGTTTAAGAAATGTAGTATACCAAAGAAGAAAAGAAGAAAATATGTTTATTAAACTATGCTGACGTCCCATTTCTGTTATAATTAACTTTAAACATCTTATAAAAATTATTTGTATAATAATTTTCGTTTTGAAAATCTTTGTGAATAATTATTAAAATAAACAAAATATTCTAATAATATCAAGACGATGAAATATATGTTAAAACATGACTTAGATTTTATTTCAGCTTTAAACTCATTTAAAAAATTGTAATATTTTATCTCGGTATTAAACTTCAATACATGTGTTTGTGTTTATTTAACTTATGTGTTAACACACATCATATACAAGATGCAAAATGTTCAGGATGCACGTTCAACAAATCTTTTTCTGAAAACTAATATGTTTGTTTAAAACAATACTGTTGAACCAGACAGTCTTGATTAATTTAGGTATATGGAATATTATTTTATTTTATGATTTGTATGTATTTTATATACAATGTGGACAAACATTTTATATCAATCAATAAAAATTATTAATTTAAACACGTTTTCTGTATATACGTCGAACAACATGTGTACATTGATATATAGATATAAGAAAAATGTGAGACCACTGTGTGCGTGTCATGCCCAGACTGTCAATGTGACAACAACACTTATTCAACTCATCAAGCTTAAACAAACTTAAACTACCTTAATTAGATACAGATCGGTCCTCTGTACACTGCACATCACAGTCTTACTCTGGCAAGACTTTGACGAGTGAATAGCAGTACACACCAAAAGAACTTTCTACTTGCAGGTGGAGGAAAGCATCATATTGACCCAGCTAGACTTCCGGATACACTTGCATTTCCTGTTCATCGTTCCTCTTCCTCTTGATCGACAGAACCCTACTCCACGAGACGAACGCTTGAGATGAATCCTTGAGCCTTCCGTATCCATACGACTACTAGTAGAAGACGTCGATTCCGAGCCCTCGAGTTGTACAGTTATGTCTGTTAATCGAGTAATGGCTCCTTTAACGACATTGAACGCTGCAGATGTCTCCTTAAAGACTTAAACAAACTTACCTCTTCCATACTCGATCCTCTCTTCCTGGCAATCCCTGTTCGAGGCTCCCTAGTAAGGGGATCCCCTGCAGGAGTTACCTGAGGAGCTGAGTTTCCAGTTACCGGCTCCACTTTGGCCCAGCAGAGAGGGCATATGTTGGAGTGGGACGAGAGCCATGTATCAATGCACTCGACGTGGAACCCGTGCTTGCAGTTCGGCAATATCTTTACGCCTTCGCCATCTTGAAACTCCCCCAAGCAGACAGCGCAGTCGTTGCAGGTCTCGAGAGAGACCGAGCCCTTCCTCTTCTTGTGTACCGGGAGCCTCCGAACGAGCGATCCGGACAGGGCATTCGACCTGACGAAGAACAGGGCTGCTCCGGTTCCTCGTTTGTTGTATCTTCCACGGAAGTGTTGTTGGTCGGGTTCGGACTTGTGAACTGCCTGATGAACAGCACCCTGTAGTAACTCACCAGGAGGAACGTAATTACAAGGAGAACGACTATCGCCGGGGAGTCTCGCAAGTCGCTGGTGAATCCGAGTCAGATGCATAGTTTCACTCAGATGGTGCAAGATTCACACACACACACATACACATTGTACCAATCTGAAATCAATTACAGAGCAAGCTTATTACAGTAGACAATCGGCTCCTCTTTGCACACACACACATACCCAAATGAACATGTATGGCTAATTCTTGTAATACAATGTGTATATACATGTACAAATACCTCTAATACCGAGCCCATTGAGTCGACAATAGTTACCCTTATTTTAGAACTGGAGTATCTCAACTAACTCATATTATAACACTCCCCCCTAAGCGAGGACTCCTAGTTGATGCTGCAGCTTGCAGAAAATGTTTCTCCCAAGGCCTTGGTGAAATATCAGTAAGTTGTTTCGTTGAAGGAACATACTCCACCATCTTGTACTTTTTCACGAATGAAATGATGCTGGATCTTAATATGTTTAGTTCGGGTGTTAAACACCGGGTTCTTTGTCATGGCAATGGTACTCTGATTGTCACAGAAGACGGGTGTTGGAGAGAGTTGCTCCTGCTTGAGCTCAGAGAGCATACTTCGAAGCCATACCACCTCCTTACACAAGAATTGGCGACTACATATTTAGCTTCAGCACTGGATAATGCAACAGTTGTCTGACGCTTGCTTCCCCACAAAACAGGAGCTCCGACAAGAAGACAACACATTCCTATAGTGGAGCGTCGTGAGTCGGAGTCTCCAGCCCAATCGGCATCAGAGTATGCATGGATCTTCATCATAGGAGTGGAGCTCCATTGGTAGGACACACCAAAGGAAAGTGTTCCACTCAGGTACCTGAGGATCTCCGTTTGGCAGCAATCCAGTGCTCTGTGGTGGGATTGCAGTTGTAGTGATTGAGAAAAATGTGATGTCTCAACGAGTCAAATTGGCGATGTACAATAGGCTTCCTATGAGATATCGGTATCTCATGGGATTTGAAAATGCTTCACCTATTTCAGCCTTGAGTTTGCAACCTGTCACCATCTGCGTTGGAGTGGGATTACATCGCTGCATTCCAAACTCTTCGAGTAACTTTTGAATGTTGTGAACTTGCATCAACTTGACTGTTCCTCGACGTCTGTCCCTACTCACTTCCATTCCCATGAGTTTGGATATGGGGATGAGGTCCTTCATGACATACCTTGAATGGAGCAAGCATTTGGAGTCGTTAAGCAATCCTGTGTCATTTCCTACCATGAGGTAGTCATCTACCTACACCGCAATGATGATGAAGCAGTTGTCCAGTTCCTTGAAGTAGATGTTGCCATCGGAGTTGAGCTTTACGAACCTCTGTGAGTGAAGGAACGAGTTGATGTAATCATACCATTCTCGGGCTGCCTGCTTAAGGCCATATATAGCCTTTTGTAGCTTCCAAATATATTCCTCACCACCTTCTCCATGGACCTCGAACCCTGGCGCCTGTTGCATGTATAGTTTCTCATGTAGTGGTGCATTGAGGAACACAGTTTTTACGTCAAGATGATGTGCCTCCAGGTTGAACTGAGTGGCAAATGCCAGAAGAGTTCTGATGCTTGTAGCCGTGATGATGGGTGAGAACGTCTTGGTGAAGTGAACTTCTAGTACTTGTGAAAAGCCTTTTGCTACATACCGTGCTTTGTAACGTGATGGTTGGCCATCAATACCATGAACGAGCTGGAATACCCATTTCCCACCGATTACCTTATGACTAGGCTCTCGTCGAACCAGGCAAAAGGTGTCCTTCTCCTTGTGAGGCTCTAGTTCATCTTGCATGGCTTTAAGCCATTGCTCCTTTTCACTCCTGCTCATTTCTTGTTCGTAAGAAGTTGGCTCCTGCTAATCTCCACATGAAAAACATGTCACGGCTTGTGAAGTCGGGTTGGATGACCTTCTGCATTCCTCCCAAGGCCAGTTGGATCAAACAACAAGTTTTTTGTTAGACGCTCAGCTTCGCGAGATCCAACTGTTCTGGGAAGTTGAAGTGATGCATCGAGCTCTTCGTTTCCTTGGTCTTCAGTGGATTCTTGTACCTGAACATCCGTTGATCCTGTAGATGTTTCCTATATGTACATGTTCTCCAGTTCCAATGGTTGAGCATCTTCTTTTTCCTGAGTGTCTTCCTTTTCTTGTCTTAACCAAGTTTAGTTCTCTAGTTCCCAGGTTGCTTTGTGTCTCATGCAGTCCTGGCTCTTGGTTGTTCATCCCTGTAAACCTTGGTTTTCATCGAAGACTATGTTGTTGCTTACTGTCACCTTCATAGTATTTGGATCTAGCAGTCGGTATCCCTTCACATCATGTTCATAGCCAACGAGAACATGAGTTGGTTGCATGGTCTGAGTTTGCCAAAGTCCAAGCTGAAGGTCAACCTGTATGCAAGTGAGCCAAACCTACGGAGTCTACAAATGCTTTGACGTTGTCCCGACCACACCTCTGCTGGAATCCGTCCAGGCCATGCTGAGTGTTCCAAAAGATTCTGTGTTTGTACTGCTGTATGTGCTGCTTTAGTCCAGAACGTCTTTGGGATGCTTCATGCACCACCTGCGGGTGTTGTGGAATGGTGTGGCTGGCATTGCTCCGGACGGGACTCAAGGAAGCAATAATGTTGAGGATGGACATGTTCTTCCTTTCTGCTGTTCTGTTTTGCTGAGGAGTGTGTGGGCAAGATCACTGGTGAACGATGCCTCGCTCAGCTAAAAACATTTTCACGGCAGCTCCTATATATTCCCCACCTGAGTCTAAGCGTAGAACCTTCATCTTGTGGCCGGTGGTTGTCTCAACATAGTTGATGTAGTGGCACAAAGCTTGAAAGGCATCAGACTTATGTCACAGGAAGTATACTTCATAGTACCTAGTGTAGTCATCAATAACTGTCATCATGTATCTCTTCTTTGTTGGGCTGGCCATGCGCATGGGTCTGCATACATCTGTGTGGACCAGTTCTAGAGGAGCAAAAGTTGTTGATGAAGAGATCTTGTATCTTTGTCGAGTTTGTTTTCTTAGCATACACCCACGACATATCTTCATAGGGTTCGCTTTGGTCGCATTTATTTTTAGCCCGTCAATCAGCTTTTCCTTGTGCATGTGGTGGATTAATGGGAGGTTGGCGTGTCCTAGGCACTCATGCCAAGTCTGTGTGTCCATAGACATGCAGTTGCTTGAGAGCGAGTCTACTTGTGAGCTGGTTGAGACAATGTCGAGTTTGTATAAGTCTCCAAATTTAGGAAAGTTCAAGAATGTTTTTCCATTTGATTGAAGCTTGCATTGATCTTTAAAGAAAGCTACATCTATTCCTTCATTTGTTAACTTGGCAACAAATACCAAGTTCTTGACTAGTTGGGGAACCAACCAGGCTTCTTTCAACTTCATCAGCTTTCCCTCTCCTAGCATATCTTTTTCCAACTACTTCTAAAGCGTTCTGTTTCCCACTCTCACTTTCTCCTTGGTTGCTGGAACAAGCTTCTTGAAGTGCTTGATGTTCTTCATCAAGTGTCTCTCACATCCTGAATCTAAAGTCAGTTTTTCTATGCATTTTCTGGAGTTTCGGCTTACCCCTTCTTCCGCTCGTCACCCTATTCTTCAGTCTCAATAGAGTTTGCACTAGCATTTGAACTGAGTCCAAATTGCAATAGCCATTTGACAATAGGACAGTTTCTCTTCAAGTTCCCTTCAATCCCACATGCAAAGCAAGTCTTGGTGTCCTTCTCACTTTTTTTGAGATTGCTCAGTCCAAGACGTCCTCGACCACAGTTGTGCCCATGACCTCAGCCACGAACTCAATCTGTGAAATGAGCTTTCACAGTTCTTGAGGATTTTGCCTCAGCTGTTACTGCCAAGTTTGAGGAGGTTGAGTCGGCTGGTGGAGTTCCCTTCATGAGACCTTGAATTGTTAACTCGGAGCATAAGGTGTCAACTGCATTTTGGAAGGACTGGCACCCATTGCGGACAATTGTTGCAATGGTTATGAAACAAGGATCCTTGAAGCAGCTACAAAGCGTGAACTGATTCTATATAGAACTGGGTCGTCCCTTTCAGACTGGCAAAATTCTCTTTGAGGGAGAGTACGAGCTGGTCGAGGTCATCTCCGGCATTGAATTTTGCATTGTTGATGTTCACCTCAATCACATTCATCTTCGTGGTTGAAAGCTTGCTATAGCACTCTAGCGAATAACTCTAGATAGCGAATAACTCTAGACTTCACTTGCTGTCTTGATTTTGATTTCCAGCCGAATGGATTTTGAAAGTTTGGAGCGAATGAGACTAATGGCCTTCTCCTCTTTCATGCTGACGGTTGCACTTCCACTAGAATCCGATGAATCCTCTTCCTCAACTCCTCCAACGGCTTTGTTGTTCAACTCCCCTTGGAGCGACAATCTCCTATACATCCTCCAACATGAGAACGCGAGTCATATCATCTAGCCATGATACGAAGCCTTTAGACCCATCAAAGGTCTTGATGCCTTGGAGAAGGATAAGAGCTACCTTGCTCCCAGAGGCCATAGAGCGAGAGTGACTAGGACGAGGACTAATGTGATTCTTGTGAAGAAAAAACAAGAGTAGCGTTTGGTGGTGAGGTGGCTGCATGGGTATTATAAAACATTACGTATGTCCACACACACACATGAAATACATATATATGTAATATCCTAGAACGTACCGAAGAATGTGTCATGACAGCCGGTGATAATAAATCAGTTAGAGCTTAACACCATGTATATACACATAAACACACACACACACACACACACACAACCTACAGGCATTGACGGTGGAGGTGTATCACGGAGGGTAAGTCGCCGGTGCTTAACCCTAGCTGAGTAATAGTTATAATCCCGTGCCTTCCTGTTAACCTTTTAAACCTGATATAAAATGTAATTTATATATATCACAAACACATACACACATATAAAACAATCTTCAGAACTTTAAATATCCATATACACATCAACATGTCAAATATGTGTTTGTATATTTACACCGATATGTGTGTGTGTGTTTAGGCGTACATATTTACCCATAAACACATATAACACGCGTGCGCGCACACACACACGCATACCATTCGGCGTCTTCTTGGGGAATGTCGGGATGCTCTACTAACTCTAAACCGTGGATTACCATAAACCTAACCCGTTTCTCTCCTCTAACTCAACCAGGAGAGGGAACTTTGTTTTAGCTTCTAACGCAGATGCCATTTCTCGTCTCTTAAAAGTCATAGGGTGCCCTGCATAAGAAAAATCATAGAGAGAGAGAGAGAGAGAGAAACAAATTTCAGTATATAAATAACATATGAATTAATTAATGACTTAATTAATTGATTATTACCGGATTTTGAGTACTTTTTAAGGAGTTTTCTGTATAAACCACCAGAAGCTTCAAGTGGACACCCATGGTCTTCTCATGAACACCTTCTACAGTGTTTAGCCTCGCATCTATCTCAGCAACAAGTGTCTCATATAAAATTTGCAATAAATGTTAAAGGCAGCAGATATCTCGGGTCCCCCTCGTAATGCACCTCGTTACTTGTTTTCCTCTTATTCTCCTTCTCTTTATTAGTATTATTACTATTGCTGTAAATAAAAAAACTCTATTTAATTGGTAATGTATGTGTGTGTATTTCTATACAGTTACATGTATATGTACATACATGTGTCTGTGTGAGCGTACATATACATAAACAATCTCTGTGTTTCAAATGGTATTTATCACGATATGTGCATGTATATACAGACACGCCCGAACCTGTAATTGGATTCTGGGGAATCAGTAACAGCAAAGACACGTGGCTGTACAAACTTGTCAATGATAAGCTGAACAAACCTTGCCCTGGCGGCTTCTATGGGAATCACGTCTGCAATATGCATTACGCAGTTAATTAATGCAGATATACTACATGCACACACGAACATGTTGCATGTGTGTGTGTGTGAGAGAGAGAGAAGAGAGAGAGAGAGGGGTATATGTCTACGTGTGTGTGTACCATTGTGAGTTAGGACTACGTAAGGAGGATTCTCATCACTTTCCAAATGCATCTGTTGTTCTGCATCTACTTGTTAAAGCTGTAGTGAGTTTTTCATATCCTTGTGCTAAACATGCTTAATATATTAATCAACATGAGCATTATGTTACATACTGTAAAAACATATATACACATGACCCTGTATCTCTCTCTCTCTACACACACACACACACACATATCTATATGAGAAATACTATGCCGTATAACATATTATGCTACATTATATTGCATAGACAAATATCACCAAATAGAATGCACACATAAATGTATCTCTATAATTAAGAAGACTTCATGATATCACCCTGTATCTCTCTCTCTCTCTCTCTCTCTCTCTTATATATATATATATATATAGAGAGAGAGAGAAGAGAGAGAGAGAGAGAGAGAGGAGAGAGACACACACACACACATATAAGAAATACTATGTTGTATAGCATACTATGCTACATTATATATGCATAGACAAATATCACCCAAATAGAATGCACACATAAATATATCTCTGTAATTAAGAAGACTTCATGATATATTGTGTGTGTGTGTGTGTGTGTAGAGAGAGAGAGGAGAACAACACACACACACCACACACTTATTATGCCGTATAGCATACTATGCTAAATAGAAGTAAAATGTAAATTTTTAATAGCTTAAGAATACTATTAAAGATGCACACGTTTGTGTGCTAACTGAAAATAAAGTATCGATAAGTATGTGTGGAGGAAAATAAACATATTCAATATTCAAAACATAAAATTAAGTAAAACTATATACTTGCGTTTACATATAGGATACAAAAGTTAATCTATAAATATGTGAAATCAAAATTAAGTAAGTAAATATAAATGTAGTATATGTGTGATGAGATTTAGATTAAGCTAATTACACACACATCGATATATTCAAATATTTATAATTTGTGTGTGTGTGTGTGGAGTTATTTTTTATATATAGCATTCAGATAACAAGTACATCTCTTCCTACCCACATCTTAATGTTAATAAAACTATAAGATGCTTTTCTCTCAGTCACACACACAACACACACACTTACAGATAACATATTGAAGCTGCAGCAACGGAAGCTTTGGTGACAAAGACAAGTACCCTCTGGACAATAAACGTATACGGATAGTAGCCGAGCTTGAGAAGAGAAAAATATTCCTTTTTCTCAGCAGATAAAAAAGGAATATTAAATTTAAATCAAATTTAATAAATATATGTAATACTGTACATATATAATTTAAATGCTATTGTTTTAGATTTTATATATAGGATAAAAATTTTAAATCAATAAGAGGTCTTTTTATAATTAAGAGATAGTGAATGTCATCTCCTGGTGCTCTCAAATGTCGATGGCTCCAGCGTCCAGGTAGAGTTTTTATCTTTGTTTTCCAGGCTTCTCAAGCTCCAACTCTTTTTTTTTTTTTCCCTCTGCTGTTTGCATGCCCGTGCTGCCAGGTTGCTCAACTCAAGCGCCACTGCCGAAACTGTGGCGAGTTGTGCGTGCTCCCCATCTGCTGACGTCTCAACTCTGTGTCTAGCTATGCAGCACAGTGGAACAATCGTGATTTTGCTGCTGTATCTGTGCTACAGGTACGAGCAAGCCATCAAACGGACCCCACGCTCACAGGAGATACCCGCTGAAGAAGGGCCGGAATGTTTATCTCAGGGCCGACATTACATTAACCCATCGCCCGCCGCCACGCTAGGGCTAGTTCTTTCAGTAGGGATGGCATCGTCTTCCGCGGCTATGGAGATTGACGCTCCCCACGCATCGTCTTTCCGCGGCTATGGACGACTCTCCGTTCCAGGAGGTTGAGCGTTCCATCAGGGCTGTGGAAGCTAAAATCGAGGTAGTGAGAAACAACTGACGAGCGTGCAAGATCCGGAAGAGAGGCAGTATCTGCGAAGGAGAAGGAGCAGCTGCGGGAGAAGGAGAAGCAGCTGCGGGAGGAGAGAAGGCAGCTGCGGAAGAAGAGAGGAGCAGCTGCGGGAGAAGGAGCTCCTCCTACTTAAATCTAAAGGTAAGCCTTTTCCGATACATATTGATTGCCCAAATTTCCTTCTTCTTCATTCTTACTGTATGCCCTTGTTACAGTTTCCGCTGTGACAACTGCTCAGGATTCATCAGGTAAAGCATTTGCTCTTTCGTACGTTTCTCCAGTCATGTGGGGTGCTTTCCTTTTAACCAGGTCCAAAGGATGTCATTGAGAACTCCTGCGTATTATGGTGACCGTTTACAGAGAGCCAGAGATGTCAGTCTGGGAGGAACCCCTGAGAGAAGAAGAAAGCTTCCAATAGATGAAATAGGTAATCTCAACATACCGGGAGCTGATCCAGGGGTCTGTTTCCCCATTGTCGGCAGGGATGAGACTCTGTTCTCTGGTGCACGGTGCTGCTCTGGCATTCCGAAACTTTACACGGGAAAATACGACGAGTGTCTCCGTGGATGCGGGTATCAGGGATCCTCACTTCAACGCCTTGTTGCGTATCCTGGAGCAGGCAAGTCCACGATAGGGGGGACTTTCCTCGTCTTTTGAGGCAATTTTGGGTGTCGGGAGGTGCTGTCAAGTGTCTGGAGTCTCGCAAGTCGCTGGTGAATCCGAGTCAGATGCATAGTTTCACTCAGATGGTGCAAGATTCTCTGGGTTATAACGCTGTCTGTATCATAACATCGACGACCACCAAAGGGGTCGACTCTACCCTGTCGAGAGGAGCTAGCTTCCTCGCAAGTTTTGGGCAGATTCTGGCGTTAAGGTATGGAATATAGTTTTTGGTTTTTAAATGTTTTCTGATGCTTGGAAGTCAGGCTTCTCTTTGCGGCTGTTTCCGAGCCTGTTCCCACTCTGACATATGAAAAGATGCTACATTCTATTGCACACTTCGCCACAAGGATTACTTTGAATGACGTGCTTATTTTCTTCCGTAGAGCGGTGGAGACACCTCACCAGAGACCGATTCTAGTGTCACTATTCTTGGACGAAATCAATGGAGCAGAGTCTCTTGGGGATACCACGTGGACTCAGGAGGCTTTATGCTCTTATGTGCACTCTCTGCAGGCTTCCAGGCAGACGAACGTGTTGCTTGTGATCAGCATATCATGCACACGGCATAAGGCTGCATCCTTGAGGTTGACAGCGTCCCGGTTAACTCCACATCTGCCCATTCCTGTATCTGCGCTCAGCTGCGAAGACGCAGTTACAGTTGTTACAAAGTTCTTTAGCCGGCTTTCTGTTACAGTTGGTGGCACGAACGAGTTTCAGCCGGGTACACACTCAAACTCTGCATTGCCCTCACTGGAGGGATGCCAAGATACGGGATTCATGATAAGGGGAATGCATTCCAAATCTGTAACGCATCCCATCCGCGCAGCAGCACTTTTAGAGACGGCTCGGGCGTTCACGACCGAGGTTCTCATGCGAACCCTGGCCAATACAATCTCTCTCACTCCATGGAGTATCCACAAGTATAAAGAAGGTGCCGGTTTTGCTATATTGCTTACTGCCCTGCGGCATTCTCTGCTGGGTACCAGAGTCTTTAGATTGGAGCAGGTTGTACGCGGCAAGAAGGCACGTGAGTTTGAGGACAACACTTGGGCAGTTTAGAGCAGAAAGGGCTAGTTTCATTGCAGCTTGTGGATTCCGATCTTGTAGTGGAACCTGAAGATTGGCTGTGTCAGGTACACTTTCCTCCCCTGCTTGCTCTTGCAATGGAGGACGGCTGCACTGACTATTTTGGGACTTGCTTTCCATCTGTTATGGAGCGAGGATTTCGTCCATGGAACTCAGTGACTTGAAGTTCATCGCCTTTATGATCTTTCTTCTGAAGTCACCTTTAACAAAACTATCACCTCGTAACTTCAGGTAGCAAATTTTCTTCTTATTTACTTTCGGTCTAACATGATTTTGCAGGTTGCGAGATATTATACCTTCTTCTTGGAACATGCACACGGAACTGGAAGAGTTGGTTCTACCTTATCCTTGTGAAGGTCGACTTAACCAGTACAAGACAGCGGACCATGTTACTGGAGCTGCTCTCAGGCACTGGTTAGGCATCTAGGCCCCAGGTTTTCTCTACTTGCCTCTGGTAACTTTGGAGTGACTGCGTGCATGTTCTTGATAACTTTCTCATTATCACCCAAACAAGGTCCTCTGACGTTGCTAAGGATCAACCGAAGTCAGACGCTGCCAAGATCTTTTGGTCGTGTTTGTCAGACTTGACAGGGATAGCTCGTCTGGAGGATTTGACAACCGGTGACCTGGAAGAGTTCAGGCCTGCACCTCCAAATTTACGACACGAAGTTCAGCAGTTGTGTGAAAACGTAGCTTATTCTCATCATCTCCATCAACCAAGTGGGTCATGTACAGGTAGAGTCACTCGTTCTTTTACAAGAACATTAAACAACTTTGGATGGGATGGATGGAGAAGTAGAGTATGTAGCGCAGTTAGCAAGTATTTTATTTTTGCGAATTTGATTCTTGGTTCATTTTCCCTTTCTTTCCTTTGGCAGGATGCTATGATCTATCAAATATTATTTATATATACTCTTCTGACCATCAATAGGACATGCAGAGCGGATCACATATTCCCAAATCCATTGTGCAGGAGAATTGTCATCAAGCGGCCCGATGCATTAGGCGTCTTGGACATGTTGTCTAAGGTTCGCCATTTGTCTCCTCTTCCTGTAGTACCATGCTAAATTACGATGTTGTAAGGTTCTTAGTGTGCCACAGACATACCTTTAAACTTTGATAATTATGGAACTGTTAAATATATATAAATACACAACTAATACTATTATTCGTTTGCATTGATTAATTTAATATATTAAATTATATGTTAATGATGCTTAATTCTCCTCGTTTTTTACTTAACCCCTCATTACTACATTTTTCACATTTAAACTTTCCCTCTCCCTTCCACGCTTTACATATGGGACCTGTACTCTTCTCTTTTAAATTTGAACTCTGCAACCATCCCATACTCCATAGCTTGGGATCTTATATATAATTTTTAAATACAAATAATAATAATAATAATAAATTATATTGTAACATATAATATATACCTTGAGGTACCCAAAGTTTGTGTGTTGATGACAAGTAACCACCGTTTGAATGAACCATTCTTGCTCACTTAGCTTGTGCTTCCGGCACCCGAATGTCTTTCCATTTGGATCCTGCACATTGCGTGTGTGTATGTGTGTGTATAGATAATTAATAATAGAGAAATTTAATGTATACCTTTTGAATTTATCATATGTACATATATATCCTTAATAAATTTATATTTACATATATACTCTTCTGAAAATTTTAAACTTACATACATATACCTATGAAATAAATTACTTTTAAAATAATAATACTTAATTAAAAATTAATATTCATAATGTGAGAGTTCATAATATAAAAATGTGTATATCCCATTGGTCTAAGAACCTTAACTTATATACAGGAGCAAATGATCCAGATTGAAACCAGTCCAACAGCTATCAAAACCCATTACACTAATAATAGTATGTGCACATACAGTCATACAAATGGATCTTATATCATCCCTCCTCTTGGAAGAATGTGGTTCTCTGGTAGATGGGCCCAGATCTGGAGGAACATAAGCAGGTGGCACTGGTGGATTTGTAGGCGGTACAACATATTCCTGTTGTACAAAACACTTCAACCATTGCACGTGTATAATCTCCGGAGGATCGGGTTGAATGTTTGCGCCCTACTTGCTATAGCACTCGATACGATCCTTTCCACTAAGAAAGGAGATTCTTAGTTAAACCATGTATCGTAAGCTTGAAAAAACAAATCAACACCAGTTCATCAACCTTGTACTCCGCATGAGGACGAGTGCGAGTTGTTGTTGTCCTACTTGTACGCGGTCCAAGTGTTTTGTTGACTCCACATGAACCAATGGAAGTATGCTCGTCAGATAACCTAGCATCAGCAACTCGCAATAACTGAAAAGGCAAACCCAACTCCGTCAGCACACACCGGGTCATGACCATCAAGAGCTTATATGGGAAGTACCAACGAAACTTTGTATTCTAGTGACATAAGCATATCGGAGAAACAATAGATAACCATCCCAATTTGAATGTTGAAAGTTCACATACTTCGCGATTGTCATAGTTTTTACTATGACTCGACCCTTTACTTTGGAGGTTGATTGTTGTTACCTACTGTATGTTGACGGACCTAGATGTAGTGAGAAACAGCCCCGCTTAGTGCACTTAAGTGTTTAGGGTAGTCCGGCCGGCTATCTTTAGATGTCGTGAGAAACTCTAAGCAAAAGTAGCACTTACCTTCTAGAAAACCCACCCCCGATTTTGACGTCCTAGTAAGACGAGTTTGGCATGTTAAATAGGGTTAGGAACACCCTAGGGTTGACCTAACCCTAGGGTTACCCTAACCCATGCCTTGGGTAGGTTTTAGGGTTAGAGTTAGGCTAAGTTAAACACTCTCTCATTAACTTAATAAGGGGTTAGCTAATTTAGTGCCAGCCCACTTACACATTCAGGAAAAGAGGGGGGGGCTCCGTCACATAAATAAGGTAGAGTATGTAGGAGTGAGGGTTCCTGGGTTCATGACTGAGCTTGTTACTCTTCTCCCGGTGCAAGCTCTAGCTTGTGTTGTCAAGGCAACCCTATGTTGTGCCGCCTAACTTCCAGATGACAGGGGTATGTCCCACCTTCGGGGTAGTTCACCCTTAACGTTGGCGAATCCATGCCTGGAAGAGGTGTAGCACTCATGGCTAAGCAAGGGACATTCATGTCCTTGTCTAACCGTGGGCATGGGATCTTGTTTGACGGGTTCACATTACCCAGTTCCTAAGGGTTCACTAAGGAGTTCTAGAGTTGGCATTTGGTGCAACTCTTGAATCTAAGGGCTATGGCATGATAGCCCACATCGTGGAAGGCAGTGTCACATGGAAATGTGACACTGGGCTAGATGTCATGAAACAACGCCTGAGGCACGCCCTTTGGGGTCATGTCATGGGTTTGTCCTGTGTTGGATACTCTAGCCAACAGGCATGCTGTGTGCTTGCACTAGGGTGCTAAGCCTTGGGCATCGGCTCGAGGGAGGTTAGGTCTCATAACTAGGTGTGCTTTGGCACACTTGGCTAAGGGAGTGTTCTCCTTGGAATCCAGGGGTTAAACAACTTAAGCTTGTTAGCATGAGCCTTTCGTGAAACACTCGCAAGGTCATGTACTTAGGGTTATCCAAACCTAGCCTTACGGAGTTTGCTTAGCAGAACACTCGTGTCTGCCTACGGCACACACTCGTGTCCTCACTAAGTACTAGCCCTAGGTCTAGGGTATGACTTGGCCACTCAAACCCTTGAAAGACTTAGCGTTGCTCACACAGGGTGATGACGCCGAATGGCCACTTGACAGCCACGTGTTGCCACGTGATTGGCCCTTTGAGTTAAAACTCTAACAATTGGTATCAGAGCCATTCTCTACGGTCAATAGGACTGCCTAAAGTGTTGTGTTTTTAGGGTTGAGTTAGTTCTAAATTCTTGAAGTACTTAACCACTTTTGGCTAATGTCTGAATTCTGCGTGGAGAGTTGATCCTGAGATCTATAACTCTTCAGAGTACACCTACTTCATAAGTGGGTGTGAGTTATGGACTCGAATGTCAAAGGTAACACTTGGAAGTTAACTTTCAAGTAGTATGCCAGGTTATTTTACCTTGTGGTCGTCTAGGTTACTTTACCATATACTTCTACAAGACATGGCATGTTAGTTTGTTCTGGCTTACAAACCAAGTATTGTGAGGTGGGTCTTGTGATATCCTAAGTTTACACATTAATGAAAATTTTTCTTTTTTCTTTAAAGGTGTTTGAATTTGGGATAACACATGATTTGGAAACAGACAGTGTACATTGAGTTTTGGCTTAGGTCAAGATTCAATATTGAGTACAAAAATAGTGTTCAAATAGGGAAAGACTTATGTTCAAATGTGCATCTTTGACTTTGGAAGAAGGGGCATATTCAAACATAAGAGTGAACACTACATTTTGATAGAAGTTATAAAATAAGCTCTCATTATAGTGCATGTTTTCCAGAGTGTAACTCCAGAAGCAACTATGGTGATGAACTTATAATACAACGAAATGTCAAATATTAACATATGATGAATATGTTAAGCAGTTGGTTCGAAGATCCAATATGCACGTTGTAACTAAAGTGGGCATGATACGTGAAAATGGGAATATAAAATAAATTACTAATTAATACTTAAGTTTTAATTATTAATTAATCATTTAATTAATATGTAATTAAGCCTTAAATATTAATTAATTAATTAATTAATCCTTCAATAACCTTACTTAGTAAGGAATATTCCTAAAATATCTTAGAATATTCATATTATTCTAAAAATAGTTTACAATAATGAAGAAATACTATCAAACATAATTACAAATGAAATCATTTTCTTATCAACATGTTAATTTTTTATAAATACTTTTCCTACATAAAGAAATCTTCATTTTGTCTAAATCATCACTCTCCGGATTAATCAAATCATTTTGGTCAATATCTTGATGTTGTTGCCACCACTTAACACTCTCACGAATGCAATTGGGAGTTGCCATCCTTGTTAATACATAAGATGTAATAAGAAGGTCTGCATAAAGGCTCATCTAAAAACTGACGTTCCTTAAGAATAATATTATAAAGCGCCCGGTTGCTATCCTTCATTTTATAAAATTCAATATCACGAGAAAGAAAAGCTTCAGGAAATGTATGATACGGTGGATACTGCTCACAAAAATTTTCGAGATTCTTCTTTCTGAGGCACGTATCCAAGTAGTTCACTAGCTCATCCATGATATCGGTATCAGAATATGGATCGAAAGTGATTGGATGAATACAAGCAATGTTTTGGTTGAGCATAGCCTTCTGAGGAGAGTCGTCTACTACTAAGATATGTGCATTCTTCATTATCCTTAAGCGACTGATCTCCCCATGAGTCCCAATTATTCTTTCATTCTTGAAGAAGTATGGCTTGCTTTCCTTTCTTATATTGTGAAATTCGAGAGGTTTATAACACATTCGCTGGTCAAAAATCCAATCTTTACGAATCACCTCTTCTGCAACACTACAATGTTTCTTAAGTAAATTCAACAGCGGTGTTAAGTTATGAATCTGCATGCATGACCAAATCCCCACAAGCGCACCCATCTCCTTAAGCTTTTGAAAGAGACGATCCAACCCTGGACGAAAAATAATATCATATCGAAATTTACCATGACAAGGAATGAAATCTCCTTGTTTGATTTCTTTTTTCTATCCTCGGGCCTTTGTCGATGAAGCAGAACACCATTGACATCCAACAACACAATATGGCCATGAGTAACATGAGATAGCGTTGCCTCTTGAATACTTTGCAAATCACTTGTTTGCTCCCTTTCACATTTATCCGTTGCCACTATCTCGTTGCCTATCCCTTCATCATTTAATTGTACATCATCCTTACAAGATTCAGATATTGCATGCGCTGAAGAAATTGATTTCGGAACTGAAGCCAATAAAAATGATGATGAAAAACTGAAGTGGCCCCCATGGTAACGATGTTTTGAGCTGCATTATTATCCATTTCCTGCATGAACTCTGTCATTCTGACATGTGGCACAAGAAATTGTCGCCAAACCCCTCTCTTACCTCATGCAATGCTGAAAATCCATGTTCTCAATTTTTCATTACATCTGCAAAATGATAATTAGCTGACCTTAAAATTATCAAGGTATATTATTTACCTTGTTAATGTGTGACCCATGTTTGAACTAAAAGCTTCATTAATCCTTGAGAATTTATTTTCTGTACAAATATAAAGAAATATACAAAAATGCCTTATGTTACACTCATTTACAACTATTCATCACTCTAAATTCATTAACAATTCTTCTTCGCTATTACCTTCTGAGTGAGGCGAAGAAGGTCTAAGCCGCTTGTGAGATGGTTCAAGATCTTCTGCATCTTCTATTGATGTTTCCATGGGTCCTGGAGTGTGCGAATGTTCTGTACTCCTCGAGATAACTTCCGGTCTAATATCTGATTGAAGTTCGTTCTCAGACTCCGAGATTGAACCAGATTCCTTCAGAGCTATCGCACTTATCTGGAGGGAACTTTCTCAAATACGCCTTTATGGATTCGTTGGGGTACTCAGTTGAGACCCAATCTATCCACTTGTTCAGGTCCTCAACCATGGTCTTATCCTTTCAACGGCAAACACACATGTATGCCGAAGGTAACACTCCTTCAAGACGGACCCCCTAGTGCAGTAGTCAAAAACCCACGCATCACTGTGAGGACCCCTGTCAAGTTGACGATGCTCCGTGCCGCTTGACTTGTAATGTTTGGATAACGTACATTGCCGAATACGTCACTTACCTATCGGTGTATCGGATGGAGGTTCAGGGCCGTTGGAGTGCAAACAGATGCCTGGCCAGTCATTTGGAAGCTTGAAATTGTTTGGCGCATTCCTAACAACCAAGTGAACAACAGTATCAATGCACTTGGGATTAGCATCGTTCATATAAAATCCTGTCCAACGATGTCTATTCTTCTTGGCGAAGGCGAAGGCAAAAGTATCGGTGACATGAGCAAGAATCAAGAAATAAATACCTGAAAAAGTAGGTATCAGTGAAGAGCGCAAGCATGAATTCAATAATAAATACCTTCTATGTATATGCTTGCACGGCTAAGTTTCTCCACCAGATCCTCTAGTGCCCTATCTGTCGAAAGATTTTTTGACACCCGCCGATCCATCACGAACAATTGAAACGGTTTCCTACAAGCAGTGATGTTACCCCATAAAGTCTCCGAATCAACAACAAACATCTGTAGGGCTTGTCGTGATTCGTAGCATCCTCCTTTATAAGGTTCAATTCGGTTCTCCGCTGCTGAAGGACTGCCATAAGAGAAGGCGTCATCCCAATGTTCTCCTTTTTGGCGTTGGCGTGCAATAGATTCTTGCCTAG
The DNA here is from genome assembly GCA_003024785.1 of Selaginella tamariscina. Lineage (NCBI taxonomy): Eukaryota > Viridiplantae > Streptophyta > Lycopodiopsida > Selaginellales > Selaginellaceae > Selaginella > Selaginella tamariscina. The sequence continues at coordinate 11,286 of PUQB01000894.1, read as the reverse complement.
ATCTTCCGATTGGTTCACCCATTCGACAAGCATCATCATTTCGTCACATGCAAATATTTGCTGACCTCTTCATATGTTGAAGTCGAGGTCCAACCCAGTTTGTGGCAGTGTATTCCCAACCACTCCTTGAAATGCCTGACCGTCTTCAACTCCATTGCCTTGAGATGAAAAGGAGAGGTTGGGCTGCTGTTGTTAATTTGTAGTTTGCCATCGATCACCAAATCAGCCAAGACTTCCATCTCCTCCATCGTTGTTCCATTTAAAGGCTTCAACCATGTGAGCTTGAAATCGTTGTCTACATCCTTTGTAGATTGAACAGACTTAGCCTTCGGCGTCTTACTGGGTTTCTTTGCAGACTTTCTGAGGGCTCCCTTCACTTGTCTGCTTCTTCTTCAGTGTTCCTTTTGAAAAGGATTCCATAATCCCCAACCATTTGGCAAAGATCCTATCTTCGGGCAAGAAATCAACATCATCAAAAGGATGTTTCCTTCCCGCCCACCTGGGCAAAATCAACTGCTGCAATTTCTTCAACTCTCTGAGGAAAAAGACAGATTAATATACCGGCGAGATAAATCCCGCCCAAACAATTTGCTTACCCGGTATTCCGCAGATTGTGTATTCCCTGCGGTAGCTCTTTGTGGTCGCTGAAGAGATTCCCACACGGCTCGCGTGTGTTTAAACTTCTCCCATATTTTGCTGTTGTAGTGGTTGGTGTCGGCAGCGTCCCATTCCGCCGATAACTTATGGTACTGCTCGATTGTGAGATTCGGCTTAGCTAAAAACGCCGATCTTTTTGTCAGCTTCTCACGGGTATGCTCGGAAAGTTTTGTTGCCATCGTTCCTTTGTTGTGTTCTCGAGAAGTCGTTGGGCTGCCGTTATTGTGTGCTGGCCACTAATGATGTAGTACTTGATAGATTTTTATTCTCCGTCTGAATCTTCATTTGTTCTGGTGTTGTGATCCAGACTTTGTCAGCCCTTTTCTTTCATAGTATGGACAAAACAGCATTATGTGGAACGGTATAAGAATTGTCGTCCTTCATCTTCTCCATGAGCTCAGCTACACGTTCCTGGTTGAGTGGCCTGTAATTGAAGTTTGGGTTGACGCTGCAATATTTAACCCTACAAGGATAAATCTTATCATCCAACATCATTTCCTTGTGACTTATTGCAGCATGAGATGCCACAGGTGCAGCTGACAAAACGATTGATGATTTTCTTTTGCGATCCGAATCAACATGTGTGATCCCCGACTGCAGCTGTTCTAGTGTTCTCGGCACACTCTTCCAGCTCCCGAAATTCCTAAGCAAATTGAACGTGATCTGTAAGAACCTGAGACCGAGCCACCCTCTCAATCTCCTTATGATGTCGCTGTGTTCTTCTTCAATGTGAAGAGGGAAGATTGCTCCACTTGCTGATTTTCTGTATTGTGAAGCAATATCTCCTGACAATACACCTACTCGATGAGTCTGAAGATCTTCGAAGTAGACATCCAGATGGATCCCCTCCATAGATGGGCTTTCGTTGAGTTGAAGAAGAACTCCAAGGTCAACATCATTAGTGAACACGTGAACGTCATTATCCACAAGTCGACAAAACCACCCGAAATTAATGTTGTAACTGACCTCTGGATCCGAGAACGTGACATTGGATGGAACAAGGCATATGTCGAGCATCGTCCAATCTGGGTTCGCAGCCTGCTTTCGGGTGCTTGACTAGCACATCACTTTCCATTGTTTTGCTTGTCCATGAGATGTGACAGAGGTTTTTGACAGCAACCATGGTTGCTCCAATGCGCTTCCCATTTATCTTAAAATATGGCCAAGTTGATTCCAGAATCCCCCTGCCCATCTCTTCTCCTGCTCTGTCTTTAATGTCACCTCAATTCCACATCTGAATACAAAAATGATTAGTTCAAGTATCCGAGTATAACAGATTTTATTTTAATTCTTACCCAGAATTTGACGACGACTCCATACTAATGACTCGATCTCCTTGTTTGATCAAATCGTCCTTCTGCAAAATAATACACTATGAATACAAATCATATAAAAACGCACACACACTTGTATAAACCCGAATATACAAAAATAATACACAGAGAGAAGTAGACGTAATTAACTGTCCGAAGCTCACATTTGTGCTAGTGCAAAAGAAAGATAACATTTCGTTTTAGAACCACCACAAATGTGAGCTCTGGACAGTTTTACATAGATTCCTAGCTTTTACTCGAAATATTATGATAAGATGATAAAAGTAAATAAAATGAGATATGCAACTTATATATACTAATACACATATATATTCACATATGGATTAACATCAATCTGCCCCTTCAATGCCTCCTGAAAGAGTGGGCGGGATTAATCTCGCCCCTTCAATGCCTCCTAGTCTCTGCCACCTTTCTGGAGGCCTTGAACGGGAGTGCGGAATTAATCTTGCCACCCTTCTCGGTCTCAGAGAGAACTGGGCAGGATTTATTTTCACACCCCTTCAGTGACTCCAGAAAGGAGGCGGGATTAATCTCGCCCACCATGTAAGGGATGGTTAAATGAATTTCCCCACCCTTCCCAGTTCTCTCCATTGGTATGTTGTAAACCTTCTACGTCTCAGACAGAAACGTTTGGGATTGGTCCGACTCACCAATGGAGAAAAAAGGAAGGGGCGGGATTCATTCCTCCAACAGGCATTGAAGACTCGGCGGGATTAATCCCGCCGCCCAGGGCCTTCACTCGGTCCCTATGCGGCGGGATTAATCCCGCCGGACGCCAATTCCCTCGCGGAATCGGGCGGGATTAATCCCGCCGCCTAGGCACTTCAGGCAGGCCAATGGCGGCGGGATAATCCCGCCCGATTCCGCACAGGGCATGCTTACGCGGCGGGATTAATCTGCCGCCATGGCTGTGCGGAATCCGGCGGGATTAATCCCGCCGCCTAGGCCCTTGAGGCAGGCAATGGCGGCGGGATTAATCCCGCCCGATTCCCGTAGGGCATGCGTACGGCGAGATTAATCCCGCCGCCTAGGCCCTTCACTCGAGCCTTAGTCGGCGGGATTAATCCTGCCGGACGCCAATGCCCTGTGCGGAATCCGGCGCGCCACCTAGGCCCTTCAGGCAGGCCAATGGCGGCGGGATAAATCCCGCCCGATTCTGCGTAGGACATGCGTACGCGGCGGGATTAATCCCGCCGCCCAGGCCCTTCACTCGGGCCTTAGTCGGCGGGATTAATCCCATCGCCGAGTGGCTAATTATATAGCGGCGGGATTAATCCCGCCGCTACACACGTCTCACCATATAGCGGCGGGATTAATCCCGCCGCTACACACACACACATATATATATGTATATGTGTGTGTAGGAGAGTGCGTGTGTGTGTGCCAGAGATAGTCAAATCAGATAAAATTATACAGATACACACCACACACATATATATATGTATATGTATATGTATATACGCGTGTGTGTGCGAGAGATAGATAAATAAATAAAATTATACAGATACTAGTACACATAATATATGTATGTATACATAGGTATATATATAGTGTGAAACAAATAAAATCATACAGATAAACAAACACACACACACACATATATATATACAGGAGTGTGCGTGTGTGTGCGAGAGATACAATTAACAAATCAATAAAATTATACAGATACACACACACACACATATATATAGATAAATAAATAGAATATATATATATATATCTGTTGTGTTGTGTATATGTATATATATATCTGTGTGTGTATATGTATACGAGTGTGCGTGTGTGCGAGAGATAGAGATCTATAGAAGAGAAGAGAAGAGAAGTATATATATATATATATATATACATATATATATATCTGTGTGTGTATATGTATACGAGTGTGCGTGTGTGTGCAAGAGATAGAGATCTATAGAGAAGAGAGAGAGAAGGAGATATATATATATATACATATATATCTGTGTGTGTATATGTATACGAGTGTGCGTGTGTGTGCGAGAGATAGAGATCTAAATTATATTATTAAGATACACACACATATAAATATATATGTGAATAAAAATAAATAAATAAACTCAGAGTGTGCGTGTGAGAGAGAGAGAGATCTCACCTGTGTGAGAGAAGAAAGAAATTTCCACGCGCCGCCGCCGCCGCCTTACAAACCTTAGGAATATACTTAAACCCTAAAAGGAATAGAATATATATTAACCCTAATCGAATATTCCTTCTAAGAATATACTTAAACCCTAAAAGAATAAACTATAGATTCGCCCTAAACGAATATTCTTTCATTATATTATCAGCGTGTGCGTGTGTGCGTGGGTGTATCACATACACCCCAAGAATAAATATCATGTAGGGGTTTAACACGTGTGTGTCCATGAGAGTGTTAAAGTTTCACGTGCAACGATACATATATACACACATAGTATATACACATAGACATACATACATATTAGTACATATTAATATTAGAGAGACAGAGTACAGGATCATGTATGGTGTGTATGTATGAGAGAAGAGTGACAATACATATTATGGATCATGCATGGTGTGTATGTTTGAGAGAAGAGAAACAGTACATATTTACATGGATCATGCATGGTGTGTATGTATGAGAGAAGAGTGAGAGTGTTAACAAATTAAATTCATACACATTGGATATATTAGTACACACGACATACATACATATTACATGTGTAAATTCAATGTAGGGTTTAGGGTTTAGGGTTAGGATGGATCATGCATGGTGTTTATTATGTATGAGAGGAGTGAGTGTTATACACAGATATACATTATACATATTATATAATATTGTAACATCAGTACATATTATGGATCATGCATGGTGTGTATGTATGAGAGAAGAGACAGGCTACATATTATGGATCATGATCATGCATGGTGTGTATGTATGAGAGAAGGATTATACATGGTGACACTGTGTATGTATGAGAGAAGAGATATAGTGTTAACAAATATCTAAACTTAGCCTTAGGGAGTTTGCTTAGCAAGAACACTCATGTTCACCTATGGCGCACACTCGTGTCCTCACTAAATGAAAATCGTACACATTGCATATATTATAATTAGTACACATTATACATACACAGGTGTATACAACAGACTACATATATATTACATGTGTAAATTCAATGTGTTACATACACACACACTGAGTACATATAGATCATACATGCGTTGAACATGATGTTTTTCAATAAAGAAGAACATTAATTTCTCAAGTTTGGTTTAGGGCAATGTGCATGTGTGTGCATATGTGTCTCTTAAGTGCGATAATCATGTTTAATATTGGAATATTCTTTAAATATTAAGAAAATAACAAGAATATCCAATTAATAGTAGGAAATGTAAATTAATTACTCGAGTAATTAAGAAATAATAATAATAAACAGACTATGAATATATTTTAAATGATACATAATAATATATCAATTTATTTATTGTATTAGTGTATTATATATAAATAAACTTAATAATATATACTTGAATATTAAGAATGTAGAATAATTACAAAATTTCGTAATATTAAACAGCTTGAAGCACTTGAATGACATTAATGCAATTTTAAAACACTCATTGGAATTGGAGAGTATATATGTCAGACTGTCGGTTATTTGTTTCAACTCATCTTAAATTTTCTTTTCTGTTATTTCAAAAATTTCGAATTTCTGACATAAGTTTCAGTCTGATATGTAAATTTGAAAATACATTTAATTTCCCACTCAAATTCAGATCTGGTTCTTTCTCCGGCAAGGGTTTCTTCATTTTCACTCTTCAGATTTTCCTTTTTCTTCTTGGTGATCAGCTCATGAGCGACATTAAATTGGGTGCGCTATTGTTTATAGGAAAGCACGGCGCCTTCAGTGCTGTTTACAAGTAAGTATTATAAAAAATTTAAATATATTTATAAAGATTCACTCTCTTACATTCTCTCTTAAATTTAGAATTTAGGGATTTAGGAATGCATTAGGATTACAATATATTCTGTTAAGGATTTATCCCATTTAAATTACTTTTAACTTAATATTCTCGGTTAGCTGGGGCGGCGGGATTAATCCGGCCATTTTTTTTTGCCTTTTTAAAGAGGTGGCGGGATTAATCCCGCCACATCTCTTTCATAGCTATAGCAGAATTAGTTCGGGCAATGCTTCTCCGCCTCTTAAAAAGAGCAGCGAGATTAATCCTGCCGATAACTCTCAACTGATAATGATTACTTGAATTATTAGAAAGAGTTGTCGGCGGGATTAATCTTGCCAATCATTTTAGGAGGCAAAGAAGGGGTGGCGGGATTAATCTTGCCACTACTTCCCTGTTTTAAATATTTGTGGGCAGAATTCATCCCGAATCTTTTAAAATCATAGTTTCGGAGAGAGTTGTGGCGGGATTAATCCCGCCGCTTATTCCCCGTCGTTAGAGTTGTGGGCGGGATTAATCCCGTCGCCTATTCTCCGTCGTCAGTGTTGTGGGCGGGATTAATCCGCCCCTCTTCCTCGTCGGAGGAATTTGCGGCAGGATTAATCCCGCCAACTCTCACAGACGAAGAAGATCCGACGGCGGGATTAATCCCGCCGGTACTTCCTCATCGGAGGGAGCCCGCGGGGGATTAATCCCGCCGCTTCTCTCCGACGAGGAAGTATCAGCGGCGGGATTAATCCCGCTGCTTCTCTCCGATGGGGTAGAGTCGGCGGCGGGATTAATCCCGCCGCCTCTCTCCGACGGGGTAGAGTCGGCGGCGGGATTAATCCCGCCGACTCTCTCCGATGGGGTAGAGTCGGCGGCGGGATTAATCCCGCCGACTCACTCTGAAGGGGTAGAGTCTGCGGTGGGATTAATCCCGCCCATCAGTTATATTAATAAAGCATGAGATATTATTTTTATATATAATTATGTATTATTGCACATGCATATTATTAAGCAACTGCAGTTATGATTTCTTACAAATATTGCATATACAGATATCATAAATAACACAATTATTTATGTGCAGAACAATATTATAATATGGAGATAAAGTATGTTTCTTCGAACAACGAGATAGTTGGCACTGGAACTGTGGAAGTTCGAGATGATAATGCATCATGTCACAATATTGCCCAAGGATCTTGTGTGTATGTATGGGTGAACACCATTTTCAAGCATGTTGAGGTTCCTGGAATGGAATTTGAGGAGGGTTTTCCTGTATTGTGGAATTTGGATGAAGTCAAGGCTGACACAGAATATACAGAGTCACAAACAAACAGTAGCACGAGTTTTCCAGATGATGGCTTGCCTGCTGTGATGGATGAGGTGATTCTCTTTCTTCATGAGATTGAGGTTGGGAGAGCATCATCACAGCTATAAATCCAATGGAAGCAGTGTTAGAAGAGAAACTAGGGTCCGACTTCGTGGGTGTAGTTGTGACAGAGGTTTCACCTAATGGCACTTTGCATCCTGGATCCCTCGTGAGGTGGCGAACATCTGAATTTAAGACGGCAAGATGGTTCAACATATTCTGGGTTGGATTTCAATAATAACAACCCGGAAGAACAACTCATATTTGAAGAGGTTCCTTACATTGGTCCTATTAAAAGAAAAAGGCGATTCATGGGTTGCAGATCTTCCCTACATGTTTCAGCAAGAGGATGAAGATGGATCCTACATCTTCCAAAAGTGTTACGAGCATTTCCACGATTGACTGCTGCAAGAAGAAGTGTTGTCAGATGGCAGACCGGAATGAAATTACCCAATGTAGACATGTCTTCGTACGCTCACCCAAAAGCAAAGGCATGAGTTTGTATATGCTGCACTAACTGGGTGTATTGATGGAATGGCTTCGGACACAGGTTATTAGAGTACATCCATGGTATTTAATAAGGTGGCTATCTGCTTCAAAGCTTGGTACAGTATATATGGGATCCAAAGACCACATTCTACTGTCGGAGGGATGAGTGGTTAGATGGAGCGCGAACCTCAGTACATGGGAACACTGGCTTGGTCAAAACCCGCTCTCAAATTATGGCAGCCATAGAGATACTCAAGGCTTTTGTGGAAGCAAATGCAGACAGGATGCCTCACAAATGCCAAACCACAAATGCAGGGGTCATGGAAAATCTCAAGGTTTTGCCTTCGATATACACTCAATTGAAGTTGTGTGAACATGTGAGCAAGTGCCTCAGCTTGATGGGGCTGCAAGCAATCTGCACTGTACCTTCAACAACATATGGAATACTCATTTTAAGGATGTGGAGATTGCAAAACACTCTAGCTTTTCCAAGTGTGACACTTGTACATCATTGAAGGCTGCAGAGGCTTGTGCAAAAACCTTGGTGGAGATCACTGCCATTCAAAAGAAGATGGAGGCCCACATGATTGCGCAACAAACTTGCCGGTCTCAGTACTATGCACACCACATGCTTTCTGTGTCACACCCATCAGAGTACCTGTATGCACGTTGTAACTAAAGTGGGCATGATACGTGAAAATGGGAATATAAAATAAATTACTAATTAATACTTAAGTTTTAATTATTAATTAATCATTTAATTAATATGTAATTAAGCCTTAAATATTAATTAATTAATTAATTAATCCTTCAATAACCTTACTTAGTAAGGAATATTCCTAAAATATCTTAGAATATTCATATTATTCTAAAAATAGTTTACAATAATGAAGAAATACTATCAAACATAATTACAAATGAAATCATTTTCTTATCAACATGTTAATTTTTTTATAAATACTTTCTTTCTATCATACAAAGAAATCTTTTCATTTTGTCTAAATCATCACTCTCCGGATTAATCAAATCATTTTGGTCAATATCTTGATGTTGTTGCCACCACTTAACACTCTCACGAATGCAATTGGGAGTTGCCATCCTTGTTAATACATAAGATGTGATAAGAGGTCTGCATAAAGGCTCATCTAAAAACTGACGTTCCTTAAGAATAATATTATAAAGCGCCCGGTTGCTATCCTTCATTTTATAAAATTCAATATCACGAGAAAGAAAAGCTTCAGGAAATGTATGATACGGTGGATACTGCTCACAAAAATTTTCGAGATTCTTCTTTCTGAGGCACGTATCCAAGTAGTTCACTAGCTCATCCATGATATCGGTATCAGAATATGGATCGAAAGTGATTGGATGAATACAAGCAATGTTTTGGTTGAGCATAGCCTTCTGAGGAGAGTCGTCTACTACTAAGATATGTGCATTCTTCGTTATCCTTAAGCGACTGATCTCCCCATGAGTCCCAATTATTCTTTCATTCTTGAAGAAGTATGGCTTGCTTTCCTTTCTTATATTGTGAAATTCGAGAGGTTTATAACACATTCGCTGGTCAAAAATCCAATCTTTACGAATCACCTCTTCTGCAACACTACAATGTTTCTTAAGTAAACTCAACAGCGGTGTTAAGTTATGAATCTGCATGCATGACCAAATCCCCACAAGCGCACCCATCTCCTTAAGCTTTTGAAAGAGACGATCCAACCCTGGACGAAAAATAATATCATATCGAAATTTACCATGACAAGGAATGAAATCTCCTTGTTTGATTTCTGTTTTTCTATCCTCGGGCCTTTGTCGATGAAGCAGAACACCATTGACATCCAACAACACAATATGGCCATGAGTAACATGAGATAGCGTTGCCTCTTGAATACTTTGCAAATCACTTGTTTGCTCCCTTTCACATTTATCCGTTGCCACTATTTCGTTGCCTATCCCTTCATCATTTAATTGTACATCATCCTTACAAGATTCAGATATTGCATGCGCTGAAGAAATTGATTTCGGAATGAAGCCAATAAAAATGATGATGCAAAAACTGAAGTGGCCCCCATGGTAACGATGTTTTGAGCTGCATTATTATCCATTTCCTGCATGAACTCTGTCATTCTGACATGTGGCACAAGAAATTGTCGCCAAACCCCTCTCTTACCTCATGGCAATGCTGAAAATCCATGTTCTCAATTATTTCATTACATCTGCAAAATGATAATTAGCTGACCTTAAAATTATCAAGGTATATTATTTACCTTGTTAATGTGTGACCCATGTTTGAACTAAAAGCTTCATTAATCCTTGAGAATTTATTTTCTGTACAAATATAAAAGAAATATACAAAAATGCCTTATGTTACACTCATTTACAACTATTCATCACTCTATCAATTCATTATCAATTCTTCTTCGCTATTACCTTCTGAATGAGGCGAAGAAGGTCTAAGCCGCTTGTGAGATGGTTCAAGATCTTCTGCATCTTCTATTGATGTTTCCATGGGTCCTGGAGTGTGCGAATGTTCTGTACTCCTCGAGATAACTTCCGGTCTAATATCTGATTGATGTTCGTTCTCAGACTCCGAGATTGAACCAGATTCACCTTCAGAGCTATCGCACTTATCTGGAGGGAACTTTCTCAAATACGCCTTTATGGAATCGTTGGGGTACTCAGTTGAGACCCAATCTATCCACTTGTTCAGGTCCTCAACCATGGTCTTATCCTTCTCAACGGCAAACACACATGTATGCCGAAGGTAACACTCCTTCAAGACGGACCCCCTAGTGCAGTAGTCAAAAACCCACGCATCACTGTGAGGACCCCTGATCAAGTTGACGATGCTCCGTGCCGCTTGACTTGTAATGTTTGGATAACGTACATTGCCGAATACGTCACTCATACCTATCGGTGTATCGGATGGAGGTTCAGGGCCGTTGGAGTGCAAACAGATGCCTGGCCAGTCATTTGGAAGCTTGAAATTGTTTGGCGCATTCCTAACAACCAAGTGAACAACAGTATCAATGCACTTGGGATTAGCATCGTTCATATAAAATCCTGTCCAACGATGTCTATTCTTCTTGGCGAAGGCGAAGGCAAAAGTATCGGTGACATGAGCAAGAATCAAGAAATAAATACCTGAAAAAGTAGGTATCAGTGAAGAGCGCAAGCATGAATTCAATAATAAATACCTTCTATGTATATGCTTGCACGGCTAAGTTTCTCCACCAGATCCTCTAGTGCCCTATCTGTCGAAAGATTTTTTGACACCCGCCGATCCATCACGAACAATTGAAACGGTTTCCTACAAGCAGTGATGTTACCCCATAAAGTCTCCGAATCTAACAACAAACATCTGTAGGGCTTGTCGTGATTCGTAGCATCCTCCTTTATAAGGTTCAATTCGGTTCTCCGCTGCTGAAGGACTGCCATAAGAGAAGGCGTCATCCCAATGTTCTCCTTTTTGGCGTTGGCGTGCAATAGATTCTTGCCTAGATCTTCCGATTG
>PUQB01000893.1:0-78960 GCA_003024785.1 Selaginella tamariscina | reverse complement strand
AATACCATCCTTTAAATGACACACATACACATTAATCTTCATTAACTTTCATTGCAAGCACTATATATCTATGCATCACTACTTATAATAGTAGTGAATGTATAATATTATGTGATAAACATCATACATGTACACAGATGTTGCATTATATATTTTATAGAGAGGACATAACCAATAATATTCTTATATCGACACATTACTTAAGGCATGTCTGTACTCAGTTTTTTTTTTCATACAAAAATACAACAGTTTATACGCACACACACAGTATGTGTGTGTGTTTATAATACACGCACGGGCAGATATAGAGGCACAAACACTTACAGCATATATATATATACATATATATATATATAATATATATATTATATATACACACACAGAGACACACAGAGACATGAGCATGGATATGCTCTTATGGAACATACATGTGTATACACGCACTTCTCTACATCTTTACATGGATATATGTATACAGGAGATGTGTATTGTTCATGGGAGGAATATTCAGTCAAGGAACAGAGAATTAATGCCAGCTTTGAAGTCTCTTTTGAAGTCGGTGACAAGTTTGCACGAGGAACTGGCCACTGCCGCTTCTAAGAACGACTATCTTCTTCAGTACTTGTGCTCCGTACCTTTCCCCGAGGCCGTACACTAGTTTTGTTAATTTAGAATATTCGTGTATTGATATACTAACACGCACCTGAGTTTAATTGTGTTTGAGAGAAAAAGTATCAATATATGGATGGATATTCTTGTGATATATTATATAATATGGTTATTATTATTGATATGATTAATAAATATGTATATTATTCATCACAAAGTATATAGACATGGGAATCACATTTGTAACCCAAGTTTGATGGTTCTTTACAGTTTTGCATGGATTATCAATTATTTAATGATGTTATTATTAAAGATGTATATGTGCTTCACAACACTATTGATTTGTTATATCGTTTGGGTCAGAGTAAATAATTTATTTAAATTAGATTTAGCCTCTTGATATGTTTCAATTACTAATGAAGATGTTTGAAAGACTGTATTTTGTATACTTTTTAATTTTTATGAATATGTAATTATGTCGTTTGGATTGATTTGATTTCAACCATCTTTGATAAATGAGCTTCTTATTAATATGTTAAATATTACAATTGATTTTATTGACAATGTTTTGATTTATCGATCTGAATCTTGAAAAGATCTTGTTTGTGACGTGTGACGTGTCTTGGATTGGTTTCAAAAAAATGATTTGTGATTAAAATTTAAAAAGTGTATGTTCAATTCAATAAACATCACTTATTTAGTTATTATATTTCTCATGAGGGTCTACAAGTGGATCTAATGATGCTACATCATTAAGTGCAGTTTGAGAGTTTTCTAGTCTTTGAACAATTTAGGAGGTTCAATATTTTCTTGGCAAGGTACAATATTTAAGGTGGTTCATTAATCACTTGTCATATCATAATGCTTATTTAGGCATTGGTATGTACTTTTCGCTGATTTAATCAGTTGAAAGAAATATTAACGATTCTTCATGTGCTTTAGTATTTAAATTTTACTTAACCATTTATTTTACAAGTTAACTTATTGAATATCAACATTATTAATGTAAATAGATGTAACTAATCATTTCATTCAACATTTAGTGACTTATATTAATCAAGCACTTTAATTAGCAAAATGAAACTACTTAATAATCATAAAATGGGAAAGTATTAACTTCTTTATTAAAACATAAGAACTTGCTAGGTCATGCAGCAAAATGGGCACTATGGCTTTAAATTTATAGTTTCAATGTGGTGCATCGGCCTAGACGGACAATGGTTGTTTTTTCTCGAGCACCTCTTATTGATTCCATGCTGCTTGGTAATGTTTTTGTTGTTACTTTTAATTTGGTGCAAGGCCCCATGTGTTTGATGATGACTTACTATCTTTTGAGGTGTTACGAGCTAGACAAGAACTTAAGCCATGGACCATGTGTTTACGGGATGGGTTTGAAAATCCTCCCTTTGACTTAGAACCTTAGCTCTTGCAATATCAAGTTTAGTTTTGACTCCATAATGGTTTGTTATATTTTATAGGAACTAATTCTAAAGATCAATTACAATTGATTGTAACTTCTGTTTATGTTTCACATTTTTTGTGGATATATCACAACTCTTCTCTAGTCAAATGTTATTTTAATGATCAACACGTATTAGAGAAACTTTGATGTTCATTTTATTGGTTGGGCATGTGTACAAATGTGGTCAAATGCATTCAATGTTGTCAGACTTGTTAAATTCAAAATTCTAACACAACATAAACAACATAAGTGTTAAAGTTTATTTGTGTCTCTCGAAACATGCCTTAACCTCTGATTCTTGGAATGTGTAGTCTAACAAGACCTCCCAAGCATGGATTTGCCAAGGATGTCCCAAAGGTGGGACATACCCCTATCATCTAGAAGTTGGGGCAACACAATAGAGGGTTGTGCCTTAATGACACAAGTTAGAACTTGCACCAATAAAAGAATAATGAGCTCAGTTATGAACCCATGAACTCTCATTACATATCTTAATTAATATATGTAACAAAGCCCCCTCCCCTCGTTTTCCTATTTTGCAACGAAATATCATTCCCAATAGGAATATATTAATAACTCATTGACCCCTAAACCCTAACCTGAGGGGTTTAGGGCGTAGGGTTAGGGCAAACATGGGTGTTTCTACCCATATTCATTAAAACTAATCAGTAACCCAATTGGGATGTGAAGAACGAGGGTAAAAATTTTTTAAAAGGTAAGTGCTACCTTCGTCTAGAGTTTCTCGAGATATTTAGTGATAATCGATCGAACTACCCTTAAACAGGTTGTTTTTCACTACATTTAGAGTTTGTCAACATAGTTTAGTAGGTAACAACAATCAATTCTAAAGTAAAAGTAAAGGTCATAATAAAAACTATGACACAGATAAGCCTAGATTCAACTCTTATCTGACTTGTGGAACTTGTTGCTAAGGAGGTGAATGGTGTCATGAACCATCAGCATATACCAAATTGATGTTAATGATATTATATACCAACACTAAAATATTACCTTAGAATATTTTAAGATAAGAAACTAATGGTCCATATTCAAATTTATACTGGTGGTCTAGTTTTAATATATAAAGGAGGTTAGGGACATGGTTTCAGTATTATGTTTTAACATTATTGGCCAATCTCTTGTAATATTAAGCAATTAATATATCTTCTTTTTTTTCTTTTCCTTAAAAGATTCTGTTCTCTATTATAGGCTTTGGCTTTTGCCAATATATATCAAGTACAACATGATATTATTCACATGTTTAAGTGAAACAATTTGTGATTAGGGATCCATTGGAAATGCTTCACCAATTTGGAGAGGGAGGATAGTGTAAAATAATGTGTGTACATATTACATGTAATATACAAACATGCATACTAACACATGGGTGACTTGGCCTCCCATGTGTTAGCACTACATCTTTTGCATGTGTATTTAAATAATACAATAGATCATTCAATTTATATTTCTTCTTCTCTTTCAACACTAAATTTAGTTAAATGTTAACTAAATTAGTGTGAGTTGACTTTTTGTTAAAACTTATTGACATTAAACTTATCACTCTTATTTATAATAAAAATTAATAATGTATTAAATTTACATTAATAATAATATCAAAGATTCACAATATATAATATATGTGAAAATGTATTAAAAAATATAAGAATTATTTGTAAATATGATAAAGTGTAGTATATATTATACTACATACAATACAAGAAAGATATATAATTTAATATATTATAATATATATTCAAAAAATAAATATTGCATCCTCATGGCCATCCTCTACACATGGGTAGTTGTCATCCCATGCGAATCATAAATATTATGTATATTTTATTATTATTTTTAACTTTATCATTATGGACCTTAAAGATTTTTATTATTATTATACTTCACATCATAAATGATAAATTTAATATTAATTGTGATTTCCATTTGATTGAATTTCCCACGTACAATGTTTATGCAATTGGTAATAGTATTTAAAAGACATTAATATTTTCTTTGGACGTGATTGAAGTATATATATTCTTTAAAAGAGTTACTTTAGTTTTCTCCTTTTTAGCAATTGTAATAGTAAGTTTTAAAATCTTCACATTTAAACATGGCTTTAATGAACACTCTTGAAATTTAAATGAATTTTATAATTTTAAGACTAAATAATTAATTGTGTTATAAGTAAATAATTTTATTGCATACACTTTTTGTACATTAACATATTGAGGGATTTAAATACGCCAATATAATTATATAAAATTTCAACACATTTTGTTTCCATTTAAAGTCTTGCATGATAAAAATAAAATAAAGAAAACTAAAAATAAATTACTTTAAATTCTTTTATAGTATTATTTTTACTTCTTAATTTAAAACTAAACTAAAATTTAAATTATTTTAATATATATTATATTCTTACTCTTTGAATTATATTGGATTTTTTCTTTGTAGAAGGAATACTTATTTATTATAACATATAAATCTTTGAGTTTGATAAACAACTTTATCCATAATAATTAATAAAATCCTTTATTATTATTCTATGTAATTTATTATAACATGTAAATCATTGGAAAGTCAAATAAGCACGTTATTTATAGTAGATAATAACCTTCTTTGTCATTATCTTATATATTATTGTTTATCATCTTATTATAATATTATAATATTTTATTATTAAATTCTTTTAAATATTGAGTTTTTGATATTAATAATATAATATGTTAAGGACATGTTTTAAATCGATGGCTTAAAAATTATTTTATTTAATATTTACCTTAAATATAACATCTTGTTAACATTTTATTATTAAATAAAATTTAAACTATTTAATATTTTATTTAATTTCAATTTTACTTGAATAAAAATTAAATCATTGAATTAAAACATATCCTTAATATATTTATTATTGATTTCCAATATTCAAACCATTTTACTTAAAATATAACATTTCATCAAGTTCTTTGCAAAACAATCTAAAAGGTTTTGTAAGGTGCTTAAGTAATATAATAAAATGTCAAAATTTAAATTTCATTTAAAAAGTGAAAGTAATAATTGGAGTAATTATATATTACAATAGTTTTTGCAATTAAAGATATTAATGTATATAAATGAACAAAGAATGTGTGGAAGCTAAATTAATTTATCTATTGCATAAAATGAATAATGTTAAAGCAACATATTTGAATGGGTTAGAAATAAAATTATTTAAATAGGTAATGAATGAGACATGTTACCCACGTTTGCTTAATATATTAAATTATTTACATAAAGTTAGTGATAAATTATTATTACAAAATTATAAAACATTAATGATACTTTTAATATTTTTTAAGTTATTATTTATTATTTGAAAATATGGCTTATTTAATGGGGAAAAGAGGTTGAAATATGTGAGTTGAATTTCATTCAAAGCATCTTAATAAGTGTAAAGTTAATTTTATAATAAAAACAATTTATTATAAGATAATTCAAATATGGTTAGTAATATATTTTTTTTTTGTAGTCATTACAAGGAAAGCCTCGCTTTGTGACATTTTTATCTTTTGTTGTAAATAGCATAATTGTTCTTAAATTTTCTTTTACTTATTCATTTTAAGGCAAAAGAAAAAAAAGTAAGACTGAAAGAAACAAAAAAAAAATATTTGCTGCATCATTAATTAAGTTTATGATCTGATTATTACTTTTACTCCATCACTAATCCTTTATATTTACTTTAGTACTAAGGTAACTTATATATTTATTGTACAAATCTTATTTGTTTTATATATTTTCAGGAAGCATATAATACAATCCCATTATGAAAAGTAATAGAAAAATAAAAATATTATGTATTTTATAGTCTATAGTGGCTCATATTATTAGTTAAAAGAATAATCTTTAAATATACTTATTAGTGTAAAGGTTCGTTATTAAGATACCCATTATCTCTAAATTTATTTAATAATCCATTAAAAGGTTGATTAATGTGAAAAATGAGTGATAGTCCTTATTTAAAACAATATATAATATTATTATTTTTATATGCTAATGTATTAACACATATATGGGTCAATATGCAGTATGTCTTAAACAAAAGTTTGGTTAATGTTAAAATGATGAAGTTTATGTTGTTTAAGTCATAATGAAGTATGTTTTTAAACATGTTTTATAAAGGCAAACATTTTATTAAATTAATGTTTATAAGTATTTTAACATAGATTTTCTAACAATTGAGGTATAAAGTAAGTATGTAAATCATAGACTTTTAATATCTTGAATTCTTTTTTATACATTGTATAATGTTTTTACGAGAGAATAAATATAAAATTTATTATGCAAGGTATATCTTTTTAAAGTTCTCGTTGTATCTAATTTTTTTTATACAATGTGCATATGTAAAAACTTTAGTGAATAAGAAATAGAGTAAATTTAAAAGTTTATGATATCAATTTCTTTATAGGGACCTTTAGTAAGTAAATGAGAAATATAGTAAAATTAAAACTTTATAATATTAGTTTCTTTATTGCAAAATTATAATGTTTTAAATCATGTTATTATAATCTTTAAATGTTTATAGTGAAATTTGTCATGGTAAAAAAGATATTATTATACAAGCTTTTATTATAAATAAAAGTTGCATTTATTATAAATAAAAGTTGAATGTGTTACTGATGTATACGAAAGATAAGTAATTATATATATTATATAATTTAAAAGAAGTGGAAGACAAATGAAATATTACTTTAAAATGTTTAGTGTATATAAATGAGTTGTTGATATTAAAAAGTTTTTTTATATAGGAAAATTTATAAACATTTATTTAAAATATGGGACAAAATTTATAATAAGAATAAATACATTAATATAATTTAACTTTTAAATTAGTTTGAAATATAGGTTTTTTACTATATGAAAAGGTTTTTCTTTTATCTTAGTATAAGACATAAATCGGATCGTTATACAAAAGATTTATTTGTTGTTTATATTAATTTAAGACATAAATCAAATCACATCGTAATAAGGTTTTTTTTAATCTCAATATAAGACGTTAAATCCTAGTATGAAAAATAAATATTTTTTATTTTTTTATAAGAAATTTTATAAATCATTAATTATAATAAGTTTAATGAACAACTTTCTAGTGACATAAATATTTTATTATAAAAAGTTTAAAGTTTTATAAATCATAAATACCTTTTTGACATACGATAAGTTGAATTAAACAATAAAATCCTACTAAACTATTTTACAGTTACAATTTCTTAAATAAAATTTAAATTATTTATTATTATAAAAAATTAAAACTAAATAAACAACCCATATCGAATATATTATAAGACGGCTTTATTACAAAGTTGAGGAAAAAAGAAATAGAAAAATAGAAAAGCTGAAATATACGAAGTTAAACAAAACGACCAGTTCAGCCTCGTGATTGGCCAGCTCGAGAAGAAAGAATAATTCCACGATCAAACCGTAAAGTGCCAGCGCCTCAGCAAAAATGAGTATCAATATCATTCCCACGAACAACTTTGGCTGTTGAGCGTTCGCCCTGCACACCATAACATTAATCTCTCTCTCTCTCTCCCTCACACACACACACAAACATACACCATACCACACACACACAATCTATACATACGTATATAGTGTATGTTCAGGGATTTGAATGACCTTCAAAAAATAATTTTGAAGGTTATTATTATACAAACTGGCCTGCTATTATCTTGCTTACAGTATTGTTGAGCAAATGCTAGGATAAATTCAGCAAAAGCTCGACCGTCCATAAGCTCTCTCTCTCTCTCTCTCTCCCACAAACACACACGTATATTGTTCAGGGATTTGAATAACCTTCAAAACATTTTGAAGGTTATTATACAAACTGGCCTGATCTATCTTGCTTACAGTATTGTTGAGCAATGCTGGGAAAAATTCAGCAAAAGCTCGACCGTCCATAAGCTCTCTCTCTCTCACACACACACACACTACACATACGTATGTAGTGTTAATGTTCAGGGATTTGAATGACCTTCAAAATACTTTTGAAGGTTATTATACAAACTGGCCTGATCTATCTTGCTTATAGAAATGTTAAGCAAATGCTGGAGATATTCAGCATAAGCTTGACCGTCCATAAGCTCTCTCTCTCTCTCTCCAAACATAGTGTTAATGTTCACGGATTTGAATGACCTTCAAAATGATTTTGAAGGTTCTTATACAAACTGGCCTGATCTCTATCTTGCTTATGGAAAAGTTAAGTAAATGCTGGAGATATTCAGCATAAGCTTGACCGTCCATAAGCGTATCATAGCAAGGATAGAGTATAGATACATTAGCTCTTTATGCTAGAATTATTATGAAACTATTGCCATTCTATCTATTTTTCTAGAAGGCACATGTACATAATTCATATGTACCCATATTATATATATATGAATGAGATATTTGGAGATAGTAAAAACACACACAAGACGCACCTCACACCAGCGTCACCAACAATGCCGATAGCCATGCCCGCAGAAAGACCAGCAAGCCCACAAGCCAAACCAGAGGAGAGATGTGCATACCCATCGAAGAGGTAGTAAGACTTGGCCTTCGGATTGATTCCTGTGCTGATAATCACGGCAATAATGAGCCCGTAAATACCCAAAACTCCAGCCATGACCACGGGAACTATAGACTTCATAACAAGCTCTGGTCTCATCACTCCCATTGATGCCACACCAACACCGCTCTTCGCCGTCCCATATGCAGCTCCCATACCTGCAGAAATCCGAGATTATGGTACACTTTGTAAAAAAAAAAAAAATCAGAAAATCAAAGTGCAAAAATAACGATTACTATATAAAAATTACGGATTTTACATCAAATGACACTAAAAACACGATTTTTACATCAAAATCATCAACAGATCAAGCAAAAAAGCGCAAATTTTCAACTTACATGAGAAAACGAGAGCTGCTGCGGCGCCAATGAATCCGAAGAACGGCGCTGTCTCATCTCCACTGAACGCCTCCGTAGACGACATCGATCTGCACGAACCCTAGAACAAAGACCCTAATCGTTGAGGCGCTACGTGCAGTGAATCCCGCCGGATCTGAGTACGCAATCCAAGCAGTAGATCAGATCTACACAATACGTATGAATCACAGATGATTGAACAAACAAAAATATCGCCAAGCCCTAATCAAATCTGACCGTCGAGTACTGATTTCATAATGGGATTCGAACCCATTATGTTAGGACTTAAGTTTAACGTAAACAGGGGGGTTAAGTTCTTTGGATTTTGAAATTGCCGCCTTCGGAGAGGGTTAGGGTTATTCGCAATGGAGGACAGAGTCTCTGCGGAGCGGACGATGAAGATCGATATAGGTATGGTGTGTTCGTGTGTATGCCTCTGTGTGTGTGCTATAAACATTAGGTGCAATCTGTATAACGACACACATACACACGGATATCTATATTGCTAATTATATTATTATTAGCTTGTAATTTATTATTATATAAAATTCGTCATAAGCCTCAACATTTATATGATAAATGTGGATGCTTATGAAGAATTTTACCATGAAACTAATGGGGAATACGCTGTTTTCAATATACCTGGTGATGCATTATGTGTGATATATATAAAGAGATATATATCTTACACTACACATAGAATCTATATATATGGTACCGTGTGTATTTGTGTGTGCGCGTCTGTTTTTTACTATATATGCGGAACTGTTTATGTATCTATTTATCTTCTTTTATATTTATGTATACTTTCTTTCTTGCAGTTAGTAACACGCGATTAATGAAAAGCTTTACCTTCTGAATTCCAAATCTCTTGATAACCAGGAGCAACTCTTGGCACAAGTGCCTGTACAGACACACATACATATGTACATACATATACACATGCATAGATACGCATGCATATATATATGTATATGTATGTATGAAGTTTTATACTTGCAGCAAGTTTTGGAACTTTACACTACCGAGCTGCCTGCAATGTGTTATGCGAGAACACTCGTCTTTTCTGGAACGATGCTTAAAAAGCAGGTAAGTTTGGCTAGTTTATTCGACTATGATTTTTCCTCTTTTCATTTTACGTTGAAACTCAAAGATTATCTAATCATTCACGTCTTTACATACTCAACTATGTACCTACCTATGCATCCACAAACCTTCTCCAGCTAACAGATGCACATACACATCTGGGTGTATGCATGCACAGACACACACGTATGTACTAACCTGCTCAGACCAAAAAGCCTCCGACTCTTCGTCTGCCTAGCAGTAAATAGTAGGCACTCCTATGTTGTGCAATTTGCTCCGGAGTCTGCTGCGTACAGGCTTGATCCAACCCCCGCGAGCTGGTTACAATATCAAGCAATACAAAAACTAACAGACAACTTACTGTAGGCTGTTGGCTGGATTTATTTGTAGGAACAATCTGAAAAGTTATTGCAGCAATTACCTGAAAGGAATTATAAGCTTTACGTCGTTTGTGTGTGTGCATATGCTAGCTTACATGGTCATATTCCTGAAGTATTTCCTAGAAAAGTTTAATCAGCTCCGTAAATGTATGGGATATCTTATATCTATGTACATATAAACGTATACTTTAATGAGTTGATGCAAACTTTAACTAACAGGGATTCACGAAACTGGCTGAGGTAGATGGAAGAGGACGGCCAAATAAGCTTCCATTAATAACAGACCTGCGAAAAGCTTTTTCTATTCCCGGCAGTGCAACACTAACATCCCTTCAGAGACCTTCTCCAGTTTTCATGACTAAAACTCCAGATGCAACAGATGCAATAGATGCAACAGGGCCAAGTTACAAGTGAAGGTAGCAAGTGTACACATGTGCTGACTGGGCAAGTGCAACGGATGATGAACTACTGTACAGCTATTTCTATGGGGTAAATGCATCCTTTATGTATGTAGGTTTACAAGTGTATGTACATTCTTGTGTATATATGTATAGATGTATATCTGTGTACATACGCATCCAAACTATACACAACCATACATTATTTTGTGTGTGCGCGTGTGTAGAGGGAAATTCTCATTTTCTCGTCCTTGAAAATCCAGAGCATGGATTTTAAAGAGCGAGCGTTCAAGCTGAGCATTTTGTTGGTATGTTTGAATTTCAACATATAAACACGTTCACACATGCATTATACACCTATTGGGTGTGTGTGTGTGTGTGTGTGGAACTATTCCAAGTGCATTCTATACATCTTGTATGCCTATGCATTCAATATAACTAATTAATTACATTTATATAGAAAATAAGCCTACAGAAATAATTAATACGCATTATAGCTGATTAGTTGATGTAAGCATCTGTCTACTCAAGCTACTAATAGCTTCCGCTCTCTCACACACACGCACGCACGCAGGTCCATTATTATATCATTAGAATTGTTTTTGCTTATTTCCCAAGCAGACCTCAACACTGGCGAGGAGCAACAGCAATAAGATTCCTCTGAAGATCAAACGCAATACGGAAGGACTGCTGCTGAATATTCCAACAACGGAGATACCTACAGAAGACGGAGCAAACGCAAGACAGAACGTCCCATTCCTGTCCACAGGTATGAGTATATTACTCCCAGGCAAGTTCAGGTCGACCCCATTCTGAAAATGCATGGCCAGGGAAGGTATCTGTACCGTCGGCAAACCCTGTAGGTCGTAGCACGTATCTAGTAGGTATACCGCCGGTGCCCGCGGTAAGTTCCTTGCCCCTGCACGGTACGCATCCCGTACCACGGTGTAAGCCTGTGGCACCAGCCGGGTGACTGACGTCCCTGTGTCAAATATCACACCCCGGTACCATTTAGAGATAACTGGAATAGGTACTGTGGTATAGGGAGCAGAGAGCCCCCTACGCTTATCCCAGTCATCATACCGTAGTAAAACGTCTTTACTAAGGGGTTCACGAGTAGAGGGGTGAACCTCCCGGAGAATGGTATGGAGTTCACACCGAATGAGAGTGGGGAGGAAGTATTGAGACCGTTGTAGCGGCTCACCAGGCAGTAGGAGAAAACTGTGTTAAAAGTGCTTGCTCCCTGTGTAACAAACGACATGTATCCTCCCCCCATCCCGAGTAACCCGGCCTCTCCACGGAAGAGGCCGGAGTTAGAGTGACCGCAACCGAACACAACGTTCCTGAGCACCGTGGAGCCGACGGTGAAGCTCTCCATGGAGAGGTCCCCGTCTGAGGCAGACCGGTCTCCATATACGATTCTATAGTAGCACTGGACTCCCCTGCAGCCGCTGTAGTCCAAGGACTGACAGACGCTGGAACCGCAATACACCTGGCTGTAGCTCGTTGAGTTACCAGGATTGTATATTGGGTCGTACTGTGAGTAACACGAGGTGCACGGTGAGCACTGTAGCCAGCTCATGTCCGAGCCGGTGTCCAACTCCAGGTAATACCCTCTCGTCGGAGTTCCGACTCCCAGTCGGACAAAGTACTCACCGCTTCCAAGGCTGAGTCCGGACGAGACTGGTGCCGATATCAGGTGCCTGCGTGCAGTTCTTTCTGAGATTGTTACGTGGATCCGCCGGAGACGCCCCTCGTCTCTCCTAGGATATCTACTATGTCCGAGTTGTACTGTGGGAATATAAAACTCCTATGGACGACTTGTGGGGTGTCTTCTATGGACGGTCCGACGTGGTTCTCTTCTGGAGGAGAGGTTCTTAACTCTACTGTAGAGGATTCACTTAGTAATGCCAGGAACACTATTGATATAAACTTCTTAATGAACTCCATCTCAAACTGTGTGAGTTTCTGAATGGTCTATATATATATATATATATATATATATATATATATATATATATATTGCAGTATTATTTAATTGTTTATATTTATGCGTTTTTGCCAGAAGCAGTGGGGAGGGAAGCGTTGATTCAAGGCGTTTAACAGGATAACGGGATAGTAAACATGAAATGTTAATGTTGTTGTGTATATACATTTCAAAATATAGAAACTCATACGTAATATCACACAAAGTAATAAATAATTGATTAAGTTGTTGAATGTTTTTAAATTTATATTTAATTCTATGAAACCACTCGTTAGAATTCATCAATTCTTGTTTTAACAAACCTTCTCCTATATATATATATATTGAATATGCCATGATTATTTAATATATTTTCTATAAAAATGAAAAAACATTAAAAAAAAAATTAAAAGGTCATTTAAATATCTCACAAACTTTGAATGAAACACAAGACGATTATCAAACATTCATGTGTGTGTGTGTGTGTGGTTTATATATATATATATACACACATCTACAGAAACAACATCACAAATACAAGTATTATATAGCACATATATATTACTTCTTTAGTTATTTAGGTTAAAGTTTTGATAGGATTTAATTAATATTTTAAACATGTGCTATTAGGTTAAATTTAAGCGGTTTATATTTAATTTAATTTCTATTTATAATATAATGCTAAATTGCATAATGTACTATATACCAAAGTGTATATAGATTTGTGTGTGTATCAATTATATGAATGAACTATATGTACTAAGTATAGCAAATCTATGCTTTTCATCGTTTATCTATAATTGCGCCAGATTCAACTTTTAAAAGAAACAGAAAAACAAGAATTATAAATTAAGAAATATAATGTAGTAGTAGTTAAATTTTGTTATAACTATGCTTAAAGATTGGGAATATTTCAGCTTATATAGGTTTCGATGGCCTGAAATATTATAAGCATATAGAATTTTATAATACATAAATATCATATATAACATACTTCAGCTTAATAAATTGTTTAAAAAGGCTACACACACATATGTGTGTGTATGAATGTATACATATCTAAATGTAAATGTATATACATGTAAGTGTACAAAACTATACCTATTAAATGCTCTATGTTATTACTTGTGTAAATGTACATGTTTCGTTATAATTTCATACATGTGTGTGTGTGTGTGTATACAGACACATGTATATTGAAACTTATATATAGCGTAATAAAGTATTTTAACAATTTTGTTATAATAAATTACTTACAAAATCTAAAATAGTTTCAACACAAGGTTCTAGGGGGATATTTAACTCATCGGACTACCAACAAAGTTATAAATTAATTATGCATCCGTAAATATATTAAATTCTTAGTTTTATAATCTGTTATTTGTAAACAGAAATAAAGAATTGAGTATATTATATTATATTAATATTTTATGTGTGTGGACATGATTATGCACAAGTAAACTCGATTTGGGTAAACCATTTTGTCTGCTTTGCAGTGCATGAGGCTTGAACCCGATCATTTTAATAAAAAAATTTATATTCTTATATTCATGTATTTATACTATACAGTAATATAAAATCATAATAATATTATATTTCTTGTTTATTGTATTATAAAAATAAAGTATGCTATACTGTCTTACTATTAAAATTAAATAAATATAAAAACAGCTTACTTTTATATGTATAACTTACATTTTTAAGAGTTTGTAATAAAGATTGCTTTCTAAAGGCTGTAAGCATATCTCATGTGTCCATTTTATTTATTTGAGAATTTGATAATGCACTTGTCCTCTACCGACTACGCGATTAAAAAATTGCATTTTAAATTATCAAACGAACCGTTCGATTTTCCCTCGTTGGTTTTCGTTCAAACAGTGCTAAATAGCTCATTATAATAATATTTAATCATATTATTTAACTTCTTTGAAATTTCACATTATATTAACATACTCTATATTATAAAATTTGTAAACTAGTTGTATATATTATTTTAACTATATACATTATTTAGTTATATTATGTTATTTACCTAATTATATATATAATTATAATTATTAGTAGTAATATCCATAGTAGTATAGGTTAATTGTTTGTATATAATTAGTCCTAACCCAACATTTTACAGCTTAAGGATGTTGGGCACTTACAACTTTAACAATTTAAGACAACTTAAGAAGGTTATTAGAGGCACGCACCTGACTTAACAGTAACCTGATTTGTTTAAACTATATTAAAACAGTAATTTATCTTAATTATTAACCTTTCATCTAAATGAATATAAAACTAGTATAATAATTAAGTTAATTAGTTAGAAAGTCAAGCAGTTTAGCTGGTATGTATTCAAAATTTATAAACAGATTTTAAAAACTTGCTTGGTACTATGCTCTCATGTATATACGTGTGGTGGCAATTATAAGTCAAGCGGTGTAAAAATGATATTATTAGTTTGTACGCCAATATTTAAATAATCACCCTCATTGTCAGGGGATATTTCAATACCTTCGGATTTAGTCAATCAGGTAAAATGTTCATATACAAATTAAATTATACATTATATATCACATTATATCATGTTTGTGTAAATTATGTGTGTGTAATAAACACATACACACATTCATATTAATATCACATTATACAATTTAATTAAATTTTGAACATACCTGTAGGTGACTGCTGCCATATACAAGTGCACTTCTAGTTCTAGTGTGGGTGTGCGCGCGCGCGCTTTTTAACTTCTTATATATTCTTAAGTATTGAAGTATTTTTTAGCTTTAAAAAAACAATGTACTTTCCCATTCATAATTATAGGATTTTAATAAAGTTCCACATATCAAATTTATAACAACATTATGATCTGATCAAACTTTATGTACATAAATTTATATTAGCAAAAGATAGCCAAACTTCCACACGCACATGTTATTATAATATCAATTACATTTTATAGTATATACATGCGAGGTCAATTATGATTATCTAACTGACAAATATAAAAAACTGAGAAAAACAAATCTAAAGCCTAAAGGTCCTTTCAATTTATTCAATTTAAATGAATATAAAATTAGTATAATATAATTAAGCTAATTAGTTACCACTATATAAAATTTATACACAACGAGACAAACAATTAGCTGATATTATATAATAGCATATTCCTCGTATCTCTAGTATGAGAGATGAATTTTTATTTTTTTAGCCTGTACAGAATATACATAATGTAAGTATGTATTATATTATACATAATATAATTCATAATATTAAATTTTTTTATTACATTCTTTAATCCCAATTGATAACTTTAATTATTATTTCATCGATTGCATTTTGTCAAAACACATCATATATTGAAGAGATTGTAAATATATACATTTCATTCTGATTTTTAACATAATTAAATTAAAATAATAACACATTGATATATATAAATAAAGTGGTAAATATTTGGATTTGCTCAAATAAGAATTACTATTAAATATTGATAAAAAAATTATATGAAGATTTTAAAATAAATTTCTCTTATATTTAGATTTTTATACTTATAATAGTTTAAGTTATAAATGATACATTTATGTTTTGACTTATTTCAATTTGCTAAGTATATTAGTTTTGAAGTGTGCTAACTTTAATTAAGTGTATTTACGCAAATATAAAATTTGTTCGAAAACTTTTAAAATGTCAAGAGCATATACGTAATCAGGGTATATGTGTGTGTACGTATGTACGTGTTATTAAATCTTTGCTGATTAGCATATACATTAATAGCTTTATATTGTTTTGAATTTGTTAATTTTTACTCAAAAATTACTTTAAATTTATATTAGAAGTACGTTTATGCTATTTTGCTTCTAGAATGTGTGTATGTGTGTTTCAACTGGATAATGGGCAGATAATTATATGTCCTTCTATTAGTTACATTAAGTATATGACACAAAATTATCATTAATATGTGAATATGTTTTGGCATGTATAGATTAATTTTTAACGATTCACACATTTTTACACTGCTAAATATTTCATATTTTAGATACATGGTGTTTTGCCACGTGGCCATTAATTTAGGATTAAGGTTAACTGGACGTGGTTTCTTAATTAAGTCTAAATTTTATAAGTCAATTGCATAAAGTAAATTATCTGCTCGACCTAAGAAGTTATGAAAAAGAATCATACTTACTAATTATTTATTTATTGATATATTTGCATTATTGTGCTTACATCTTCATATTATATATATATATATATATAAGTCCACGTCCATTCTCGTGAGTATGGACGTCTTTAATATATAACATATTTTCATTAAAAAAGGGGTTTTACAGCCGGGAGTAATAGTTACTTAAACATCACAGTGTAAAAGTTACCAAATTAAAGAGGAAGAAGATTTAAGCTCGTGTAGTTTTATAAATTATTTTTAATTATCTTTTTTTCTTTCTTTTGTTTTTTTTTTTTTTTAAATTTGTTAGACACAGAAGCCAATTTTTATGCATTTATTTGACCAATTTTTAAAAAATAAAAAATTCTCCAATAAAAACAATCAAATGATAGTTCTTATAATATTGATAAATTCATTTATACATATATACAATAGTTATATATGCATAACACACCACACACACACCTCTTTCTAAACAACAAAAATCTCAGCAAATGTTATTATATAATATATATATAATATATATACATACACACAACACAGTAATAACACGATTTATATGTAACACCATTACATTACTTTATTATTGCCAAGTGTGATTATTATTTATGTATTTATTTATTACACATATTGACTTATATATACATGTTAATATTACGATTAACACACTACACACACATTAGTTGACAACATTACTATTATGAATTACAAAATTGAATATAATAACAAAATGTAATAAAAATAATACAAAATAAAGTTTCTTGAAATTTACAAAGCCCTGAAACAGTACACGACTGCTTTACCATTTAATATGTGTAAAACAAAGTTGACTTTTTAATTTTTAAATTATTTTTGTTTTAAACAATATGTCATCAATATTATCATTGAAAGTTGTAAACATTAATACGGAATATAATCCACTGTTTAAACAACTCCTTTTGCAGAAATTAAAATACAAAAATATATTAGACTTATAATACGCTTCTTTAAAACTAAATACTATCTTAAATATACTAGACGTATATTATGCCCCACAGAGTATTATTATTAAGTTTTTATATCAAATCAAAATCTTTAAATGTTTTCATTTTTATATAACATACGTATACATCTCGAACTGCGTGTAGTGGCAGAGTACGCACTAAGGGACAGTTGACTGAGAAGGCAGATGTTTATAGCTATGGAGTGCTGGCTTTTGGAAATCGTCAGTGAAAGCATGGTCTACCTTCTGGACTTTCCTATCCGCAAGGAACCTCTAAAAACAAATGTTCTCTCTCTCTCTCTCTCTCTCTCTCTCTCTCTCTCTCTCTCTCTCTCTCTCTCTCTCTATATATATATATAAGGGATTACACAGTTCCAAGCGTTTCGACCTCTTTACGGTAACCTGTGTGTGTGTGTGTGTGTGTGTGTGTGAGGAGAGAGAGAGAGAGAGAGAGAGAGAGAGAGAGAGAGAACAAAGGGATAAATGTATGTATTTTGCAAGTGTTCTGAAATTTATTATCTATCATATTAATTTTTCAGATTAATGAAGTCATGATTTATGTTTACAATATTTAATTAGTATATGTTAAATATATACCCTTATTAGATTATTTAAATTTCTTTTCAGTTGTAATATATATATATATATATATATATATTATATATATATATATATTATATTTCAGTTAGAGGGCTCGATATAACATAGATTTTATTCAATTTTATTTTATTTAAGAAATAATAACTGTTGTGCCATGTACAAGTGCACATCTTCTAGTTCTAGTGTGCGTGCGTGTGCGCGCGCGCGTTTTAACTTGTTCTTATATCTTACTAGAGAAGAATTCTAATGCACAAGGTTATGCATAAATGGAACATTCTATATATATATATATAATATATATATATATATATATATATATATATATATATATATATATAAAATACCAAAAACCATGTTCTTAGTTACAATGTACTCAATAAATAATGTGCATTGTAAATCAGTAAATCTATTATAATTAATAAATTATCACAAACTTGGATTTAGAAAGTTACAGGTATTACACTAGGAAGAACTTAATACAGCTCTTCTTAAGGATATGCAGGTCAATTATTTAATGTTATACAACAATTACAAAATAATTTCTGAGTTATTTGTTCAGGTTGGAAGCTTAAAATGTAATTCAGAAATACACTGGTTATTATTATTGAGATCTACATTGATACAAAGAAAGAAAGAAAAAACAATCGTATCTATTAATCAATAGTATATGGAATTAAAAATATTAAATATTTTAAGTATTGAAGATTTTTTTAGCTTACAAAAAACAATGTACTTTTCCCATTTCATAATTATAGAATTTTAATAAAGTTTCGTATATCAAATTTATAACAACATTATTATCTGATCAAAAATTTATGTACATAAATTTATATTAGCAAAATCTTTCACACACATGTTATTATATATAGTCACACTTATGCATTTGTTATGAGTATATATATGGGTAACTGACAAATATAAAAACTGGAGGAAAACAAATCTAAAGCTTAAAGGTCCTTTTTAATTTATTTCATCTAAATGAATATAAAATTAGTATAATAATTAAGTTAATTAGTTACCACTATATAGAATTTATACACAACGAGACAAACAATTAACTGGTATTATTAAAAGTTTATAATAGCATATTCCTCATATCTCTACTAAGCCTGTACAGACATATTACAGATACATATATATACATAATGTAAGTATGTATTATATTATACATAATATAATTCATATTTTAATAAATTTTTGTTATTATACAGTCCTTAATCCCAATTGATAACTTTAATATTATTTGTCGATTGCATTTTGTCAAAACACAAACCATATATTGATCGTAATTTGTACATACATAAAAGTGAGAGTATATATCTAATATACATATATACTAGAAGTTTAAAGTACGATCAAAGCACAATAATAACGTTCAATAGCAATATTTGAAGCGCTAGAGAATTAATTTACTTTACATATTTAAATTTAAATTTTTTTTACTATAGCTACAATGCACATTGTAATTAAATTGGGCATGACATAAGAAATGGGAATAGAAAATAAATGGTAATTAATATTTAAGTTTTAATTTTTAATTAATTATTTAATAAATATATATTTAAATATTCTTTAAACATATATTATTTAAAAAAATATTTTTTTAATATTAAAAAATATTATAAATATTTAAAATTATTAATATTATTAAAAACTGGGACTATAGAGATGCCCATTTTAATTATAACATGCATTACAATATAATTATTAATTTTTTAAGAATAGATTCTCATAGGCAAGATGGACATATAATTTCTTAGGTCATTCCGGGTTTCAGTCGTGAGGTGTAAATCCAATATGGGAAGGCCACGCGTTTACAGTTAGTATTTTTTATTGAATATAATTTAAAAAATGTAATATCACAATATAATAATTGTCTAAAACCTGTGGCATTTACTAAAATTGATTTATTTCATTCCAATTTACTATAAACTATATATATATTCTACTTTTCAACATAATTAAATAAAAATAATAACACATTGATAAAAATAAAGTGGCTAATATTTGGATTTGCTTAAATAAGAATTACTATTAAATATTGTTAGAAAAATGATATGAAGATTTTAAAACAAAATTTTCATTATATTTTAGATTTTTATACTTATAGTAGTTTAAATTATAAATGGTAAATTTATGTTTTAACTTATTTCAATTTGCTAAGTATATTTAGTTTTGAAGTGTGCTAAACTTTGATTAAGTGTATTTACACAAATATAAAATTTGCTCAACAACTTTTAAAAATGTCAAGAGCATATATGTAATCAGGGTATACGTGTGTATGTACGTGTTATGTTAAATCTTTGTTGATTAGCATATATATAATAGCTTTAAAATTGTCTTGTATTTGTTAATTTTTACTCAAAAATTACTTTAATTTATTATTAGAAGTACGTTTATGCTATTTTGTGTGTATGTAGGTTTCAACTGGATAATGGGCAGATAATATGTCCTTATATTATTTACATTCGAGTGTATCACACAAAATTATCACTAACACGCGATTAATCTGTAATTATTCACACATTTTTACATTGCTAAATATTCATATTTTAAATGCATGGTGTTTTGCCATGTGGACATTCATTATGATTAAGGTTAACTGGACGTTTAAGGTTCCATGGTATATATGCAGTATATATGCCACATAGACTCCACCATGGAGGTGCCATGTGGCACTGGGATTTACTTAGTACCAGGCACACTAATCTGGGTGCCAGCTAATCTAGGCATGTTAATCCTATCACGAACACTTAATATAAATGCTTTGTATGAATCAAACCTAATGGAATTATATTGGTATTCACACATTTTTCATTAATGGAAAAGCTAAGTGAAGGCTTAGTTTTTTTTTGTGTTCTTTTTTCTCTCTTTCTTCTTTTGTTGTTATTGTTTGTGATAGTGAACAAAGAAAAGTGGTTGCATTTGTTCGATGCGCTACAATTGAGTGTGGTAAATTAAACTGCTCTCATATTGGAAATTCACCAAGGTATGTAGCAGAATGCTAATATGCCAAAAGGTGCCAATCCACACCTTTTGGGTTCGAATCCACATGTTCGTTCAGAGTTCTTCAAGGGGAGGTTGGAGCGTACATGTATCATTGGTCGGAACACTTTTAAGGGATTGCTGATTACCATGGATGGTCTGAATCCTAACAATTGCAAAGTTCCCAACATGTTTGTAAGGACTTGCCTTGCAATGGTACAATGGTGTCCCCATTCTCGATCGATAAGATTGGAACATCTTATCCCAACGATTCAAGTAAGTTTTTGTGGTTTTTCATGAACTCTGTGACTTGAAGCAAGTGTTGGGAGAGATTGTTAAGTGATTCGAGATCAAGTTCCGAAACTTGGTCAACTATGCGAATCCAAGTATGACAGAAAGTGTACGATTGAGCTTGTTATGGCCGTCTTTTCGCCTTGATTTGGTTGGCTTGGTGGAGGGATTTGGTCCCTCAACTGTGGAGGAGGCCTTGAGCATTACACAATGATTTGAGAACTGTTAGGAGCATCACAACATGTGTATCCTATACATGCACCTAGTCATAGAATTTTTTGACATCCGATCCTATTCCGATGGTGTTGTCCAAATGGAGTACCAATCCTCGGGCCATAGGAGGGGCCGAGGCCAATTTGCTGGTCAGCATAGTCGTGGTCGTGGGCAGAACATTCAATACTATGAGTGCTGAGGTTAAGGACATGTTGCAAGGGCATGTGCAAATCGACACCAAGTAGCCGACGGCAAAAGAAATTGAGAATGCTTCCTTAGTCGGAAAACTGGGAGTAGTGCATGGGTGTCAGAGGACCCATGCACTAGGTACATTGCATCACCTTTGAAGAATTTGACTCTTGTGGCATAGTCACACTTCCCCAAAGCAACCTTTGTTTTTCCATGCATGTGTAGGCATAGGGGTCCCGATTGAGTTTCAGACACTAAGCGTTTTGTATGTTCTCAGGCATGAATGGAAGGCACTCCTGTTTAGTCCTAGTGGACTCCAGATCTGGTATATCTTCCATTAATCGATTAGTAGCTAAGTCTCTACACTTGCACACAGTACCTACCAAGCAGACTCTAAAGGTAGTATTTCTTGATAAGAAGTCCTTTGCTCGATCACATGGAATTGCACATGTTAGGAAGATACCACATCATATACTTCCACTACATGTGATGTCGAACGAAGTCCATGACATCATCATGGGTGTCAATTGGCTCCATGCGGTCAGGAGAGAGTGATTTCGAAACGTGCACTTTATCTATCTTAGGATGCTCCCATTGTGGGTTACAAGACATGCACCGCATGGCATGGCGGCGACATTGTAGGGCATTGTGGCACCTAAAGAAGAGCCTTCTCCAAAGCAACGAGCCAAGGACTCAAGGACTTGTTGGCGAGGTATCTGAACTTATTCAAACCCATTGTAAGAGCTGTAACTTTTGTTGACTACTCGGCATCACATCCCGATTGGTACAACTCGCTCGATTAGGATGGTGCTTAGGCGACATTCTCCAAAGGAAAAAGATATCTTGAATCGTTGTGTGAGGGAGATGCTAGAGTTGAAGGTGATACGTAAGTCCCGAAGTCCGTGAGCAGCATAACCACACTAGTTCCGAAGCCGAATGGGACTGCACGTTTCACTATCAACTTCTGGCCATTGAATGATGATTCTGTTCCAGATTCATATCCACTATCGAGGGTGGATGATTCACTTCACTATCTTGACATGGCTTTCGGCTATTGGTAGATCCCTATGGTTCCTGAAGATGCAGCAAAGACATTATTTAAAACACCATCCAGCTTGTACGAATTTACAGTTATGTCATTTGGATTGTTCGAGGCCTCAGTAACCTTCTAGCGGATGATGGATGAACTACTGGAGGGCTTTGAAGAATTTGCACATGCATATATAATGACCTTCTGATTCACTCTGTTACGTGGGAGAAGCACCTTCAGCAATTAGAACGGGTCTTGTAGTAATTGGTGCAATATGGGCTGAAGTTGAAAGAGCAAAAGTGCAAATTCGGATGTACCTCCCTAAAGTACCTAGGATTCATCATCATGGCAAAGGGTGTGAAGCCGAATCTCGAGAAGACCCTAGTTGTACGAGAATTTTTGCTCATGTCAGTGGCAGAGTTGCGGCATTTTTGGGGAATGCGACATACTTTAGCAAGGTTTGTTCCACAATTCTCAGATCTGACAGCCCTATTGTGAGAATTGTTAAAACAAGGAGCTCGGTTCTTGTGGTCCAAAAAGTGTCAAAAGGCATTCGAGAATGTTAAGACGTTGTTGGGATCTCCACCTTTGTTGCGGTATTTGGACTTCAACAAATCCTTTATTCTTTGGACCGATGTCGGGTTGGGAACAAATCTGCTGCAGAAGACTCTCGATGGTCAATAGTACCCAATCACTTATGTAAGTCAGAGCCTTACTGATGCAGAGAAAAACTATTCCACAAGGAATGCCTAGCAGTCATATGGGCCTTTCAAAAGTTCCATGCATATTTACATGGCTATGACACGTTGTTGGAAACCGATCATGTTGCAATCAACTTATCATGAAAAGGAAGAATGTGACGGGACAACTTGCATGTTGGGCTTTAATTCTACAAGGGTATCGATATTGGGTTGTTCATCAGCCAGGATCTAGCATGGCGGATGTGGACATGTTATCCCGAGCTCCTGTGGTAGTGGCGGCACCTATGGCATTGTTGTAGGACGCCCTCCTTGATCGCGTCCTTCCTAGGTGGGAAGAGGCCCAAAAGGCAAAGCTGTGGATTAGAAGGTTGCATGAAGTCTTGAGAAGTGATGTACCTTGCCAAAATCTTAACTTTTGTACGTATACATGGTCTTTTAGATTAATAGATGACATGCTTGTGTTTGTTGGGAAAAGGTTCCGAGTGTCGTGTGGTGGCACCATCGGTTTACATTAACTCTTAGTTGCAGTTTCTTTCATGACAACTGATGTCTGAACACAACCTGCATGAATACATTCATACGTGTCCGAAGTGTCAATGGCATAATGTGTCCACACTTCCTCCTGCTATAGCCCTGGAGCCAATTGGAGTTTCTTGCCCCTTTGAGTTAGTAGCTTATGACATCATGCGGTCGTTTCCTATGTCGCAGTTTGGTAATTGATACATCATTGTGTGCTTTGATTACTTGACTCAGTGGGTAGAAGTGTGTACTTTGCCAGACGCTACAGCAACATCTTTCATCAAGTTCTTGCTAACTCAAGTGGTGCTGAGGCATGGTTGCCCTGAACAAATTTTATCGGATCAAGGACCGGGTTCTATAGCGGAAGTAGTAGCTTTGTTGATGCGACGGTTGCAAATCCAACAATCCTTTGCCTCAGCTTATCATCTTAAGACTGATGGTTTGGTGGAGCGGTTGAACAGGACTTTTAAAGCCATGCTCGCCAAGTACGTAAGTCCTGACCATACGAATTGAGATATGTGACTTCCATATCTCCAATTTGCTTATGTTTCAGCCTCCCATAAGTCAACAGGGATTTCCCCATTCAAAGCTCTGTATGGTCGTGAACCCGTGTTGCCACCAGTAGTTGGCATCACTCCTCAAGAGGCTCAATATATGGATGGACATATGTGGTTGGAGCATTTGAACCAAGTCCTTCCTCTGTTGTATGCTCAAGGTGGAGAACAGTTAGCCCGGGCACAAGAGTATCAACATCGGACTTGCAATCAACTTCACCAACCACCACCTCAATATCAAGTGGGAGATTTAGTTCTCATTAAATTTCCGAGGCTAAGGGATCAAACACACGCAGCATGGCTTCAACTGCAATGGGTTGGACCATGAAGTGTTGAAGAACAATTAGGAATGCAAGTGTATCCGTTCATGAGTCACAACATGTCGCACATGTGTGTCGGCTCCTACCATTCCACCAACACCATTCCACCAGTGGACACTCATCAAGGGAGGGGAGGACAACCTTGATAGGCAAATGTCGAGTCTTGAGAGGGAGATGATGTAAGGTTCTATAGTATATATGTAGTATATATGACACGTGACTCCGCCATGGAGGCGCCATGTGGCGCTAGGATTTACTTAGCACCATGCACACTAATCTGGACGTTAGCTAATCTTGGAGTGCTAATCCTGACGCGTACACTTAATATAAATGCCTTGTCTGAGTGAGCCCTAATGAAATTATATTCAGTATTCACACCTATCTCAGACATGGTTTCTTAAATTAAGTATAAATTTTAGAAAGTCAATTGCATTTTTAAAGTTTAAGTAAATTATTGGCTCAATGTAAGCACAATAATGTAAAATATCAATATAAATATAATTAGTAAGTATGATTCTTTTTCATAACTTTAATACATCTTTATATATGTGTGTGTATGTATGTATGTATATACATACACATAAGTACACGTCTATTCT
The DNA here is from genome assembly GCA_003024785.1 of Selaginella tamariscina. Classification (NCBI taxonomy): domain Eukaryota; kingdom Viridiplantae; phylum Streptophyta; class Lycopodiopsida; order Selaginellales; family Selaginellaceae; genus Selaginella; species Selaginella tamariscina. Next base: position 52,981 of record PUQB01000893.1, on the reverse strand, counting down.
CGTGAGTACGGACGTCTTAATATATAACATTGTTAACATATATATGTTCATTAAAAAAGGGGTTTTACAACCGGGAGTAATATTTAGTTAAACATTAGTGTAAAATTTAAGGTTTAGTTACCAAATTAAAAAGGAAGAAGGTTTAAGTTCATACACAGAAGCCAATATTTATGCATTTATTTGACCAATTTAAAAAAAATTAAAAAATCTTCAATAAAAATAATCAAATTGATAGTCCTGAATATATTTGATAAATTCATTAATACATATATACAATAGTTATATATGCATACACCACACACCACACACACACACAACTCTACTCTAAACAATAACATCTCAGCAAAAATGTGTTTACACACACACACACACACAGAGTAATACATAGTAGTTGGTTTTAAAACATTAATTAATTTTCTATGCACTTATTTCATTATTTTTTATTAAATGAGTTTTTCAAGTGATTTGTAACACAATTTATACGCAAACACTTGTGTTAAAAATAAATGATTTACCATTATATTACTCTATTAATTGTCAAGTGTATTATTATTTATGTATTTATTACACATACTGACTCGTTAATATTACGATTAACACATTACACACACATTAGCTGACAACATTACTATTATGAATTACAAAACTTGAATATAATGACAAAATATAATAAAATAAATACAAAATAAATTTTAAAATGTTTCTTTAAACTACAACACCACAAGACCGCTTTACCATTTAATATGTGCAAAACGAAGTTGACTTTTATAATTTTAAATTATTCTGTGTTATAATGTAATAAAACAATTTGTCATCAATATTGTCATTGAAAGCTGTAAACATTAACTTTTGCAATCAAACTTTCACCTTAAAAATTAAATTACAAATATATTAGCGCTCTTTTAAATACTAAATACTGTCATAAATATATTATACGTATATTATGCCACATCGATGAGTTTTTATATCAAATATCAAACCTTTAAATGTTTTCATTTTATATATACATACGCATATATCTCGTCAGATGGTAAAAGCGACGATGGATTTAAGAATATTAACAAATATATATAAACCTCCAATATTGTTTATAAATTAGAATATTAACTAGCACGGGAATTACACTTTCTAACAATTATTTTGTAAATATTTATATATTAAATTTATTTGATATAGAGCTTCATTATGATTACGTGCGGCTTGGTCAATCTGGCCGTGTGATCAGTATTCCTACTCATGCTGCCCCTCCGATCGGCGATCCGAAAGTTTTCGGGTGGTAACTATGCATATCAACATAATTTTATCGTGCGAGTGCTTATAGACAATTTATACCTTTACCAGTCTCTTCATGTGAGCAAATGTTTTGGATATGTAGTGAATGTTATATGTTATGTTATAAATATATGATAAATCGTATTTAATAATTGTTTATTAATTAATTAAAGTTGGGATTTCTAGTTGAATAAATGGATAAACAAGTCTTGAGATTTCATTTTTTATACTATATTATATAAATTTAAATGTCAGATTTGCAATTGCCAAATAAAGGTATTAATATTTATAAATAGATTATTATTTTATAAATTTAATATTTATTAAGTGATAACCTGAACTGTCTTAATCAAAAGTGAATTACAATACTTTATTATTATGGTATAATACGCACACATACATACATAATAAAGCTCTTGTATTTTTTAACTAGGTTCGATAAGCATATATACATATGAAAAATACATATACATACGTGAATGTAATTAAGTGACGGAAAATCGTAGTAAAAAGCATACATAGAGACACATATGTATGTGTGTATATATATCATTATAACTTGTAATATAAAGATGGGTATCACACTCTTCAGAACTGTTTATTGGTGCGGTTGAGGATTAATTATTTAATGTTATACAATAATTACAAAATAAATTGTGAGTTATTTATTTGTTCAGGTTGGAAAAGCTGATAAGCCTAAAATGATTTTGTTGCAAATACACTCTGGTTATTATCATTATTAATTTGCGATTTACGCTAATACAAACAACCAATCGTATCTATTAATCAATAGTATATGGAGTTAAAAAATTTACAAAAACACTGTACTTTTCCCATTTCATTTTAAGTGATAATGAATTAATTTACTTTATGTATTTAATAAACATTAGAAAAAATTTATTATAAGTACAATAATATTATAGCTAATTTTGAAAAGTAAAATTATTTTCCTAAAATAATATCTCGTAGGTCAGATATGCACTTTATATATTTGTAGATTTATAATAAAGGGCAATTTTATATACAGCCCGTTAATTTAATTTTAATAATTTCCAGTCATGACGTGTACAATGTACTATGTCTAAACAACTTAATTATCTATTATATATTAAGCTTCACAAAACTTTAATTAATTTATTGGCTATATAAAAAGGAGTATGGGTGTTGGTCCTGTATGAGCAAATGTTTATATTCAGCCAAATATTCATAAATTAAAAAGAATATATATACAAAAAATAGGTATATAAGCATTGTTTGTTTTATTATGAATATGCATGAGTATATATCTGTACGTCTTTTAAGTATTATTAAGTGCCTGCGTGTATGAGAGAGACCTATTGTATATATTATGAAAGTTTTCATTTTATTATGTGAATTTGTATAAGCATATACAAATTTATATTTAATAAATATATGTATAGTGATATATTTACATTATTGTGCTTATATCTTTATATATATATATATATATATATATATATATATATAAAAGAATCAGGTTTGAAGTTTGCGAATAAATTTTAAATAATTCTTTATTTCTTTTATTTCTTTTTTTTTAATTGTTAGACACATTAGCCAATAGTTTATACACTTATTTAACCAATTTAAACAAATTCAATGTTTTCCAATAGAAACAATCAAATGATAGTCCTTATACATATATATATATACATAACACGCGCGCGCGCACATCGCTGTTCTAAACAATATCTCAGCAAAATGTGTGTGTGCATCTATCTATCTATCTATATACATACATAAATACACACATATATAGAGAGAGATGACAAATGGGCAGTTCACTATACTAAGTAGCAGTCAGTTCTAAAACATTAATTAATATTTATGCATTTATTTCACTATTTTTATTAATCGATTTTTTTCAAGTGATTTGTAACACGATGAACTTGTGTTAAAAGCAAATGATTTACCATTACATTACTCCCTTAATTGCCAAGTGTGATTATTACTATGATACATATACATGTAATATTGCGATTAACTACACACGCATAAGCTGACAACTACAAAACTTTGAATATAATGACAAATAAAAATGCAATGGAAATAAATACAAACAAAATTGAAATTTTCTATTTAAACGGATGACACTGTCTTATACGGCTGCCTTACCATTTAATATGTGCAAACAAATTTGAGATTTCTAATTTTAAATTATTCTGTTATATAATATAATAGAAACGATCTATCATAAATCTATATCAATACTGTCATAAAAATTAACTTTTAACAATTTTTGGCCAATAGACATCTAATCCACCGCATAAACAACATCTGAACGTAACGCATGTTGCAGTGTAAATTTTAAATAAAACTTCCGATAAAATAACATCTTTGTTTCTGTAGTGAAGCAAGATTAATGTTGATAAATCTGCGACTATACCACTAATTGCTGAGTTTAATCTAGATTAACATAAGCTGTGTGTGTATGTATCTTTGTGTGAAGTAGTAGGTCTATCGTATATAATACGTCTTTCTCACTCTTTCTCTTTCTCTATCTATCTATCTATATATAGAGAGATATTTAAAACCTAAATAGATGTGCACGTGAAGCATACAAAATTAACATATTAATATTTTATGCTAAATATATTTATATATCATTTATATTTAGAATAATTTAACAATAATATAAGCATTTTTCAATATATTATTAAAATTATATTCAATAAAAAATACAATATATAGTTCAATTTGGTATTACTAGTACCCGGTGCTAGTTCGAGTCTTCCACTTATATCTTAGTATATTATTAATCATTAAATTATATTAATTAATTTTTAATGAAAAAACTTATACAATCCGTTAATGAAATTAATGTAAATCAACTTTCTAATGAAACTCTATTTGCACTAACAATGACGTTTTTAACATGCTCTAAATTTATAAAAAAAGAATCCTTAGGGTTAATACATTTTATTTATACTTATGATTTATTATAAATAAACTCTTTTTTTGTTTTCACTTGGTTTAGTGTTTTGTTAATCAATTAAGCAAGCGGGGTGACATTTGATCTGAGAATATTCTCGTAAGTTTATAAACTTTTAAAAATTAATATTATTTTACATACTAGGTAGCTTGCTACTAACACGTTTTTATATATTATATTTATTTGATACAGAGTTTCATTATGACTATTTGTAAATTGAGATTACGTGCGACTTGATCAATCTGGGCCGTATGATCAGTATTCCGATTCATGCTGACCCTCCGATCTACCTACATTTAAAGTTTTATAACACATTATATAAAAATGAATCTTATAAAATACAAAACTAGAACAATTTATACTCGATAAATCATTAGTTCGTTAATCTCAATAGTGAAGCATTTACTCATAATCATAATGAAGCAATATGACATGAACTCTATAAAATAAATACAAAATTAAAAATTAAAATAATTGTTAAAAATTGTAATTTTAAAACGTACCAGGCTAGCGGTGCATATCTCGTATATACGCATATGTCCATGGAATGGTATAGAGATACATGCGATTACCTATGTGGGTGTGTATAGACATGCACATTTAGTCTTTAAGTATACACACGAAAGTATATATGGGAGAGAATAACTGTGTTCGATTATTTCCAACTTAGAGAGAGAGAGAATACAACATATATACATATATATAAATATATACGCTTATAAATACGTTTGTAAACACATCTTTAAACATGTGTATTATATGATTATATATTTCCACTTAGGAAATATATGTGTACACACAGATTTATAAACTTTTTTAGCTACCTTAAATTAGATGTTAGATGAAATGCTAAATGTTTTGTATATGTGCTCATTTATGAATAAGATACGTATATATCTATGTATGTAATATATATCATATATCTAGAGAGCCTCATATAATATTTACACGCGCACGCACGCACACACACATATATATGTGATCCAACAAGTGCTCAATTCTTTTGTGACGTCAAAAAATGTTGGAGCACTTCTCTGTATTTTTTTAATATGTATCATCTGCAAACGTGTATTGTGTAACACTATGTTCTTTTAGATAAGCCTGTAAATATTTCAGTTAGTAGCAGTGATATATGCGTAGTAAAAAAATGCTACGGATTAGTAATTAAATTAGATTAGTAATTAATAAATTAATAATTAAATATTTTCGTAACATTTTTTGACTACGGATTTAATCACTGGTTAGTAGCATTGCATTTTATGTATATAAAAATATAAATGTAAATTATTCATATAAAAAATCAAATCACACCATGTATAAATATTAAAAGTTTCAAGGAAATGCATCCATTGTTTTAAGTCTTTTAGAATTTTATAAAATTTAATATGCAATTCTTATCATATTTTATTTTTGGTTATTATTTTAGGTTTCTATTTAATAGATACATAATTAAATACATTTCATATAGGGTAAATTTGTATGTACAACGTACTTTAATATCTTTATACGCCTATATATTAAGTGGATATATGTGTATATATATATAATTGTACGTAGGAGATATCTGTATATATTATTATGAGGATTTTGTACTACATGCATAGAATGGTGCATAAATGTGCATCTTTATGTATACACGTGTGTAAGAACAGATGTATTACTAATAATTACATACATGGTACAAATATACATACAAAATGGAATAGTGTGTATAACTACTATCCATAGGCTGGATTCAAATTTTTTATAAATTATATATATACACACACATACACAACGAAAACAAATGGACGTTGTGTGTGTACGTGTGTGTGTCCCTTATAAACTATCATTTGATGGCTTATGAAATATAGGGGCGACGTGCTGAATCTGTGTATGTCACATGTTATGTCATGCCGCATGTATATCACATGTATATGTTGTTAACTTCTGGTTGTATGTATATGAGATGTATCTCTATATGTATATGTGTGAGTTTTGAACGATGAAGGTGAAATTCTAAATTTAAATTTGAAATTATTTATACATGTGTATAATTCTCAGGATACAGCATATATTACTATTACTAGTGTTTTACTTAAGTTTATTACATATTGAAACTATTAAATTTTAAAACTTAAAATTTATTTACACAAATTACCTTTTGAGATGTATCCTTAATAAATTAAAATGTATTTTTTATTGTTCATTTCGAATAAACATGCTAATTAGACTTATTATAATTTACAAATCATAGATATCAAATCTAGGTGTAATCTTTAATTCGTTTAGTCGTAACTAACACGTTACATCTAACTATTAGATTGTAACAAATATTCAAAATATTAATTTAATTATTCAATACAATTTATTATATATAAAAATATTACAAACATACAATATTCACATCCAATCTAGAGCACGCTGAGAAAAGAGCACTGCAGCATGGCTTTATTTATGTTACATTATTCTAAATATAAAATATAAATTGTAATATAAACACAAATGAGAATTTGATAACCTTTTAACAAGTATATATACTTTTAAGTATACTAACATACATAAGAGGTAACATGTCTAGATTGAGTGTAAAATACACACACACACAATATATATATATAATATATATCTATATTATATATATATATATATATATAATTACGCTGTTAAAGTTTTTATGCTTCACCTACGATATCTATCTTATCTAATATTTATATAGAAATTATCTGCATTTTAAAAATGTATATTACATATCATATACTATGTGAATTTGTTCTAGAGCACCTAAGTGTGTACTATATATGAACAGGCTATCTCCCACTATTGAGATGGACTTCACACACATTATGTTAATCAAGATTAAACCATTAGCATTTATACTACTGCTTGTTTCTTTGTATACTGGGCCCTTGCCCATTGTAATGAGTATAGAATACAAGACTATATAACAGCATCTTGAGTTTTCTGTATATGTTTATAAGAAAAAACATATACATTATATTGACAATTTACACTAATTACTTGCAACATGAGGTACATTTCTATTTAGAGTTCGCTATATATACAAACGTATATCAAAGTGTATATAAATTATGAATGTATAATATTTGCTTAAAATTTTAAAGAGCAAAACTTTTAAAACGTCGTTTGTAAATAATAATTGATATAAAAACTCCAGATATATACAACTTATTTATAATATGTTAACATCCATAAATAGGATTTCTTATGTTATGTGTAGTTGTATGTCACACATCTCTCTCTCTCTCCTCTCTCTCTCTCTCACACACAACACACCACACACACAATCGCTACTCAAGTATATCAGATAACACTGCTTAGGATTTTAAAATAGCGTATTTAGGTCATGCTTTTGTATTTGAATTCAACGTATTGGCCAAAAACAGTTACTGTTTACATGACAATATTGATAACAGATTGTTTCTATTATATTATATAATATATATAATTTAGAACTAATTTTAAATGGTAAAGCCCGTGGCTGCATGAGTTGTGTATATCAGTTATCTATATATTTTACACATTTTTAAATGTGTAGATATACTTAGGTACTCTAGAACATTGTCACATAAACGTACATATATGATACAGTATAGACATGTATTTGCTTTCTGAACATCTGCATAACTAATTAATTTAGTGTTTTAATTTTTATTGTTAATATATAAATAAAAGTAAATAGTTCTTAAAAGCCACTTCTTAATAAAGATTAAGTTTTAATTCTTAATTATAATTTTACCCTCGATCAAATTCTACATTTGCATAAATACCCATAATTAAAGTTCAACACACTTCAAAACCAAATAGACTTAACAAATTAAAGTTTAAAAAGTCAACATAAATAATTTAAATTTTAATATTATTATTTAAAATTTAAACTATCATAAGTATAAAATGTAAAATATAAGATTTATTTTAAAAACTTCATATACATATTAAACTAATGAAATATTTTTTTATTATTTTATTTATATATTTTACTTAATATAGAACAAATACTTACACGTTTTGCTTTCTCTCACACACGTCTCCTACGTACCGTTGAATCGGATTAATAAATCAGGCTTTAATTAATTTCACGTCGTCTTAAATTTGAACACGGATAACTTTACAGCATTGGATTATAAAATTGACGGTCCAGATCTATTATGTGCCCACAATTGAGCAAAACTAAAATGAGTGTGGATAACACATCTAACAAATTAATTAATAGTTATTGTTGTCGACAAATTTTAAGTTTTCAAAATATTACTTTAAAAAAAATAAATTTCTTTAGTCGTTTTTTAACTATAAAAGTCCTTACCAGTGTTTCTCATTTTGGTGTTGATTTTAATTTTTATAGCTATATTTAATATACCAATATTTATTAATTATCTACATTTTATACATTCAATACATAAACAGAATATACACACTATTACACATTCATATGCATATAAATAGAATACCAACGACAACTATTTCGGAATAACTAATGTTATAAACAGTGATATATGCCGCAGTAAAAAAATGTTACGGATTAGTAATTAAATTAAATTAATAATTAGTAAATTAATAATTAAATTAGTAATTAAATATTTCCGTAACATTTTTCAACTACGAATTTAATCAATGTTATAAATGCATAGGTTTACAGCTTAGCTGCTACTTCACTGAATCCAGTGTACGAAGAAACAAGCAGTAGTACTGCTATTGCCTTGTCTATTGTAATACACAGAACTGAGTATTGAATTACAACGAAGATTTTCTTAAAAACATATACAGACTATTTGTGTGGTGTTTTATTTAGAATTTACATTAATTACTTTAAATAAAAACTATTCTATTTAGAATTCTAATTGTATGATTGTATATCATATATATATGAACAAGTGAACATAATATAAAACATTAGGAAGCTTTCCTTAAATTTTGTAAAGAAATTAAAGTTGTTAATTTGTGTGGAGTTTTATTCTAGTTGCTGAGAATAAAATCTGCAACATGTATGATATATTATAGTTCTATTTAGACTTCTAAATTATTTAGATATACTAGTACACATGCTCAGTCTTAACAATTTAATAATATTTTATTATTTACCCATTTATTATCTTTAACTTAATAAATTTATTTCTAAGTTTAAACCTTTAATTCAGTTGTTATGTTTAATTTAGTGAGGTTATCTCAAAATTATACTCTTAATATAATTGTTATTCTTAATGAATTTATTCTTAAATTAGACCCTTAATGCAATTGTTATTCTTAATATCGTGCATGACTTAATTATTTAATAAACCTCTTAATCTTTATTCTTAACATGGTGATTTTATTACCCTTGCCAGGTCACTTAAAAAATAGTCTGAATGATGGTTACACTTAAGTTTTCACTTAACTTTTATTTTAAAGGTAAGGGAATAAGACAATTAAGTTAAGGGTTGGTGTGAATGAGTTTTACAATTGAATAATTAAGTTAAGGAATTATCGGATGGTGAGTTTAGGATGATCATCGGATTGAATAAGATATATTAGATGGGGCATCCATGACACTCACAAAGTCTCTTCACCTAATTGTTATTCTTAACACGATAGGTTTATTCCTAAGTTAAATTCTTAACTCAATTGTTATCTTTAACTTGGTGAGTTTTAAATAGTAAGTTTCACCTTTGCCGAGTTTCTTAATGTATTTAACAACAGCTAGTCGAACCACCCCTAAGACCTAAGTGCATCAAATAGGGTTGTTTCTCACTCATTCAAAGACTTTGACACGAATTACAATAAGTAAGAATAGTCAACTTCCAAAGTAAAAAAATAAGATAATAATAAAAATTATGATAACAAGCCAAAGGTATTTTCTACAACCTTTTGCAACAATCATCTAAAGAACTCCAAGAGACACATCATGTCATAGTTTTTACTATGACCTTTACTTTTACTTTGGAGTTAACTGTTGCTACCTACTGAACTATGTTAACAAGCCCTAGATGTAATGCAAAACATCCCTGCTTAGTGCACTTAGGTGTTTAAGGTGACTGGCTATCACTACCTCAAGAAACTCTCTAGGCGAAGGTGTCACAACTCGATACAGAATGCAGGATTCCGGATACAAGATACAGGATATGAATACAGAATATAGCTACAGGATATTCCTACAGGATATGCCTAACTAGAGGATATGCTACAAGATATGCCTAAAGGATAAGGGTCACCATTTTTAGCTCATGACTAGATTAGGCTCATGACCAGATTAGCTCTTGGAGTTGTGAGCATAAAAGTTCCAACCTAATTGTTGTACAATCAATTACTATCAACACCAGTCTTTCAACGATCAATCTTGTCTTGTCTTGTCTTGCTTCTTGCTTCATGTTCTCTCCTTATCTTGTTCCTAGTTCCTATCTTGCTCCTGTCTTGCTCATGGTTCCTGTCTTGTTCCTAGTCCTTGTCCTGCTCCTGAGTCAAGCCTCCTTACTTTTGGATCGTGACTTGACAATTTGATAGTAACTCCTTTCATAGCTCTTTGATTCCCAATTACTTTTTTTCTCTTTGGTTTCCTCCTTTGTTTTCCTCTTCTTTTTCCTTTCATAGATCATGGCCAATTTTGGCACTTTTAACGTGAGCACCAAATGTTGCTTCACAAGATGGCCACTTTGCGCCAAGTGGTCACAGATTTGCAAGGTTTCACCAACGCGGCACATGCAGCTACTGATGCATCCTCCAAGGCTGCTGCGCATGCTCTCTCTCAAGCATCTGTGGTTTCTTCTCCATCGAACTCTTCTCCAGAGCCAAAGATCAGCATGCCGAAAAAGTTCAGTGGCAATTGCGCCGATTTTCAAGGTTTTCTGAATCAGATCCGGCTCTTGATCCGCATGCAACCATGCTGCTACTTGACTGATGCGCAAAAGGTTGGCCTTTTGGCATCCTTACTAATTAGATCTTCACGGGCTTGGGTTGCCCCTTGCTGGAGCGTGACAACTCATTAATGGAAGACTTTAAAGGTTTCGTGGCTGCCTTTGAAGCCTGCTTTGGAGATCCCAATAAGTACCATTCTGCATGCACAAAGTTACAAAAGCTCACACAAGGATCCCGACCAACTTCCGTCTATACATCCAAATTTCAGCAACTTTGCACAAACATTCTATAGGACGAGATTGCATTGATCGAACACTTCCTTTTGGGTTGAGAGACAACGTGAAGGACCTTCTCCTTACGTTACCAAATCCAAACATTAGCGGAGATCATGCAATAGGCTGTTTGCTGCGACAACCGTTTGTTCGAGCGTCGTCAGGAAAAATCCCATCAGCAGTTCCTGCAAGCCAATTTTGCAGCTGTGGTACATGTTCCTGCAACACCTTCTAGAGTAGTTCCTATGGAGGTTGAGAAATACAAGCATGGCTCACTTTCCGTTGCTAAGAAGCAATGTCGCCGCAGTGAAAATCTATGTTTGTATTGTGGTGAAGTAGGACACATGGTGGTGGAATGTCCTATTAAAACACATGAAGTTGAAGCTGAAGTTTAGTCGGAAAACTTCAATGTCCACTTCGTCTAGGAGCCGTGAAGTTGGACGTAGGCGCAGGCTCCATTGGTGCTGCTCATACCATTCCATCACTCAAGTTTCCTGTACACATTCATCTTAATAATTGAGAGCTCAAGGAGTTTACCCTGTTAGATACTGATGCAAATACATGTTTCATGGATGACACTTTTGCAATCAGCATGGCATTCCGGTGGTGAAGTTGAAGCGTGCAGTTCCTATAGAGGTGGCTGATAGTCGTCTGATTCCTTCTGGCCCAATTACCCATGCTACCACACCTCTCTCTTGCAGTCATGGCTCATTTAACTGTTCGATTTTCTTCAACTTGATCAAGACCCGGTCAACCTTCATCATTTTGGGCATGCCATGGTTCGTGGTTGTAAATCCTCAGATCGACTAGAGGTCTAGAACACTCACGTTTTCCTCTTTGGCAGCCAGGATCAATCATGTACCTTCCTATGTGCAAGATATGTCCTTAGTGTCTGAGGCAGTACAAGCTACAGGATTGACTGTGCATGTTCCTATATCAGTGTTGAAGACTCCTCCTTGACAGGAGTCAATTCCTTAGCACATCCGCAAGCTCTCTCCACTCCTATAAGTTCGCGAATTCATGTACAAGGTTCTTCCAATCCTTTATCAGTGTCGAAGCTTCCTCCTCAACAAGATCCACCTCCTGTTGGTTTGTTAGCACATACGTAAACTCTCCTCACTCCTGTGCATCCACGGACTTCTGTACAGGATTCTTCCAATCATGTACACTTGTCAACATCCACACAGGTTTTTCCCAATCCTGTCTCTTTTTATTACTCTGCTTCTATTTCACCCCTCAAGATCCTTCCTTTTTTTCAGTCACAGTTCCCTCCTCCTCTCCGAGTTCTTACCACTACCATGCGTGAACTTGCCACTAATCCTGCTTCTTTTTATTTTTTTGCTTTTCAAGTAACTCCTACGTCCTCTTTTACCTTTCCTGATATCTGACCCCTGTTTTTCAATCTCCTTCTCATACTCCTTCTCATACTCCTTCTCATTCTCCTCCTTCTTCCCTACCATCCAGTATCACTCCGTTCAGGATGTTTTTGACAAGCACAAGGCTACAGTTCTTCATGTTCACAGGTCCTACGATTGTCCTGTCAATTTTGCGGAAGAAAAGACTTCACCGTCGGACTGATTTATGCACTATCACCTACAGAGTTGGAGGTTCTTCGTGAGAACAACTTGGCATCCAGCTTTTCGTCACTCAAAGTCCTTGCAGGAGCACCTATCTTCTTTGTCAAAAAGAAAAATGAGAGTTTACATTTAGTTGTGGACTACAGGGGTTTGAATCAAGTCATCATTTGGAACTGGTACCATTGTCATTGATTTCGGAGCTTCTCGATCGACTGTGTGGAACAAAGGTGTTCACGAAGATCGACTTATGAGGGGCCTACAATCTTGTACGGATTTGTCCAGGCAATGAGTGAAAAACTGCCTTTCATATAAGGTATGGACACTTCGAGTACACGTGATGCCTTTTGGACTTACCAATGCCCCATCCGTGTTCCAACACATAGTGAACGACATTTTTTGCGACTTCTTGGACCAGTTTGTGGTGATCTACCTTGATGATATTTTGATTTTCTCTAAGGACCAGGCGGCACATAACAAGCATGTACAATTAGTTCTACAGCGGCTTCGCGAGCATGTCCTGTACGCGAAGTTGGAGAAGTGTTTTTTCGACAGGGATTTTGTGGAGTTCTTGGGCTATATCGTCTCTCCTACTAGTGTATCCATGGACATGCACAAGGTGAAGACCATCGTGGAGTGGAAGAGGCCCAAGTCTGTATGAAACATACAATGTTTCCTTGGTTTTGCAAACTTCTATAGGTGGTTCATACAGGACTTCTCCAAGTGTGTATTTCCACTCACGGAACTCACCAAGCGCATAGGGGTTTTGTCTTGGTCCGACAAGGCAGAACATGCATTCACAGCACTCAAGGACGCCTTCACGACAGCTTCGATCCTAGCACATCCTGATACTTCCCGTTCTTTCTTCGTTGAAGCAGATACTTCGGATTTTGCGGTAAGTTCTATCACAAGTTGGAGAAGACAAGTTACTCCATCCTGTCGCCTTTCACTCTCATAAGTTCCTTTCGGCAGAGATCAATTACGAGATTTATGACAGGGAACTCAAGGCCATTGTGGATTCATTCGAGGAGTGGCAGCACTTCCTGGAAGGTACTGCACATCCTGTACAAGTCCTTATGAATCATGATTGTACTTCTATATTGGCCAAAAATTGTTAAAAGTTATTGTTTATATGACAATATTGATGTGTTTATATTATAACAGAATAATTTTAAATTAAAAATTAATATTAAATGTAAGCGCGTGATGTTCTCAAATAGGTGTATAACTTTAAAAGAAACATTTTCAATTATTTTGTATTTATTTTATTACATTTTGTTATTACCATACATTATATTTAAGTTTTGTAATTCAATCAATCTACTAATAAAATAAATTATCGTAAAATATTTCTTGAAATACATGTAGAGTGTACTTTATATATTAAAATCCTTGTATTTAAATCAAATAGTAATTCTGTCAACTTAATACATATGTAACCCTTTCACATATTAATCATCTGGTAATAGAAGTGTGCTTACATATATATAAATATACATGCATATTTATTAAATATAATTAGTAAGTAATAGATAGATAGATATATTTATTATTTATTATATGTATTATACACATCTATACAAATTCACATATATAAAATGGAGACTAACATAACAATAGAATAGGCTCACACACGCATGCATCCACGTATAATACGACTTGTTTTGTATATATATATATATTCTTTTTAAATTATGAATATTTGATTGAATATTAAACATTTGCTTACGAACAGTAATATACTTTTTTATAACTTTAAAAATCAAGTCTAGCCAGTAATTTAATTAAAGATTTTTAAGCTTAATATACAAGTACTAGATACTTAAGCTATTACATATATTAGATATATGCATGCAATTTAGTCTGCGTCCACAAATGGAAAGATAGTACATCCTAGGTTATCCGCATGGTTAACCACGTCCAGTTAAGTATGATTAACATTAATCCTAGTTCGTTGTCCACGCCCCATTAACACACACACACACACACACTTTAGAAGCAAAATAGCTTACATACATCACGTTTAAATATCACCACATGACAAGCATTCTATAATAAATTTATTTATTTCGTTAAAACTAATAAATATAAGATAAATTTTAAAGTTATAAATTTCTGCTAATTAAAAAGCTTATTTTTAAAAAGAAAGATTTTAATAAATGAAACATTATTATTATATATTATATGCTAAATGAAACATTATATTATGTGATTACATTTTGTTATGCTACCATACATTATAAATTTTAGACAGCATTACTTTAATTTATTTGGCATTTTTAGGATCTCAAAACTAACGGTTCAGATCATGTGAACTCTGGATTATAAATGCACTGAGAAACTAAAAATGATAACATATCTGATAAACTAATTAAAAGTTATTGTTGTTAACTTTGTAAACTAATTATAAGTTTTTCAGATATTACTTATATATTTTATTTTCTTTGGTTGTTTTGAATAAATATAATTAAACCGTCAAGTCCTTCGGAAATTGCTGCTATTGGTGGTGATTTTACTTTTTACATTAATTTATTTTAATTTGTTTATATATGTTACGTTTTGTGATTGATTAATATGCACATTTATCAATTATATTTTCAATATATAAACAGAATATACACAGTATTACACATTCATATACATATAAATAGACTATCAACGATAATGTTTTAAATGCATAGGTTTACAGTTTAGCTGCTGCTTCACTGAATCCAGTTTACCAATAAACAAGCATTAGTTCTGCTATTGCCTTGTCTATTGTAATACACAGAACTGAGTATTGAATACAATCAATATATATATATATATTATATATATATAAAAGGAAGATTTCTTGTCGAAGTATTAATTTGTAAACACTATTGAATACAATTTATTATATATTTATAATACATTCACAATGTGATAACATCCAAATTTTAGAACACGCTAAAACATCAATATTTAAAATGAGATGGAGAATATGTAGCACAGCTTTTGAAATGATTAAACTTAAGTATTGAGTATACTTTAAAAACTAAGTATAAAATAATATATAAACACAAATAACCAATTAACCTTTAACAAGTATATATACTTTTAAGTATATCTAACAGAGATCGCATACTTAGATTTAGAGTAAAACATATTCACACACTTTAAAATTTTATGCTTCACGTACTATATTATCTTATATAATGTTTATATAGAAATTATCTGCATTTTTTAAATGTATATTACATATGTGAATTTGTTCTAGAGCACTTAAGTGTGACCCACACACACGTTATGTTAATCAATGAATATGCTTGTTTCTTTGTATACTGCCCATTGTAAGGACTGATCGTGAAAACTAACTAAAAACATATACAGAAAACTCAAGATGCTATTATATTGTCTTGTCTTTTATACTCATTTCCCTTAATCATAATTAATTAAATTATTATTTTAATGATTTTATACGCATTTAGAAGATATAAATTAAAAAGACCTTCACGGTTAATGCATTCTATCTGTATACAGGATTTGCTATATAAATTTTACTGGTTTTTAGTGTTTGCCTATTAATTAAATTTTAATTAATTACCACAAATACAAGAGGGCCAAAGCGTTCCATGTTTTTAAGAAAAAAACCATATTATATTCAAAATTTACACTAATTACTTGCAAAATGGGGTACATTTAGTTTGCTATACATGTGTATATGTATATAAAATGTATGTATCCTATGAAATGCATAAAATTTGCTTAACAATTTAAAGAAACATGTGTAAACAATATTTGATATATAAATATTAAATTGTGGAGTCATAAAGCCCTTTATAAATTTAAAAAGACATTTTCAATTTTATTTTGTATTTATTTTTATTACATTTTGTTATTACGTACATTATATTCAAGTTTCTTATCTAATCAAAATATAAGTATCAGTCTACTAATATACTAACTAATCTATATATAATTATACGTAAAATATTTCTTAAAATACATGTAGAATGTACACTGTATACAAACTCCTTGTATTAAAATCAATAGTGTAAATCTTTTCACATATTAATCATGTTAGGTAGCCATTTTTTCTTAAGTGCTTTAGTCTTAATAAAAAGCCACAATTTTACAGATTAGAGACGTGAATAGAAGTGTACAAATATATATAAAGATGTGTATACACACAAAGCATAATAATGTAAATATATCAATATACATATATTTATTAAATATAATAGGTAGTAAATTTGTCATGGAATATATAATGACTATACAGAAACATGTAATATACAAATGCCATAACATATAGAACAGGTGTCTCTCTCACACACGCACGCATGCACGCATAATAAGACATACAAATACGACTATTCGCTAATAAAAACAAAAGGAACGTTTTTGTTTATATATATTCTTTTTAATTTATAAATATTTTATTGAATAGTAAACATTTGCTTATAAAGGACGAAGAGTCAGTATGACTCCCCTGTCACGTGGCACACATGCGACACGTAGCCCACAGAACTGATAATTGAATATAATATTTACACTAATTACTTTAAATAAAAACTATATGTATTGTATTTTATTTAAAATTCTAAGGGTCGTTTCGCACCACACTTAACTTAACTTAAGTGGGCTTAAGTAAGGGAAAATGGATTCGTACTCGCCCTTAAGTTGAGTAACCACTTACTTAACTTTTTTAAGGGTTTGACCACTAAGGGCATTGAATTCACACCTGCCCTTAACTTAAGAAGTCACTTACTTAAGATTTTTTAAGGGTTTGACCACTAAGGGCAGTGCTTTCGCAATCTTCCCTTAACTTAACTTAATTTAAGGGAACAGTGAAAATTTGCAAAGAAAATTTAAGGGAGGTGGGGGGGTCCCTTAGCCACCCTTAACGACTCACGAGGCTCGCCACCTTTTTCGCACCTTCTTTAAAATAAAATAAAAAATAAAATTTTACATGCGTAATGTGCATTTTTTTAATGTAAAATATATATTTATATTTTATATTTTTATTTTAACATATATAATTAAAATAAAAATAATAATAATATGAATTTCTCATTATTCTTAGTATATTCTAAGTATATTCTCCTTCTGCCCTAATTTCTGCCCTAATTTCTATAGGTTTCTGCGCATCATCTCTGTACATCTCTGTAGATTTCTGCGCATCGGGAGAGGAAGAGAAGAATTCAGGAGAAATCAGGAGAGAATGGCAGAAGAACAAGCAGATCAGGTAGTCTTCTTTCCTTTTTCTTCTTTTTTTGCATTCATTTGCATCAGGAGGCGGCCATAGAGACTACTAGCTTTATTCGAGCTCAAGGGGCGGCCCAAAGCCCGACTGCAATTGCTGTCGGGCTTTCAGCCGCCCCTGGCTGGGATGGCACGAGCTCGACCGGCATTGGCCGAGCTCGTGGGCCGGCCGAAAGCCCGGCAGCTACTGCTACCGGGCTTTCTGCCCACCATAGCTATCGGCGCATGGGCCCCGAAAGCCCGGCAGCAACTGCTGCCGGGCTTTCTGCCCACCATAGCTGTTGAGCTCATGGCCGGCCGAAAGCGGCAGCTACTGCTGCGGCTTTCTGCAGCCCCTGGTTGGACTGGCTTGAGCTCGGCCAGCATTGGCCGAGCTCATGGGGCAGTAGAAAGCCCGGCAGCTACTGCTGCTGGGCTTTTGCAGCCCCTGGTTGGCTGGCTTGAGCTCGGCCAGCATTGGCCGAGCTCATGGGGCAACAGAAAGCCCGGCAGCTACTGCTGCGGGCTTTCTGCCCCCCTGGTTGGGATGGCTTGAGCTCGGGCATTGGCCGAGCTCATGGGGCAACAGAAAGCCCGGCAGCTACTGCTGCCGGGCTTTCTGCCGCCCCTGGTTGGGCTGGCTTGAGCTCGGCCAGCATTGGCCGAGCTCATGGGCGGCCCAAAGCCGGCAGCTACTACTGCCGGGCTTTCTGCCGCCCTGGCTGGGCTGGCTTGAGCTCGGCCACATTGGCCGAGCTCATGGGGCGGCCCAAAGCGCGGTAGCAACTGCTGCCGGGCTTTCTACCTCCTCTGGCCACCCACGAAGCCCAGCAGCAAGTGAAAGAACTCGGGCTAGGTCAGCTAGGTATGTCCGGTCGAGGAAACAACAACAATCTTCAAGGGTGGTGGGCGAAACAATTGACATTGGAAATTGTTAATTTATGTTTTCTTTATTATTATTTTTTGTTTTACCACAATAAATATCATGTGTTAAAGATAAACATGAAATATGAAAAAGGATGTATACTAGAAATAGAATATATTTAGTATTTTTTTGTTAAATAAAAAATATGAAATGCAAATACATGTATACACACATGTTAACGCACATGCATATGTATATATAATATTTTTCATGAAGTTTTTACTTGTTTAAACATATCCAAAATATATAAAATTTAATTATCTATAGAATGTACCCATATACAATATTATATATAAGTATATAATTTCATCTCACCATATTTTTTATTTTTATAATAAGTAAAATTACTTTAAATGTTAATAAAAATTAAGGATGCACATATTATTTAAATAATAAATATTATAAATATATTTTAAAGTGATTAAAAATATTTATTACAAATTGAAAATAGATTTTTATTGCAAATTGAAAATTATTTAAAAATATTTATTATAACTTGACATAATAATGTTATATGAAATGTAGATATGTTAAGTTCATTAAAAATAATTAAGTTAATAATCTTAACTTAAATGTAAATATAAAGTATATTATATTAAGGGCAATATTCGAATTCATGGCCCTTAATATTTTTACTTAAGTATCTATGCGAATCCATTGCCCTTAACACAATCCCTTAATTTAAGTAAAAAGGTTAAGGGTTGATGAGTGCGAATCAATTGCCCTTAACAAATTCCCTTAATTTAAGTTAAGGGTTGGTACGAATCCAAAACCCTTAACTTCTCTTTTTAAGGGAGAGTTGGTGCGAATCAAATGCACCCTTAACTTTTACTTAACTTATGCATGCTAATTAAGTTAAGTGTGGTGCGAAACGACCCTAATTATATGATTGTGTATCATATATAGGACAAATAACTGCTGTTTCTGTCTTGACACGTGACATGTGACACGTGGCGTTGCCATATGGGAGTAATTAAAGTTTCTCAAGTTTAATATAGATTGGCTTTTTAAGTTTATACTTACGCGTGGATTCCGAGGTGGCTGTATGACAAAGAAAAATATAAGCAAAATATATATAGTATGTATTAATACATATATGTGTCTTAAATACATATGTATCTAAATTATTATCAATAAAGTGAATAATATTTGATTTTCTTAAATAAAGGTTAATATTTAATATTGTTAGAAATACTATATGATGTTTTTAAAACAATTACTTTTAATTATATTTTACATTTTATACCTATAATAGTTTATATGCTAAATGATAAATTAAAATTTATTTATGTTTTGACTTCTAATTTAATTTGTTAAGTATATTTCGTTTTGAAATTTGTTGATTGACTTGATATCTATGCAGATGTAGAATGTGGTTGAAGATAAATAAGAAATAAAATTTAAAGAACTTATTTTATAGAGTTTTAAATTGCTTCTATAATTTTAATAATTATGAAAATGCCCTTCCAGCAGCTTAAGTAAAATAAATATATTATCGTCCTATAAATTTTATTGCGTGAAAGTTAATTAAAATTTATTTATCTTGTATACGTACAAGATATTATTTTTAAGAAAATAATTTTACTTCTTATACTTAAATCTCTAATACTTATATATATATATATATATATAATATATTTGATTACATATATTATACTTAAAATTAGCAAAATGCTAACCAGGCAAAATGAAAAATATAAAATAAGTACCCTACCCAGTGTAATAACAAGGCTAAATCTAGGTTCTTAAAAATATACAGGCAACACACACACACACACACACACACACACACACACAGACGCGCACGCACGCACAGAGCATTGGTATATTTAATACATTTGTGATGTGTTTGCATGCAATGAGGATCACGTATGTATCATATACATATGATTATATACGTACTAATCATATACTATATTGTCTATTATAGAGATGTGTACGTTTTCAATTTGTAATATAGACACGGATATGAGATAAAAAGAGATTGTATGTGTTGTGTGTTGTTTTGTCATACACCTGTGTGTATGCACAGTGTACTGTATTCTACGTAAACGGAATAAAATGCGTAAGTATAAACACTAAAAATTAAGTGCGTTTCAAAGTTTTCAAATTTTAGTTATCCATTTACAGTATTCATATCTAGTTGTCCATAAGCTTTAAAACCTTTAATTAATTAAACTTTTGGAAAGTTAGAAAAATACTATGATATTAATTAAGGGTTCATAAATTAAAAGCAAATATTCTTACAAGACAACTGCACGAGTATATAAGTATATTTATTATTTAATTTATTTTCATGGTACCGTCTCTTGACAGATGGTTAATTAAACATAATTTATCCATATTCAATTAAAAATAATAAATTTAAATTAACAAAGCAAGAAGGATTAATTCTGACAAAGAATTGGTCGTCATTGAATTATTTAAACCAAGATCTGTGGCATGAACAAAACAACTCAGCTCATAATGTTTATAAGTAAATTATAATACTTTCATTAAGTAATAATAAACTTTTAAGTAAAACAGTATTGATGAGAAGTATCAAACTCCACGTTACACACACTGTAACACATATTGTAATGAAAATATGTTTTGTTTAAATTGGTCAAATAAGTGCATAAATAATATTATGTTCTCTTGTAAATTGAATCATCGGCATTGCACAAAAGTTAAACGAGCCAATGCTAAACACTGAAAGATAAATATTTAAAATCTTACATTTTATTAAACCGTGCAACAAAATTCAGAAGTGAGTCTTCCCTTTTTATTAATCTGTTTTATAAAATTCTTAAATTTTACATTCTGATATTTTAGAAAATTATTGTTACATTTCAAACGTGATTTTGTTAAGTAAACAACAATTTGAAGTGTGGTGGAGTTAAATCTGAGTGTGTACAGTGTTATATTAAAACGTGCCTATGCACGGGATTAGATGTGTACTTACGTGTGTATTGAGATGTCTATAATAAATATACTAGAATATAATTTAGTATAACTGCTCGTACAGATGCATATGCGATATATAAAAAGGAACGTTATTATATATATATCACACATATATATATAAATTAAATATCAAAGATTTAACTGTCATATGCTTTTTTCTAACTTCCATTGATATTCCACTCATTAGAAAACTTTAAATCCAGTCTTTAAAGCTTATTGGAAATGCAATTAACTTTCCAGTGTGTGTATATTTGAACATAAAACTCTTTGTATACATTACACATTATACAACTGTGTATACGCACAAAAAAGAAAGAAACAAAATAGAAAATATAAATATATATTAATTTATGTATTAATCGTATATTATATATGTTTTTTTTTATATAATATAGATGATCTACTAAGCTACTAATCATCCGATTAAGATAGAACCACTTCAAAAAAAGGGAATGTTTTGGTTATATTTTTTTTTTATGCGGGGTACGTAAGGTATTGCATACTTGCATTAACACTCCAGTAACTTTGTAAAAGACTCTTTAATTTATCATGTTATCACCTAGGGTTTAGATGGTCATTTTAGGACTTATGAGTAGGAACTGAGCCTATTAGAATTTAACTTTCGTAAGATTTAGCATTATTTATATAAGGTGATGATGCCAGAGTTATCTTGTAAGATTTAGCATTATTTGAAAAAGGTGATGATGACCACTTGACAATCGCGAGTTATCACTTTTTAGCCTCTAAGTTAAAACTCTAAAATACTCATCAATATAAGTATTTTAAAATGTATTTTTATTGTCTTTTTAAATAAATATGTTAATTACATTTCCAAGTTTTAATTTATATTGAATTTAAAGTTTTATGAGTGAAATATCAAAGTTTTTTTCAAAGTTAGAAAAATTAAATCTTTGATAAGAAGAAAACAATTATGAATTTTAATTCTTTATAATTTTGAATTGAGACAGAGGAAAATAATTTTAAAAAGGTGAATCTATTAGTTAGGGTTAAAAACATTAAAAGTAGGTTGCGAGTTTGTATATTCCATACACAGGCGTATGACGAAACAGCATACAACTTTACATACATACAATACGAAGAAAAAATAGATATATATTTATTAATCATATATTATATATGTTTGAATCTTATACATTATAACTTGTGACTATGATTTTCCGCATATCCGTTGTCACATTGTATTTCTCAAAATATATATACATTTAGATTCTCCCTCTCCCTTTCTCCCTTCTCTCTCTCTCCACACACACACACGCACACGCACTATGACAAATACATACTTTGAATACACTTACAGAATGAGAACATTTTGTTTATATAGT
The DNA here is from genome assembly GCA_003024785.1 of Selaginella tamariscina. Lineage (NCBI taxonomy): Eukaryota > Viridiplantae > Streptophyta > Lycopodiopsida > Selaginellales > Selaginellaceae > Selaginella > Selaginella tamariscina. The sequence continues at coordinate 29,669 of PUQB01000893.1, read as the reverse complement.
TCTCTTTAAGTATATATGCATTTCCATCTATAACATACATGTATAATGTTCAAGTATATTCAATTAAATTACATAGATTTGACTTTCGCGTGCTTTTCTCTACTTCCGATTTGGAGCTTGATTTTTAATTTTATTCAAAAATGTTTTTTAAAGTTAGTCTAACATTAAAAGATTAAATATGAATAAATAGATATAAATATGGTCAATGTATACTAGTATAGCAATTTATTAATACCACATTCTGTGTATAGAGAAAGCCGTACCTGACTACAGAAATCATATAACTTTCATAAAGTTGTCTGCCCGCATTAAGGCAGACACACACACACACATTATCTGATCATTACCTAGCTGTGACACATCATACATATACACAGTGTTAAAACATCATAAGTCCACACTTTAATTACTTATGTTAAACAAGATTAAATGTAGCCTTAGTCAATTAAAACTGCTATTTAGTGTGGTGTACGTGCATTATATTTATGCATCGTATATATTGCATCATCCGCTTTAACAATTTAAAGAAAACTTAGAAATAATCATGAAGTATTATATATAGCATGCAATTTATATTAAATAATGTATAGATACTTAAATTACAATTTAAAGTAATTACATATTTACGTCAAGTGGATGTAAAATAAATCGCCGTCGTCGTCGGCGTCCGTCATCTAATCTCAACAAGATTTTATGAAAATTATCTGATTTCTGTGCTTTATACAAAATCAAAATAACAGCCTCAAAAATAAAGATAAAACCATCCAAGGAAAAAATAAAGCTTCCTAGTTATCAGCACGTGGTCCCATGGTCTAGCGGTTAGAACGTTGGACTTTGACTCCAACAGCCTGAGTTCGAATCTCAGTGGGACCTTACATTCTTATTTTCCTTTTAAATCCAATAAAATTTTAGTATTCGTTCCCCAATGCGATATATATATAATATATATATATTATAGTGTGTGTGTGTGTGTGTGAGAGAGAGAGAGAGAGAGAGAAGAGCAAAATGACGTTAAACTATATATAACATAATTTACCATGAGCATATTTTATAAATTATTATGGAAATACTCATTTTATTATCAATCTCTCTCTCTCTCTCTCTCTCTCACACACACACACACACACAGCTAAAAATGAAGTACAAACTTAACAAACTTCTATACAAGGATGCTACAAAAAAGAAAAGAAGAAAAAAGGGCGACTACTCGGAACTATGGTACAATTTTCCGGATATGTTATTGTATGTATTTGCTAGCTAATCACGCCGATAAGATAATCGCAAATATAGAACCAGTACAAAAAAGGAGCCAATCCAAACTGTAACACTTCAAGTACCTACCAAAAATGTGTAGAAACAAAGATAACAAATCACGCCTATCGCTACCGCCATTGCCACCGTCTCCCTATTCTCCATGTGTTGCATTTGATTCCTGCACAATGTCTGTGGGTGTATGCTCTCTCCTCTCTCTCTCTCTCTCTCTCTCTCTCACACACCACACACACACACACACACACTCATGCTATTAGATGTAAACGATAAAGCATATCCTAGAAAATACCAGGATATGTAAAAAATATATATATACTTGGAGTGTGCGTGATGCTTGTCAATATAACATAAATAAATGATATAACAACAACCTAATTTAACGGTATTAACGTTTTTGATTGGACATTACACTTACCTTAGGAATCACGATGAGCCGCCTCGTTATTTACATGCAACTCAAGATTCCCCTGCAAGCTTTTCCACATCACTTCCCTTTCAGTCTCCTGTAAAGAAATATGAGTGTGTGTGTGTGTGTGTGTGAGAGAGAGAGAGAGAGACAGACCATTTTCTGAACAATAGAAATCATGCTGGAGAGGGAGGCTGTCAAATTCTGTAAAACCTCGTGAACCGCTTCCACCTCTTTCTCAAGGTCGCTAAAATGTTCTTTGTAATTAGAATTTAAATCTTCAACATATCTGTCAAACAAAGTCTGGTTCATCTCCAAGGCCTTCACCTGCATTTCACTTAGTTCCTGAATATTAATACTATAATTACAATATTACCTTTTGCATCATAAGCTTCATTACAGAGTCTCCTAACCGGTTGGGATGAGCATCAGTCGGAATAATGTAACTACCATTATCGGATTTATCCTTTCCGTTTTTGCAGCTTCTCATCATTCTCCTTTACAACAAGTAATGACCTTTAATATGATTATTATAAATATATGGTAAATGTGTTCTAAGAGAAAATATATAGTGTATGTACATATGACATTTGCAACCCTCCGCGGTGTGTACAGAGAATACAGGCTACTATTATGCATACTAATACAAATAACTCACATACATAGGCACAAAAATATGTATATAATTATCATCCTGATGTAAAGCTGGTGTGTGTGTGTGTGTGTGTGTCTCTCTCTCTCTCTCATATATATATCATACCTCTTTCAAGGTCCGTAACGGGATTGGAGGATCCATCCATTCTTCTAGAAGGCACTCTATGGCATCGATCCCATAAACTTCCACCATACTTAACGTGCAGTAAAACTCCGTTCCATAGTGACTCACCATCCTCATCTTCAAGTACCTATAACAACAAAAGGCAAATCATAATCAACATACCATATTATAGTACACTTAAACGAGAATTATATATTATATGTTTGTGTATACGCAGAAAATACAGTTAAATACAGGATTCTATCACACACACGCACATGCGCACACATAAAGACATGCGTGTATTCTTAGGCTAAAATGACATAGAAACTATATGACAATATTAACAGAGGCACATACCTTACCCACTGGGGCTTGGAAAGCTTAAACTTCTGAGCCTGACGGCCATTTTCCGCCTCAAATCGTCCAAAAAATCTCCAGTCCTCAGTAGGATACGTAAGGCTACCAAACAGCTCAACTTCCTTCACGTTAGAAGAGTATAACTCATAATTGGCCACCACAAACACATCAATAAGTGTCTCTTCAGAGAGCTCCACAACCACGAATTTCTCCTCTGCACTACACGGGCTCCTGTAGTACTTCTCCTTGTCGTTGTGGAGTATGTTGTGTGCTCCTTTGATTCCTTGTTTGCTGCTACCAGCTTTGCTCCATGTGAAACAGCTGCAAAGTTGTATTCATCGCCACCTGGCTCTCGTCTGTGTCGAATTCCTGCATAATATCCAGGTGTACTATATCTATATTTACATATATCCGCGTGTATAGCACACATAATAAAGATATATGATAACGGACAGGTCGACCAAACAAATGTGCGTATACAAGTATATCTATATTATGTCATGCATGCATACAGTGTAGTACCTTTTTCGTCACAGTGGTGAGCCAGTTCCATCGCGGTGACCATCTTTGATTTTCTGTATTCGGTAAGACTTAGAGGAGGAACTCTACTGGTGCTGATACTTTTCTATCATCCGTTGAAATTTTTACAATGTCGACCTCTGGTCCTTCCTCCTGATAATCACAGCAGTAAAATAACAAGAAGAAAAATTTGCAACTGAATGTCGTTTCATTTAATAATGTGTATATAGTTTATAGTAAAATCAAGGTAGGTATCTTACGGATAAGCTTAGAGGAGGAACTTCAGATATTCGCTCCGTTGAATCTTTTGCATCGGATGCCTTTCCTAAAAATCAACCAATTATATATTCATATATACATAAGAGACGCATATATATATATATATATATATATATATATATATATATACACCTCTTCCCCAGCTGGAGGCTCAGTTATATCATCCAGTTGTTCTTCATCCTGATTTATTAAAAACCATGCTCAACACAATACACATAAGTTTACACACACATATTTATTACCTCTGTTGAATTTCTAATGTCCTGTTGCTCGTCAGAACTTGCATTGTCTACGTCCTCGGATTCGTCCTGATCCGCTTGGATTTCAACTGCTCCTTGATCCGGGTTTTCTACGATGCTGATATTTTGATCGATGTCCCTCCCTACCATTTCCGAGCCGGTCTCTCCACCGGAAACCCCTCCTGAACAATCCCTTCATTCCTGGAGCAGAATTCTCCATCGGAAACCCTTCCTGAGCCGATTTTTTCATCAAAAAACACCGATTCCTACATCGGGAACTCTTCCCGAGCCGATCTCCTCATCCGCAACCCCGATTTGCACCGGTTTTGAGCGATTTCTTCACTGAAAGACCCACGATCTTCCTGAGCAGCGACATGATCAATGTCGAGAATGAGAATCTGCAGCATGAGCAGAATCCAAACGAGAGCAACAACGCAGCTCCCGCGGCATGAATTCCTCATGATCCGATCCTTACCTACTTAGAAGCGTCTGAAGTAGATCTACCGGACAAGAATGTGACACATATAACAAGAAGCAACAAAAACCTATTTTGAATCTGTAAGCCTGTCGACGCATGCGCCCTAGCGCAAAATCTGATGCCGCCATTCAAAAAATAAGAAAACCTTGTGTTTGCTTCCAAGACTAATCATCTTTCGTCATCATCGACGGTTAGATCACACCACGTCGTTTCCCTCCAGCTCAGAGGCCACAGTGATCCAGGGTTTTGCCCTAAGCAGAGGTTGTGTGAGCCCTAATTTCTTAGGGCTTTTTGAGGGTTTGTCAGGCGGCGGCGCTGCGGAGCAAGAGAGAAGCCGACTATGGGTGAGCATTGTTTGAGAGAGAGATGATCTGGTTGCTGAAGCCGATTATGTTTCTTCTTTCTTCTAAGCTTTACTTATTTTCTTCTTTTCTCAGGTATTTCTCGCGATTCGCTCCATAAGAGGAGGGCTACCGGTGGCAAGAAAAACCAGTGGAGAAAGAAACGGAAGTAAGTATTTTGATCATATGGGTTGTATTAGTCTGTCTGTGGTTATCTCTGCTTCCGTGTGTTTATATGCGTTTACACTTAAAGCTAGCATTTTGATAGATTATAAGTATTAGGGAGCAGATCGGACACAAAACAATAAACCCAACATGATAATGTGTGCTAATGCATGATATAAATATTTTTTTCTTTGTTTTTTTAAGGTACGATCTGGGAAGGCAGCCGGCAATGACGAAGCTTGTTAGCGGTACTAAGACCGTTCGTCGTGTTCGTGTTCGCGGTGGTAACTTCAAACTGCGTGCACTACGCCTGGATTCCGGCAACTACTCCTGGGGTAAGACAAAGATACACATTCATAAGCCGATATATAAGTATTGCTTTGATGTTTTAAGGTTCGGAGTCGGTAACCCGCAAGAGTCGTATTCTGGACGTGGTATACAATGCATCTAACAACGAGCTTGTCCGTACGCAGACACTTGTGAAGGGCGCCATTGTGCAGGTCGATGCTACCCTTTCCGTAGCTGGTATAACCAGCACTATGGTGTTGATCTCTCCAAGAAGAAGAAGCCTTCTGCTGTTAAGAAGGAAACCGAGGTATATTATAAATATCCAAACATATATGTAAATATACATATGTGTGTGTACAGGACGGTGAAGGTGCTACTGAGGAGGAGAAGGCAAAGAGCAAGTCGCTGCTGCGTAAGCTGGCGAAGCGTAACGAGAATCAGAAGCTGGACCCGCATCTGGAAGAGCAGATGGCGAGTGGAAGGCTCTATGCCTGCATTGCTTCTCGTCCTGGACAGTGTGGCCGTGCTGACGGGTACGTGTGTGTGTGTGCGTGTGTACATCTATTATATGTCGTCTATGACATAAGCATATACATAGTATTCGATATATGTAAAGTATTTAAATATGCAGGTATATTCTGGAGGGAAAGGAGTTGGAATTCTACCAGAAGAAGATCCAGAAGAAGAAGGGCAAGGGTGCGGCTGCGTAAGTCCTTACTTTCCTTTTTGTTTTTGAGTTCTAACATCATTAAGAAATCAAAACCGTATGTTTTGTGATATTATTGCTAGCTCATTTTAATGTGATAAATCAAAGTACATTCTTCAATAAGATAGTTTTCTGTCCACCAGAATATATTTACATACGAAGTTACGATCTTTTAAGTTTTTTAGTATTAAAAATAAGAAATGGTAAATTCTAAATTCTTTGATTTATAACTCGTTATAATTAAAGTATTGTGACTATTGTATATTAATAACATTATAAGACTATATTATGGAAAATATTTTATTTCACTATGGTTATAAGTATATTTATTTATGTCAAAATAAACTTGTCAAAGTTTATAATATATAATATTCTTATCCAACTGTATGAATATATAAGATGTATATTTAATATAGACTTATTAAAAACATCTTAAACGTATTAGAACTTATTCACAAACTTATCAATTTGAAGTAGATGATGGTTGAATTGAATGAATAACTACACCTAATTGAATGAACAACTACACCATTATAAAACATACACAATACATATATATATACACATGATAAAATTTAAATTTATATAATAATTAAAAACAAGTTTTGGTATCGATACAAAGCAAAATTTTAAAAATAAAATGAAACATTATTTTTAAGAATAATTTGTAATAATATATTTTAATATGAATAAACATAAACTCGAATCTTTAACAGCAATTAATAACTCAAGCTGTCTTTTGGTATATGTTTGCAAGAGTATAATTAGCACAAGAAATTCTTGATTAGAATGGTTAAACAAAACATGTTTAACGAGTGTTATGTATTTGGCAACCATTGTGTGCCATCGACAAAGTTGAGGGTCAAGAAGGGGGTAACTTCCATATCAGAGAGCTCCTGTGACCACGGTACTCTGTTTGTTAATGCCGCTCCAGGCCCGTAGCATTTATATAATCCAAAAGATACAGTCCTGTTTCAAAAAAACATATTTATGTGTGTGTGCGTGCGTGCGCGCGTATGTACATATATTACATAACTATATACGAAGAGAGAGAGAGAGAGAGAGAGAGGGAGAGAGTGTTTTGATGTCACTTAACGCAAACTTGATTAAAAATGTCATGTATGGAAATCACACTTACACATAGAGAAACACACACGCACACAACTGTATCTGTGTGTGCATGTTGCGTGTGTGTGTGTGAGAGAGAGAGAGAGAGTTCTAACCTAGACAACATGCAAGCTCAAATCAAAAGTGCATGTATGGAGATCAGACAAAAACACACACACAAACTCTACGTGTGTGTGAGAGACAGAATTTTTTGGTCAATTTACCTAGACAACATGCACTTTAAATAAACAAATGTCGTGTAATTAAGTGTCATGTATGGAGATTACATATACACAGACAAAAGACATACACACAACTGTATCTGTGTGTATATGTGTGTGTGTGTGCCTAGACAACGTGCAAATTTAAGCCTCTCTAACTAAATAAACAAATGTCGTGTAAGAAAAATGTCAGGTATGGAGATCAGACAAAAACACACACACACAAACTATATCTGTATGTGCATGTGCATGGTGTGTGTGTGTGTGTGTGTGTGAGAGAGAGAGAGAGAGAGTGCGTGTGTTCTAATGTAACTTTTCCTAGATAACAAGCAAACTCAGGCCTCTCTAAATAAACAAAATGTAGTGTAATAAAAAATTGTCATGTATGGAGATCAGACAAAACACACACAAATGTATGTATGCGTGTGTGTGTGTGTGAGAGAGAGAGGGAGAGTTTAATGTAACTGACATGCAAACTCAAATAAACAAATCACGTTAGAGTTCTCTCTTTCTCACACGCACACGCACGCACGCACGCACCCTGTGTCTGGAAACGTCATGGTCCCAGTCATCCCAACCTCGGGAGTCAATGATGTTATCAAAGTAGCTATTGGAGTATACAATACGCGAATACGGTCCCATCGCTCTCCAAGCCACAATAATCCAGTTCCCGTTACCTTGCAGTTCACAAATGAGAATCCTGTGTTCTCATCTGAACTCTGCCTATCCTGTGCTGCCACTGAACCATATGTGTCCGCTATTGAGTGTATCTCACATTGGCTGTTTAATTAATATGTTTTAAGTATCTAACACACACACACGCACGCACACATACACACATGCACAACTTACTTCATAGAGTGATCTACCATTGCCAAATATAAAATCTATAGACCCTTGAATGAAGCAATTTTTGAAGTAATGTCGTCCCACGTCATCACAGAGAGTATCTTGTGCACCATAGAAACCGCAGTTAAAAAAATGCAGCCATATCTCCCAGATATCTTAAACGCTGCCGCTGTTTGCCCATTTACTCCTGGTGGTGGTGGTGGAGCTGTATTCTGTGGAGAAATATATATAATATTATAAAAAAAAGTAAAATTATCAAGTTTTATATAATTATTAAATTGATCATATGATTTTATATAATTATCAAATTGACCCTCTAATTATAATAATATCAAATTAACCCTCTAATTTTGGTATATTACCCGTTAGGTTTAGGTAATAATTAAATTGACCTTCAGTACTATATAACATTGCATGTGGTGTGGCTATATGTATGTATTATTAAGTTGATTAATGACTAAGACCAATTTGAAAATTATATAAAGCTAAGGGTTATTTGATAATTATATAAAATTAAAAGGTCAGTTTGATAATTATATAAAATTAAAGGGTCAATTTGATAATTATAAAAATTTATAGGGTCAGTTTGATAATTTTCCCTATAAAAAGTTTAATTACCTGAAAACTTATATCTCTTGCAATAAAATTTGCACCAAATATTGTTACAGAAGCACTCCTATACGCAGTAAGTGGTTTACCATCGGATCCGATATCACTTGCTGTGGCATTCCATACTATAAGACTCCTGGCAATTCCCGCGCCTTGGAATGTTAGGAATGGTTTAGTAGCTGGAACCACCACCTTTTCCCTGTAATATAATTAATTAAGCTAGGATTAATACTTAACTAATGTAATGCAATTCAGCTAGATTAAATACTTAGATAAACATAAACGAGGCTTTTGTGAAGGTTATATAAAAATGTATAAAAGCTTATCCAATGCAAAGAGAACATCCCGTGACCCTAACTGACGGCGTCAGTCAGAATATGCCGTCAACGGCACCGTCGGATCGTTAATTGTTCAAGAATGTCTTTCTATTCTTCCCCCTACTTGAAACAAGAGGAAAATTTACGTGAATTATGATGCAATCTCCCTCTCTCTCTCTCTCTCTCTCTCTCTCCTCCCTCACACACACACACACACGCACGCACGCACACACACACACACTTGCAATTCCTGAAGATTTCCGAAGAATTGAAATTTGAAACATTTGCACAGCCCAAAGAGATTTAAGACGATTGTTCTTACCAGAAAATGCCTGGACCGATCTGTAGAGTGATCCGCTGATCATTTCCTCTGGAATTGCATCGATGGCATCCTGTACTCTTATGAAACTCCATTACCAGATTGGTCGACAACCAATACACCACACTGCTAAATGTGAGTCTGGAACAATCTGTGCAGATAGTATGCAAAGATTACACACAGCTATGGTGATATGATGAAGTATAGATACTACATTCTTCCTATCCATAGCTCTTCCAAATGAATGTATGCCTTTCCCTTGGTTTTTTTCACGCATGCTATGGAGGTATTTTAATTGTCTTGTTTAGCACGAGATTAATGTCGATTTCTTTTGCCTTTATATATTAATAATGCTTCGTTTGCGTATCAACCTGGACGTCCTCTTCAAAACTCGTCAATATATATATAAATATTATATTACACAAGCACATGTACAAAGGGTAACACTGGAAATACATGAGTATCACACAAAGAAGTAAGTACTGGGAGTAACACACACACACACATGTGTGTGTGCGCGTGGTGTCGTGTATGGTTATTTTAGATTTGAATTTAAAGTTACCGATTAAATATATGCGACATGGTTGTCAAAGATGAAATAGTCAAGCTAAAGTAATGAATCTTTTCATCTTTTAACTGTTAGTTAACTTAAAATTTAGGTTTTAACTGTTAGGTTAATTTGTTAAAAATATTTTAAATGAAAGGGACATTCAAAGTTGGCTGACTGGTTTCAAGCTTGTTTGGTATTCTCTACGTCTATAAAGTGATTTGGTGGGAGAAAAGGGGAGAATATTCCATAAAATAAAGGAAAATACCGACTAGAACGTGAGAAATCACGGGTCGGCCACCTTTTTGTGTGTACATATTATTCCATATGTATATTTACACACACACACAATACTTCTCGATATACACGACATATAATATATTAATATATCCATTTTGGCATATATATATGTTATATATACATCGTATGACATACTGTAGGTATCGGTAGAATTAAAATTTAAAACAAATGACACGACTTACACGTAAGGAATTGATGGCCGACCGAGGAAGAGCGTTGCACTCGTAATCGATGATAAGAAGTCAGCATTTGCAGGAGAAACGGCAGCAAAATCAGGAAAACCACATTTATAATATTTTATTTTATTTATAATATTTTTATTTAATATAGTATATTATATAATGTGTGTAAGTGATGTTTTTTGTTTTGTTAAGTTTCTTCGTCATAAAGTCGTATTTCTTATTAGATAATGGAATATGACTTAAGTTTATGTGAAACTGGCTAACATGTGTTTAAGTCCTACTCAAACTCGTCAAGCATTTATAATATTGGGAAAATAATGTGTATTGTGTGTGTGTGTGTGTGTGCGCGCGTGTTTGTTTTTGGTAAAATTAAGGTTAACAATTGCATTTAACAAAAACGTCAATGTTGGTAGTTGGTTAATAAATGTTTACTGGTGTTGACCACTTCTATTACTATTGGTTAGGTTTTACCGCGTTATTTAAATCGAATATTCAAAAGTAATATCTATAAAAAAATTAAGTTTATCAATAAAATATCAGAGTGAAATATATTCATATATGTACTTTTAAATATAAAAGGCTATAAATTATTGTCGAGTCTCTGAGTTCTGCTTTCCCAGTTGAATGTTCATAAAAGTTCTTCACTGTATATATAATATATTCACTTGAAGACTACAACTAAATCTAGAGGTTTAATTTTGAAGCGCCTGTAATTAGATAATTAAATAATAATTATAATAGATTTAAACAAGAATGCTTTTCTTTTTAACATAATTTTGTACATCGTTTTTTATAGGCATATAATAAGTGATTAGCAAATATTTAGGGTAAACATATAAAATAGTGTTTTATATGTGTGTGTGTGAGAGAGAGAGAGATGTATAACATCTCTGTTTGTTTAGATCATCTTTGTTTAGATAAACATTCTTATACACCCAGTGAACATGTGTAAGTGATATGTGTGTGTGTGTGGGGGGGGGGGGACGATGTTTTATGGACAGTAGAAGTGCATGGGACGCCGGATGTGTAGTGTGGTCACATGAGCTGACACCTCAACAAGCACGTCCATTTTTGGACTTCAATCTCACAGTGGTTGCCCTGATTACCTCTGTTTTCTGCAATTCTTTTACTGATTTTACAAAGTTCAAAGTTTAACGTTCTTAGATTACTTAATATAATTTAAATTTATTTGAAATATTGCTTGCTAATGTGCGTGCAACATCTTTTTCAGGTCTCATAATGCAGTGGCGACTCGGATGAACATACTATAATCATCTCGCGGAGCTCCTGGTATCGAAGTCGTAACTCCGCAACAATCTGTTAAGGAAAGGAGTCGGAGTCAATTTCTCACTTACCTTTAAGCTCCCTTCTGGGCTCGATTCATCACGGTGCGAACCATGAACTCATCTTCCATGCCAAAAGCACCTCTCACCATCTTGTCATCATCAGCTATCACTCCTGTATGCTCCTCGAAGCAGCCAACACGACCTTAGAATGGCCTCACAGATATGTGCATCCGCTCCAGCGAACTGTTACTGCAGTCTAGGTTCGTCCAGATGCCCTTGTCTCGCATAAACGTTTGAGCAGAGGGTAATCTCCGGTACCAACGGACCCAATGACATCCTTGAAAACAGCCTTGGCCATCTAACTCAAGCGGACAACTTCCGGTTTTCCAGAGTTTCGTCAAGAATTTCAGTGGGAACTATGGTTTAAAGCGGAAAATCACGGTGACATTGCCCGTTGGAGAGATTTTAACGATCCTCTGCATGGTGTGGTCATGGTCAACGGTGTCGATGCCGGAAAGCTACATTTAAGTGGTTAAGAACATACTAGCCATAGTTGGTGCCATACTGAAAAAGTCTGGGATTCTTCTGGGCCGCAACTCTATATGCAATGAAGCTGCTCAATACGCAATGGACTATGAGCTCAGTTGGTAAGGTATCATCTCTTTGTGGGCATGATTGCCGATCCTATCTTCTGTGGAGATTACTCAAGCTCAATGCGCAAGGCTTTGATGAAAAAGCTGCCGGAGTTCACAACGGAGCAGCGCACATCGCCGGTTGACTTTCTTGGTATCAACCATTACACATCACTTTGTGCATCGGTGAACTGCAGCGAACGTGGTCAACAGGTCCCTGAAGCTTGAGGTGCCGTTGGATACGATGATCTCAGGAGCTGGATGAAGCTGGTATGTTACACTAGTGACCAAACCAAATGTTCCACCACCATAACCCAGGAGAGGTCGTGGTTCGAGTAGCTTGCCATCGGCAGTGAGGATTGGTCCCAGGCTTTCTTGCACTTCAATCCAATGCCAATGCCAATGACGACTACTTGATAGCGGAGAGCTATGTTTTGAAGTTCAATCTTGCTTTCCAGTACAGGACAATCCGTACCGTGAACGTCAAATAGCCGCAATGTGGTAAATGAGTTCAAACATCTTGTATGCCGTTGCTCAACCAAAACGCTACTGCCAAAGCTTAAAACATGAGTGATATTCCGGCACCGAAAGAGAAGGAAATATGGGCACCTCGATGTCTGCATACTCTCCTATAAGTTCCTTGATAAGGTGAACCACCTCACGTAATTAGTTATAACGTAATTAAATCTATAGATTTCATTATTAATAACAATGTAACTTATTGAATTGACATTCCACTTCAATCACGTCAAAAATGGGATGCAAGGGCATCCATGGATATAATGGAGTGCACGTCAATGCTATTAATAATAATGATATTGACTACAATAATGGTTTATAAGAAATTCATTAAATTTAAAGTATGCTTCAACGTAATCAAGAAAAAATAAATATGTAAACATAAATACTTAATTAAAGAATAAATGAATATGCTACCAATTCATTTTTCCACTTTTTAACTTGGAAAAAGGTATAAGTTCTATGTCATAGAGTTAACTTCGTTTAGTGTTTGAAGTGGAGAAGGCAACATGAAATTAATTTTTTTTAAACTTATGCGATATTAGTTCCTCGAGCATAAAATCAGTTTAATTTATCTTAAATATGCAATGTTGTGGAGTGGTATAAACGAGTTATGCAACAATGTAATACATTTTAAAAAGATTCTTAATTTTTTTATTGATCAAAATTACGATAGGTGCTCCTTAACTTGAGTTCGAGGGCACTTAATACCCTTGAATTTATATAAGAAACAAGTAATTTCTTATCAGATGAAGCTATTTGATAAAGCATATTGTTATAATCATGATGTCCACTATTTTTGTTCTCCATACGGTGGCAGACATAACATGTGTACGAGTATTAATGAGTTAAATAAACGTCTTTGACCTTTATATACACGCACATATATGTTTTACTTCATATAGCGGACAGACATCTTCTAAACAGAGTTAGCCGACTCAGCTTCACAGCTGTCTCGTACATTTCCAGCCGGCTGCACACATTCTACGACACATACACAAGCACAAGAGCAATGCAGTATCTCTTCTTATTCTTCTTTATTTCTTACGCTTCTTCGAAGAACTCAGTGGGACCTCTAGAGGCGCCGGTGTATCAATCAGTGTATCCGGTTCCGGATGAGCCTGCACTGTGGGTAACAGTAGCAGATCTCTTCAACCAGGGATACTCTGAATTTGCAAACCATGGTTTTCAGCTGGACACAACATCCCAGCAAACCCATTCTCAAATCCAAATGTGGCCAGTCCAATGTGCCCGACTCTGCTCGCCGCCCCACAACACTCACATTGATTTCAAGTAAGAGAACTCCTGTCAAAGTTAATGTGCTTGCAGACTGCCTTGCACGGGAAGACAGCTTCTCTTTCTATGATAAGGCAGCTCTGGGCCCGGTCGAAATGCACTTCCCCGCCAATTGGCTATTTCCACTGGTCTCTCGCCTACATTTTCATATTGCTTGCCTCCTCAAAATGGTAATGGCTCCATCTTCTTTGGTGCCAAGGACTACTCTCTCTCCTCCAACAAAGCAAGGATGAACATCCCCCTGGTCAGGATTCCGATGCGAGTGTCTTCCTACAGTGTGCATCTTACAGGTGTTGAGATAACAAAACGCAAAATGAATAACTCTCAAAGCTCCTCTGGTGTTCTCATCTTTTGAATATCTGCTCTCGCTACCGAACGATACATACAGGTATGTTTGTGTGTTTGTTGTGGTAAAGTATCTGTCCGATAAGATACATTCTCATTCTTATGTGACACTGTATTGCACCAGATTTGTGAGCTCGAGGATTCTCTTCACAATCTACGTGTCAGGGGTGTCCAAGAGGCCTTCAAATCCCGAGACGACCCAAGGCCACCAACATATCTAACGAACACTGCTTCCGTATGAACGACGGTGTTATGCGTGCCTCCCCAAAGTTGAAGCTTGTCTTATCAGGCAATGCCCACTGGGTGGCAAATCCAGAGACATACTTTATTCTCAAGCGACCTGGCCTATACTGCCTTGGGATTGTAAGAACACTAGGCAAGGAACCTGCTGCCATAGGGAGTCTCTTACAGGAAGGAAGAATAGTTGAGTATGATCTGGAGAAGAAACATTGGGGTTTAGCACTAAAGTTCCATCCATATGAGAATATTATTACAATATAGTCTAAGAATAAATCATGGCATCCACTGCATGTGATGTGTTGGATGCTTGTAGTTTCAAGTTTCAAAAGTCTTCAAATTACCAAGCTTTCATAATCTGTTATACTTACATACATATGTATGTACCTAAAGTCATATGGGCAAAAGCTGCTGTCGTATTGTTCGAATAATCAATTAGACAATTAATACTGATCTTGATTAATTAAAGAAATGGAATAAATAGTAAATAAATGGATCACTATAGGACTTATATGTATGTTAAATTGTTATGCACAGTTTAAACATTCCTTAATGAGTTAGTAAATTTTATAGAGTTAAAAACGACTAAACACTAGTCTAGAGAGTATGATATAACAGTTAACTTATTCATATTCAACATTATTCCTAGCCAGTGTGTAACAATTATACTCAATATTTCATACCTACCTAGGTGTACATTATTTAATAAAACCATACGAGTCAATGTTTGCGATTAATTCTTTTTTTATCTATGCAACTACATAATTTGGTGAAACGGTTCCAGGTGGGTTTAGCTAGACAACAAGAGATTGTAAATAAGATTTAGTAACTTAGATGGTATTTCAACGTGAGAAGGAATTATTCTCTTTGGGACTTGTATGTACATGTCATGGCAATGAGTGCAAACTTAAGGAGTTTAAAGGTTTAAAGGGAACTAATAGGGGTGAACGGGAACGGGTGAGGGTGGTTTACCCATGGAATGGTTTGAGTAACTCTGAATATCAACATAACTGTAATTCCAAATACCAATTTGATTTTAACTCTATGCAAATGTCTTACTTCAAATTTTCCTGATTAGTGGTAAATTTCACTTAAAATAGATGCTTAAAAGAAATGAATTATTAAATATATGCATTATTATACCAGAAATGCATTATTAAACACACACATATATTAAACATATATATTATAATACCATAAATGAACTATTTTAGTTCTTTATTGTGCATTGGCAACTTACTAAGTTATTTAACATTGGACCCGTAAAGACTAGCTACAAGGGTTAGTCAACGAACCTTGATGGTCAACCACGCACACACACATATATGTGTGTGTGTGTGTGTGTAATTTGCTTAAACATATACATATTAGAAATGCAAATAAGAACCATTTATTTTGTTGCTTAAAAAATAAGTTAAACATAAAATATAAAAGAGATTCACCGAAATTTCTACTACTCTTTCATGCTTAACAATTCAGCCTTAACACATCAAAATAAAACTTTTCAAACATTTTCAAGCTAATTATTTAAATTAAAAAATGTTTAAACAAATAAACTGTTTAAAGTGGGGTTTGTTGGGGACTTCAATTGATATCACAATTCAAAGTTAAATATGAATCTCTAACCCACAAAAGTTTTAGAGAACCCAATTAATATCACTTAAATTAAAATAAAAATTCAAAAATAAATAGAGGTTCGTCCACAAACCTTACGTGATATCGCATTTTTAAGTTAAAAATACAAAATTTCACTTAAATGAATTCTAGAATTCAAATGAACTCCAAATGATATCACATTTTAAAGTATAAAATA
Organism: Selaginella tamariscina; assembly: GCA_003024785.1. Taxonomy (NCBI): domain Eukaryota; kingdom Viridiplantae; phylum Streptophyta; class Lycopodiopsida; order Selaginellales; family Selaginellaceae; genus Selaginella; species Selaginella tamariscina. The sequence continues at coordinate 13,280 of PUQB01000893.1, read as the reverse complement.
AAATTTTCATTTGAAAGAAATATGAAAATGAGCAAAGATTCATTTATTATATTCTTAAATCTAAAATAAATACTTACTCAAACGAATTTCAAATTTAATAAAGGTTCATCAATGAATCTTAGTGATGTTATTTTTATTAATGTTCATGTTTTTTAAATATCTCTATAAAGATCTTAAATTTATATCTTAAATAAGACTTCAAACTTAAGGTTTGCTGACGAATCTTATAAGGAATAAATGAATATATATTATAAGGTTTATTTTCAAACCTTATGAAATAAATATAATAAAATGAATATATTACTTAAAAGGTTCGTTAACGAAGACTATGAAATAAATGATGAATAACAAATAAAAAATGCATATGTATCATAAATTGAAGTTTAATGCTTAAGGTTCATTAGTAAATCCTATGAAATAAATAAATAATAAATATCAAATAAAATGAATAAGTGTCATAAAAAAGACCTTAATGTTCAAGGGGAATATTAAGAAATAGATGTGAAATAAAGCATGAAAATATGTATTGTAAAAAGTCCGAAATGGATGATTAAAAACAAGGAAATAATTTTATACGAAGAACTTCAACATTTATTTCTTAGGGTTTGTGGGTGAACCCTAAGAAATAAATCTTTATAGATCAATGGAAGAAATAAATGTGTAAAATCTAAAGGAAATGAATTTATATTAAAAAAATCACAAACCCTAAGAATAAATGTTTAAAACTAAAAAAACTAAACATATGTTTAAGAATTAAACAAAATAAATTTGTATCATAAATTGGACTTTCATTCATAAGGTTTGGTGACAAACCTTAGAAACAAATGTTTAAAAACTAAACAAAATGAATTTGTATTAAAATTTAAATATTCATTTTTAAGGTTCGAGGAAATAAATGTTTTAAAACTAGAAAAATGAATTTGTAGAAAAAATTGGATATTCACTCGTAAGGTCCTTAAAAACTAGATAATTAAAAAGTAAAGAAAATGAATAATTACGAATAAGGTTTGTCATCAAACCTTATGAAAATTATTGTCATGAAAATGAATATGTATCATAAAATGTAAAATATTGTTAAAGGTTCACTGGTGAACCATATGGAAAAAATGATAATTATTTGATAGAAATAAACATGTAGAACTTGGTTCCCTTGAGAACCCAATTCAATAGATGAGGAACCCTATGGAATAAATGTCTAAAAATGGAGATTATGAATATGTATCTTAAACGTGAATCTGAAACCTAAACTTCATCGGCAAACCATATGAAATACATGACATAGAAGTTTAAATAAAACATATATATCATAATGTTCATCAATGAATCTTATGGAAAATATGTTAAATAATAATGAGGAAATGTATATCCAGATTTAACCATGGGCAAACCATGTTAAAGAGACGGTGAAAAACTAAAGCAAATAAAATTGTAACATAAGAGTTGTTAAAGGGAAACTCTACTAGTCTCCTTAATAAGTACTATTCATAGACAAGAAGTTGTTAAATAACGATTCATCTTCTTTTATAAATATTCTATTATTTTCTCATTGTCGGGCAAGAACTTACTTTGGCCACATTCGTGTTAAACATTCACATGAATAGAGAATCTTACACACATATAACATTCATGGTTTCCCATAAGATACACTCGCATTACTAAAGATGAATACTAAAGATAACAAGTGTGGAGACTCCCTTCTTCTATATATGCTTACTGTCCTTGCCACATCAACTCCAATTGTCACAACTGTTGTTCCTCTCAAAGAGGATATCCTTCGTCTTGGAAATGATTTACTTCATCTATGATAGTAGGACTTACTCATGAACTTCTTAGCTTATTCCTCCACAATAGGATGTCTTAAGAATGCATCTAATCTACCTTCAACACTATTCCCAACTTTATTCGTTGTTATGTCCTCGTGGTAACACATCCTAATGCTTGTCCTAGTACTCTACCTCATCTAGCTCTTTATACTTTTGGAATTTTGCCTTTTCTACTTTAGTTCCTACTACAGGATCACCACCTAAAGTTGTAGTGCTTGCATCTTTGTTCTTAGCATGCATTCTCTTTATGTAGTCATTGGAACTCATCTACCACACCCGTAAGGACTATAACTCCTCATTGGTTATCCTCTCAAACTCATGGAAGCCTCTATAGCACTGTGATGGGCTCCTGTATTGGTGTAGGCTTTGCCTCCACCACCGAACTTAGTGTTCTAGGTTTCACTGGTCATTGTCGCACCTTACTCATAGTTGCTTATCAGACTGCCATCTTCAGTGTTGTCAGTGTTTTTACCTGGTGCCACAAAGGCGGCTTGCCAGGTGCCAACCCTAGAATCCCCTATTTGGAAACCCCACGAAATCTGGTAAAGTAACTCGTATTAGGAACCCAACCCTTAGGAACTTAAACCCCTAGCTGACCAAGTCCACGAACAAGGCTCACCTTATGAATCAGGATATGCGGACGAGCCGAGATATAAGTGTCGTTCCTAGCATGGCATGGTTGAGGCGGCCAGAGCAAGACCTCAATTAGTAGTTCTATGGAACGTGGACTCAAGCAATGCCTTTGAGTTTGCGAGCAGGTTTTCGGCCCAAGGAATTTGACTAACTCCTTGGAAGTAACGTACCCCTGTCACAAAAGCGAAATCCTGCCAACGATAAGGATAGTCTAACCCAAAGGTGGGACGTACCCCTATCATGTGGAAGTTTAGGCGGCACAATAAGGGTTGCACCTTAACGACACAAGCTTAGCTTGCACCGGTAGGAGGTTAACAAGCTCTCTTTTGAACCTAGAAAGCCTCACTACATATACTCTACTTGACGGACTCCTGTTTTCCTAAGTGAGTAAGTGGGCTGGCACGGAAATGCTAGCCTTTAATGAAATGAGATGCCTAACCCTAACCCTAAACTGAACCCCTAGGAGGGGGTATTAGGGTGGGTTAGGTCAACCCTGGGGGTGTCCCTAACCCTCTTTTGATAAGCTATACTGGAAAAAACCTAATGTCAAACCGCGGAGAGTTTTTTAAAAGGTAAGTTCTAGCTTCGCCTAGAGTTTCCTACAAATACCTAATGACACCCGGCCGGACCATCACTAGATACTCAAGTGCACTAAACGGGCCTATTTCTTATTACATTTAGGGTTCGTCACACAACTCGGTAAGCAACAACAATCAAACCCCAAAGTAAATGGTCGAGTCATAGTAAAACTATGACACACTCCCCACCTTTGAAAATGTCAATGTCCTCGTTGATGTCTAACTCCAAGACTAGACTAGGTTAGGAAAAATTAACTGAAAACTAACACTAATCACTCTATGCAAAGTCAGTAAAAAGTTCACAAGTTTTATTACCCCCTTGCATTACACAAAGCCAAATACTTCAGAACCGTCATCCACTGAGCGAGAACTCTTGCCGGAGGTACCACCTGCGACAAGAAGTCATTTGGAGACCTTTTGCACGTCTGCAAAGTCTGTCACTGACACAAAACAATTAAATCTTTTTAGTAACTAGAATTTATATCGGAGCCTCTAGTTAATGTTGTCTGTCAGCCCCTAGGTTAAGAAGAAATAACTTTATTTCTTAATTATTTGAGACCTTGCTCAAACTCATTCACTAACTCCATTGTTCTGCAGATTCTCCAATGGTTCCCATGTCGACTCACATGCCGGGTACCCTTTTCACTTAACAAGATATTTATGTTTACGTTTTCACCGTCCATGAATGTTTCACCCCTTTAATATCACCTCAACTTCAAATTTTTTCTCCTCACCAACTAACTTTGGAGGCGAACATAAACTATGATATCCATTTGGATGTTTCTCATCTTTGTGGAATGGCTCGAGAAAATTGACATAAAACACATTGTGTATTGTTCCCAACTCGGAGGAAGATCTAACCCATAAGCCACTTTCCCTACTTGCTTCACCATCTTGTATAGACTTATGTAGTGCGATAGAAACTTCTTCGAAAGAGTCATTAAAACCTTCAGGTTTCTGGTACTCAACAATATCATATCCCCAACCTGATATTCTACATCAGGTACTCAGGTCCTTATGAGATTCTGGAGCGTATCAATAAGGTGGCATATTGACTACAACTACCAAAAGGAGTGAGGGTGCACCTAGTATTTCATATTAGCCAGTTAAAGAAAGTACTCACAAGGAACAAGTTCCGAATAAATTCTTTATGGATGTACGAGGCTAACGATACAAGACTAGTTGAGTAAGTTATACTGCCCTTGAGGACAAGGACTGCTAATGGGGGAGGATTGTATAACCCATATAACAAATCAAAGAATATTTCCCAAAAAGGTATAAGCTAGAATATCTAGAAAAGGATAAATCTAGAATTAAGAAAGGTACTTTAATATTGGAAGCCTTTTGGTAGAGCAGCATGTGAAGACTAGAGACAACTTGGGGAGGTCGGGTGGTTTTGTGAGAGTCCTTAGTTTGTATGTAGTGGTGCATAACAACGAATCTTTACAATCAGTTGATTAATGTTAGATACCTTTAGATATATGCCAGGTCTTTAATGGTGCTGATTACAACATGTGGACAATATGCTTACACCTGTCATAGTTTTTTTACTATGACTTGACCCTTTACTTTGGGTTTGACTATTGTTACTTACCGAGTTGTGTGACGAACCCTAGATGTAGTAGGAAAAGGCCCGTTAGTGCACTTGGGTATCTAGTGATGGTCCGCCGGGTGTCATTAGGTATTTGCAGAAACTCTAGCGAAGCTAGAACTTACCTTTTAAAACTCTCCCGGTTTGACATTAGGTTTTTTAGTATAGCTTGTCAAAAAAGGGTTAGGACACCCCTAGGGTTGACCTAACCCTAGGGTTGCCCTAACCCCACGCCCTAATACCCCCCTAGGGGTTAGGTTTAGGGTTAGGTTAGGACAACCATTTTCTCTAAGGGCTGGCATTTCCGTGCCAGCCCACTTACTCATTAGGTAAAAGGGGGGGGGGGGGTCACATAAATAAGGTAGAGTATATGTAGTGAGGCTTCCTGGGTTCAAAAGAGAGCTCGTTAACCTCCTACCGGTGCAAGCTAAGCTTGTGTCGTCAAGGTGCAACCCTTTTGTGCCGCCCAAACTTCCACACGACAGGGGTACAACCCACCCTAGGGTTAGACTATCCTTATCGTTGGCAGGATCTTGCCTTTGAGAAGGGACGTCACTTCCAAGGAGTTAGTCAGATTCCTTGGTCCGAAAACCTGTCGCAAGCTCAAAGGCATTGCCCGAGTTCACGTTCCGCAAACTAGTGGTTGAGGCCTTGCTCCGGCCGCCTCAACCACGCCAAGCTAGGAACGACACCTAAAGCTCGGCTAGTCCGTATCCTGATTCACAAGGTGAGTCTCGTTCGTGGACTTGTCAGTAGGGGTTTAAGTTCCTAAGGTTGGGTTCCTAATACGGGTTACTTTACCAGATTCCGTGGGGTTTCCAAGAGGGGATTCCAGGGTTGGCACCTGGCAAGCCGCCTTTGTGGCACCAGGTAAAAACTCTGACAATTGGTATCGGAGCAAGTTCTCTGCGGTCAGTAGGACTGCCTTAAGTCATAGGGTGTTTCAATGTTTAGATAACTCTAAATTCTTGATACTCTTATCTTTCGGTTGACATGTCTGTATTCTGCGCAGAGAGTTTGATCCTGTGAGTTGTCAAACTTCGGAGAACACTTGCTCAGTGAGTCGGCGTGAGATTCTAGGTATGTCCGAAAGTCTTATGCTAGTTTAAGCTGATGTGTGTGGGTGTACAACCTGTGCAGGGTGTTTCCAATTTCACATTGGGAATATTCCAAGCATATTCTCCGAGTGTTGAACTAGGGTTCAATACGATGAGCAAAAGAAAGCAACCAGAGCCTGAGGCAGAGAGGGCTGTCGCAGAGGCTCAAAATGAGGAGATGGATGAGGCTGATCCAGGTCGACCCCCTAGAGTTAGACAACGACCTGGTTGGCGAGAAATAATGATGGATGCCCTAAACGAACTTCGAGGGGATGTTTTGGGGTTGAACGACCGAATCGATAATGTTGCCGTTCGGATTCCGACGAATACTGCAGTGCCAGATGTTCCGCAACCAGACACACGGAAAAAGAAGAAAAGCATGACTCAGAGTCAGGTTCCTCTGAATCAGATTCTTCGACGGAAGTAGTGGTGGAGGTCCCAGTAAATTCAAACCGGTAAAGCCTTCGAATTTCATGGGTTCAAAGGATTACAAGGTTTTGGATGACTGGTTGTATGATATGGAAAGCTATTTCGAGGCTGCTTCCGTGAGAAAGACAGAAAAGGTTGCATGTGCCAAGCAGTTTCTTAAAGAAGAAGCTAAGACTTGGTGGCGAATTGTTGAAGGTGAACGTGGATACCGAAACAGCTGGAAGCACATGAAAAAGGAGATCAAAAAGCAGTATATGCCGGATGATCTCGGTTTGCGATTGCGTGCTGACCTGGCACTTTGTCAACAGGGAGTTCGGGGAAGTCCAATGGACCACGTTTATCGATTCGAAAGTGTACGGCGATTGGTGCCAAATATGAGCGATGATGAAGCTCGAAGTTGCTTCATGGCTAGCTTGAATGAGAAGACGCGAAAGAAATCTTAAGGTACAAGCCAACAAGCTATCGGGAATGTCAAGAGGCAGCTCAAAAGGTTGCTTATGGCATGTAGAAGACTTGTACAAAGGGGAGGAAGCAAAACCTAAAAAGGAGGTTTCCTCCAAAGTCTGGGTTCAGAAGGTTTGATAGGCGACCAGATCAATCGCCATCAATTCGAAGTGCAAGTCCCTTTGTCGCAGTTCCAAGTTTTCGGACACATCAAGACCCACCGGATTTCGGAAACCATTGGCGTTACCACCTCCTCAGCAGGCCAAAGGATCGGCTCCAAAGTCTGCTCCCCCGTTCCGCAGGCGGGGTTGAAATGTTATAATTGTAACAAGCCTGGTCATTTTGCTAAAGAGTGTCCGGCACCCTCACAACAATCAGGACATTTCAAGGCGATGGTAGAAGAGGAAGTTGCTGAACCAGAAACGCTTGAAGATCCGGAAGATGAGTCAGAAGAGGTAATGTTGTGCCAGACACAACCTGCCTTATTCGCTATTCAAGACAAAACTGACCCTTTGCTATATTTGACAGGAAGGATACGAGGGGACCGAGTCCGAATGATGATCGATACTGGAGCAACATACAACTTCATATCGACTAGTCTAGCTCGTCGATTGAATTTGGATGTAATAAAGATGTGTGAAATAAAGATCAATTTTGGCAAAGGTTCTCAAAATACTAATAATATAGCAAGGGCAGTTCCTGTCCAAATCAAAGATTGGAAGGCTAAGCTAGACTTAGTTGTCTTGAATATGACGGGGTTTGACTTTGTTTTGGGTATGGAATGGTTCCATAAACATGTAATCGAAATGAGGGTTCCGGAGATAATCGAATCACGCTTGCAGCTGATAAAGAGGACATTAGAAAACAACGCTCAAAATGGAAACGCTAACTGATAAGGATTGGAATCCTATGTTTCTTACCTTAACTCAGTTGCGTAAGGCAGTTAGACATTGGGAACGTGTGCTTTATATGTTTAGATGTCAGACCATCTGACATCCTCCTTTATATGTTTATCATGGGTGGATGTCAGACCATCCATCCTTTATATGTTTATCATGGGTGGAAACCTTGGATGTCAGACCATCCATGCTTTATATGTTTAGATGTCAAACCATCTGACATCCATCCTTTATATGTTTATCATGGGTAAATGTTAGACCATCTGACATCCATCCTTTATATGTTTATCATGGGTATATGTCAGACCATTCATCCTTTATATGTTTAGATGTCAGATAAACATGGGTGGATGTCAGACCATCCATCCTTTATATGTTTAGATATCTCCGAGTGGTATTTGCCACACATGTAAGGCGGAACACTATTGTGACCTTACAAAAGGGACGCAATGATAAGTTGTCTCCCTGGATGGTCTGACATCCAAGGTTTCCCCATGATAAACATATAAAGGATGGATGGTCTGACATCCACCCATGATAAACATATAAAGGATGGATGTCAGATGGTCTAACATCTAAACATATAAAGCATGGATGGTCTGACATCCAAGGTTTCGGTGGTCTGACATCCAAAGTTTTGGAAAAGTCCTGTAAAAGGTTCCGGTGGTCTAACATCCAAAGTTTCGGAAAAAGTCTCGGGTTTTAAGTCCTGTGAAAGGTAAAAATAATAACCCATGATAAACATATAAAGGATGAATTGGTCTGACATCCAAGTTTTCCCACACAAACCCAAACATATAACATCCAAGGTTTCCCCAAAGATGCTTTATCATATATCAATATTCACAAACCCAAAGATGCTTTATCATATATCAATATTCACAAAGTGGCTTCTCAAGATGATGTAGTTATCTCTAGTTCTCTAATAGAGATGTCATTGTGAAAGGCAAAAAATAACACAAACCCAAAGATGCTTTATCATATATCAATATTCACAAAGTGGCTTCTAAAGATGATGTAGTTATCTCTAGTTCTCTAATAGAGATGTCATTGTGAAAGGTAGAAAATAACCATGATAAAACATATAAAGTAAAAGAACAAGAACATATAAGATGGTCTGACATCCAAGGTTTCCCACACAAACCCAAAGATGCTTTATCATATATCAATATTCACAAACCCAAAGATGCTTTATCATATATCAATATTCACAAAGTGGCTTCTCAAGATGATGTAGTTATCTCCAGTTCTCTAATAGAGATGTCATTGTGAAAGGCAAAAAATAACCCATGATAAACATATAAAGGAAAAGAACAAGAACATATAAGATGGTCTGACATCCAAGGTTTCCCACACAAACCAAAGATGCTTTATCATATATCAATATTCATAAAGTGGCTTCTCAAGATGATGTAGCTATCTCTAGTTCGCTAATAGAGATGTCATCCAAAAAAGAAGAATATGGGATGTAGTTATCTCTAGTTCGATAATATGGTTCTTCTCGCTAATAGAGATGTCATCAAAAAAAAAGAATATGGGATGTAGTTATCTCTAGTTCGCTAATATGGTTCTTCTCCTCCGCTAATATGGTTCTTCGCAATAGAGATGTCATCCAAAAAGAAGAATATGGGATGTTTCGCTAATATGGTTCTTCTCCTCCGGAGAACCCCTTATCAGTTAAATTCTCAAGACTTGGTAGAATTAAAGAGATAACTTACATAATTGATTAGCCAAGGACATATTTGGCTTAGTTGATCACCATATAATGCATCGATCCTATTTGAAATGAAAAAAATGGTTCAATTCAAATGTATGTGGATTATCGAGCGCTGAATGTAATAAACTTTAAAAATAATATCCTTTTCCGTGAGTGGATTACTTGTTTGATAAGTTATTGAAAGCAAAGTATTTTTTAAGAATTGAAATTTGAGTATCGTTAAATTTGAGTGCCAAAGAATGACATTGAGAAGACCACTTTTTAAACATGTTATGAGTCATTCGAGTTTTAATCATGTCGTTTGAATTATGTAATGCTCCAACAACTTTTTGCACAATGATGATGATGTGTTTAAACAAGTTTTTAATGGTGTATATTGATAACATTTTATTTTTTATTTAATAATTGAGGAGCACACAAAACACTTGAAAAAAGTGTTTCAAAAATTAAGGGAGAACCAGCTGTATGCTAAAGAAAACAAGTGCATATTTCATTAAACCAAAATAGATTTTTTGAAATACTTGATCTTAGGTGGGAAAGTTGTCATGGATTGAAGAAAGTTTAAGCCAGTGATTGATTTTAAAAGATGTGTATGAAGTTAGGTCATTTCTTGGTTTGATAAATTCATAAAAGATTACTCGGAGACAACAACTCCATTAATTTATTTCACAAAAAATATTCGTGGCATTGGACTTTAGAGTGTCAACAAATGTTTATCAAACTCAAAGAAGTATCTCTTTTGAGCATATATTGTGATTGTCAATTTTCAAATATTTATTTGAGGTGGAGCTTGATGCATCCAACTTTTAACTATGACAAGGGTGTGAAGAATCTATTCCATCTTCCCAGATATAAAATACAAATTTATCTTTTGTTAAATTTGATGGCCTATTCACAAAAAAGAAATGTATATTATAGTTGCTTCCTTAAAGTATTGATGCCATTATCTTCCAAGTCATGACATTGCAATTTGGACATATCGTATAGCTTTGAGATATTTCAAAATCTAGTCGAAGTTATCACCAAAGTGTGTAGATGGGAGCAAAAATTAGCTCGATTTCAACTTAGTGTCAATTTTGATAGATGAATTTATGATGGCATATCCTTAAGATGAGTTTGTTTAGAAGGCATTGGACCTAATAGTAGAGATGAAACGAGTTCATCAATTACAAAGAGATGGTTATATTCCAGCAAAAATGAAAAGACAAATGAATGTACTTAAGCAAGTGCATTTTGCAATATGAGATGAATTCTCTACTATAAAAAGAAGAGACTCTATGTTCCAAAGGAATATAAAGGTAAAGATTGTTAAGATAACATCATGACGTTCCTTTGGCAGGACATGACGAAGGCACAAAACCTTACACAACGATTCGTTTGTCATCGCTTTTGAGAATGTTGTGGCTTTTGGCTATCAACGCCACTATAGTTGGTGGTTTTCCATAGTGGTGCTCGAGGAAAGTGACTTTTAAAACCATACAGTGGTGTTTCATCGTGGCTTATGTGTCCACAGTGATATTCGTTTGTGGCTTATATCATGGTTTAGGGAAAAGTGACATTTTGAGTGCATTTAAAAAAGCTTTGGTAACGAAATATCTTTTAACCACATATAGATAGTGATATCTTGCATGGGTTACGAATATATTGTTCACATAAATGTAAGTTTAAACTTTATATTGCTAGGAGGAAAAGGCATGGTTATGGTTTATGTAGTGCCACTCACATACTTAAACAACTTTCTCTTTTAATATTAATCATTGTTAACAAAAAAGTACTTCATAATGCCATATGGCATATTGCTCAGCTGCACTTTGTGTGTGCATTGAACTTCTGACCAGCCAACCCAAAATGGAATACTATTTGCCTAAATATATTCACCATCATCACCTGGTATGAGTTGATAATCTTTCTCCTTTGTACTATAGAAATAACACCCCAACACGTTGTCCATGTAACTGCAGAACGTCATTCAATGAATGACCTTGTAACCTTGTTTTGTCTTCTGACAAAATAGAAAGCGCTCCACTTTAGTCCACTTTTGTTTGGTGTTCTGTTGAAGTGTACAAGGCACTAGGAGCTGTTCTCCATCCCTTGAGCATTCTTTTAACCATGATGAGCACCCTGCACATTGCTTGAAAGTACAAGCCCTGCTTGCAAACTTGCTCAGGTTTGTATGATGACTACATCCCCATCTTTCAGCGAGACTGGGCTTTGACCTTCTCCTATCTCAAGGTGGAATGGAAACTTACCTGAAACTGCAATGTCAAAACTCTTTTTGGCCATTGACAGATCATTGTGAGGAAAAATGCATGTTTCTAGGAGGATATCATCCTGTTAAAGGTAAAATATTAGGAGCATAGGACATCCTACTGTAGAGAGAATAAGGGTAGGAAGGTCTGTAGTAAGCATGGAAGGAAAGGCTGTGAAGAAGGAAAATCCTTATTGAGAGGATAAGAAAAGGAAAAAGGTAAATGAAAGGTTGACGTGGCGAGAGGAAGGGTAGTTAAGGGGAGTTAGGGCAATATAGGAGGGGTCTCCATTTGAAGTTCTAGCAGGAGATAGAGGTTCTCTACACTTTGTCTCTTGTATTCATGAAGTAATCAAAGGTGCATATTATAAGATCTTGTGTGTATGTATGTATACTCTCAATGAATGGATCTAACAAGGCAATAGCCAAAATCCGTTCTTGCCCTTGACTTCGGAGACCAGTCATTGTGGCTTTGAGAGAAGGTGTTTTGATATATATATATGTGAGAGTTGATAGAAAGAAAGTGTGTAGCCTTTCTTAAAGGTTAGGAGAAAGGAAACCGGTTAAACAGGAAAAGGTGGGGTTTCAGTTTTCCTGTTTAACATTTGGCGACCACGGAGGATTTCGCCATTGCAGTGTTAGCATTCATTGAGAAAAGAGGCTAAAAAGATAGAATTCTCATTCTGAAAAAGGCTTAGAAGGTGTAGAGCCGGATGTGTAAAGGAGAAGGAATGAATGGAACCGTGGAGGAACCATCGTCCTGATCCAGCCTTAGCTGATTAGAGGAACCAAAGGCAGGCCAATAGAGTGGCTGCCCAACAAACCTGAAATTGACGAGAATAGACGTCAAAATATCCTTGGTAAGATAGTAGAGGATATTGCAGAAACAATACAAAAATCTGAGGCTGATCCAAAGAATTGGAGGCAGTATCAAACAGCTGGTTTAGAGGAGACTGTGAGAGGAAAGGAAGGAGTGCCTGTTCATAAACCAGATTGCAAGGAGAAGGATCTTCTGAGAACTCCCAAGAGGAAGGGAGGAAGGTGTAAGAGGAAATACACCAGAGCAAAGGATTATTACAAATATGGCACTTTTCCCAGGAATGTTTGGGGTACGGTGATGTATCCCACATTCTCTGCAGGAAAGAAAGAAAATCCGAAAAGGCACTTACAACAGTTTGAAGAGGTAGTAAAACTGTATAAGGTGACGGATGCAGAAAGGCTGCTTATATTTCACATACATTGAAAGGAAATGCCTCTGACTGGTATTTGATTTAGAAAAGGAAGTCAGAGAGGATTATCAGAAGGTTACTGATGCTTTTAAAATATTTCAGAAAGGAGGAATTGCCAGAGGAACATTTAGAGAAGTTAAGGACTATCCTTCAAGGCAAAACAGAAAAGATAGATGAATATACACACCGTTTTAAGAAACATGAGAAAAAGTGTAAGGCATATGTAAAGATGGATGCCTTATTGCAATGGTATAAGTAAGGGTTGCTAAAACCATATAGAGATCTAGCACTTACTATCAATGAAAAGGATAGAGAGGATCTCATTGATCAATTAAAAATATATGAGAGGAAGAGGAGGCAAATAGAAAAGATTGCAGAAGGAAAGTTGAAAGTATATGGAAAAAAAGAAGAATCCTCTGATGAAGAGGAAGAGGAGGCTGATGTAGTAAAGGTTCGTAAATATCCAATAGATGAGAAAGCATTGGCTCAAATGATGAAAACCTTAAAGGGAATGACAGTTAAGGAGGAGATAAAGGCAAAGGTATGGTGCACTAAATGTAACAATCATGGCCATACAGTGGAGGAATGTAGG
>PUQB01000892.1:0-78993 GCA_003024785.1 Selaginella tamariscina | reverse complement strand
TTAATTTATCTTCAAACTCCAACACTTCTTTGGGTATCAATCTACCCATCTTGGTACATTGTACAAACACATTGTCAATTACTTACTAATACGACCATCCTTCCGTGGTCGCCATATGTTAAACAGAGAAAATTCTATGATCTAAAACATAGCAGTGGTCGCCACCGACATACCCATATTAAGGGTTTATCGGAATAAGAAGTAATAAAATAGTGTATAAATTAGACTTCAAAAGACGGAAAAGGATAAGGATGGTAAGGTATGTAGTAGGTAGCAGTACTGCGATCCCGTCATAGTACTAAGAAAAGAATAGTATATACTAAAATAGTAAGATGAGCAAGAGATAGTTGTATTGAAAGTGAAAAGAAACTTATATTATGTCCGCACACGGCACATAGTACATCATTACAGTATACTTGGGATACTATTCTAGTTCTAATCTGGTCTATTTATACCGTACTCTTGGTCCCGTACTAGCAGTTATAGTAACTACCTCTTAGCCTTATCATTTAGTTACTGTAACTTCTTCTTATCCTTATCCGGGTATGTCATACTTCGCTTCAAACAGCGTATTGCAGTAGTAACTCACTCGTATTACAATAGTGACTTGTATTCCGATATTTCTATCCGAATCTCATTTTTCCACAATATATATTTTTTAGTGTTTTTCCCATTAAATTTGCCCATGAAATAAAACACAACTAGGATCCTTTACATGTCTAACTACGATCCTAATAACTGGCATAGAATCTCATTCCCAAAGGGAATATACTTCGTGAGTTGATTAATGAATCATTAACTTAAACCCTAACCTCTCAAAGCCTCGGGTATTTCTAAACATATCCGACATGCCGACTCACCAGAATTAACCATTAACCCCACCGGGATAAAGGTAAGTGCTACCTTAGCTTAGAGTTTCTCACAATTTTTTAAGGGTAGCCAGTCGAACTACCCCTAAACACTTAAGTGTACTAAGTGGGGCTGTTTCTCACTACATGTAGAGCTTATCAATATAGTTTGGTAGGTAACAACAATTAATATCCAAAGTAAAGAAGAGTCATAGTAAAAACTATGACATTGACAATATTTATTTGCTCAGCAAGGGCAACCTTTTCTTTTGTTAGAGATGAATTAAGATTATGATACCTTTAAAGCTATTATATTTTTTTCATTTAAGCTCTATTTTTTTTTAAAGTTATTACACATATATCACTTCTCACTTAAGAATTTTATGAATTTCTACACAACAATGGCGAAATCCCTCCGTGGTCGCTGTGTGTTAACATGGGTAAACTTTCATGTGAGTAAAAATCACTATTCATAGCACAAAAAACGTTTCCTAATTAAAGTGTAGAAGATTTTGTCTTAATAATATATACTAATTTAATATTAATAATAAGGTTTAATATTAGAATATTCTTGGAATATTAAGAAAATAATAAGAAAATCCCATTATAAATAAATATAGAATAATTACTTAAATAATTAAGAAAATAATATTAATATACACACTATGAATATATTATAAATGACACGTAATAATATATCATTTTCTTTATTGTATAATTATATATAATTATAATAATAATACTAATTTAATATTGATAATAAGGTTTAATATTTGAATATTCTTAGAATAATACAAAAATAATTAAGAAAATACCATTATAAATAAATGTAGAATAATTATTTAAATAATTTATAAGGTTAAGGATAAGATTTTGCTTTAGCCATTGCCATGTTATAATATATATAAAATATCTTACTCATAAGGCAAGAATATATGGGATGATCATATATCATATATAATAATCATGCACTTACTAAACGATTATAAAGAGATAGCAACTTACTTCTCTCTTTTTCATACATTGTTCTCCATAGTTCTCCATAGCTCCACTATAACCTTCATAGCCTTCTTAGCCCCTTCTTGGCCTACTTGCCCTAACCGAATCATGTCCTCCTCCAATTGTCATAACTGTCTATTTCCTTTTTGGATTTTTCTTATCATCATAGAATTTTTATTATACTCAAAGGATTTTATCTACTACACCTTTTCTACTAATTTTCTTCCAATGTAGAAAGTTCTATATATGTTATGTTTCTCCATGTTCTATTTTTGGCCTTTAACATGGACCTTTTTCACAGTCGACTTCTAGCAACGAGTACATTATTATCACTTCTGACTATCTAATTTGTTGAGTGGAAGCTAGTGTTCTTATGCTTCTGTTGTTGGCAATTTTTCGTTAATTGAGTAGTATTTTAACATTCTTGTCTGGAGCGAATTCTCTTAGACATGATTTTGCATTTATGACTAAGGCATTTCATGTCTTAACATCTCGATGGGGATACACCACACTTTATAAATACTTATCATTCTCAAATCATGGATTAACTTTTTTGGCTTAAATTTTTATTATTCATAAATAGTAAACCCTAATTTTAATAAAAATATGTATATACTGATAATTTGTATAATGAATAAATTAAAAATGTATTTATAAAATTAAAAATTTATATATTTAATTTAATTTAAAATCATTATTTAAATTGGTTTGAAGTTTATTGATTTAAACCAACATAGTTTATTTAATAATTTAAACCATAGTTTAAGTCAAAATTGTTAATTCATGCTTTAAATAAATGGTTTGGGGGAATAGCTTGTTAAGACTTTTAAAAAGATGATCATGAAGTATGTGAACTTTTAACATTCAAATTGGGATGATTATATGTTGTCTCTTTAATATGCTGAAATGCATAATTCCATTGGTACTTCACCATATAAATTTTTATAATTATGACCTAGTGTTACTAACACAATTAGGTCTACCTTTTTGCTTCCTAAGTGTTCTATAGACTCCACTCATACCAATGGAAGAATGCTCCTTAAATCTCTAGCATTAGTAGCTCCTGGCCACATACAAGTGGGACAACAATAGCAGTTAACTCTCATCATCGTCCATTTGTGAAATACAAGGTGGATGAACTAGTGTTTGTTCATTTTTCAAAATTTACAATACGTGGTTTAGCCAAAAGTCTCCTTCCTCAGTAGAAGGGACTATATCGAGTGCTAGGCAAGTAGGGTTGCAAGTTTATAAAATTTAACATAACTTTTAACTTAATCCTTTAGAGATTGTACATGTGCAATGATTGAAGTGTTTTGTGCAACGAGGTTAAAAAGAAGTTGTACTGCCTCTAGTGCCTCCTTCGGATAGTCTTTTGGATCTGAACCTATTTACCAAAGAACTCTAAACACCTTCCATCCTTGTGAGAAGAGAGGATAATGTAAGATCCATGTATGTGACTGCATGCATATACTATTATTATTAGTGTAGTGTGATTTTGGTCATCGTCAATTAATCTCAATCTAGACCATTTGCTTGTGTATATAAGCCAGGGTTTTGACACATTTTTATATTTTGAGCTTTCACAACAAGACTTTTGACTTTAAATACATTTTTTAATAGTAAACTCTACCAATAATATTCATGTTAATGTCTGGGGAAAACTGACTCTTTAATATTATCAAAATGTTCAGATAATTATCAAATTAATCTTGAGTCAAATTTATTATTAATCAAGTTAATAAGACACACATATACCTGCTTGTAATATAATGCAGTTCACACGTATGAGCGGTCGTTTAATAGAGTGGTCATATCAATGTAGTACGGAAGGAATATCCCATACCACAAATTCCATCTTGCAAGAGAACGAAGGGACTGACTTATATACTTCTCTACTCAATTTTGTTTTGTATTAGTAGTGCTATCAATATTAAAGTGCTCAAGCACAACAAATTTCTGCCGTCATATATGTATGTATATATTAAAATCATAATTCACCGTTTGTGGCGTTTTATCTGCATAACATAACCCAATCGTATTCATTCATTCTATTTACCTTCTTCTGTTGTTGTTGATTGCAAAGAGAAATCCTATCCACATACACACGCGCACACAATTAACACATACAACACACCTTATAAGTCAAACAATCTAACACATAACACACATATGCACACGCGCACACTTTTAACACATAACATATGCACACGCGCACACTTTTAACACATAACATATACACACAATTAAAAACGGATGCAGGGGAAGCCAGTCCGGTTATGTCTATGTTAATGTTTAACTCCCATATGTTATCCAAGTTTTAGTTATTTCAAATACACTGGATCAATCACCAGTCTTCCCTGCTCAGGCACTAATCCATGCTCATGAATCCCTATTTATACAGGCCATCCCGCAAAATCCCATGCATGTGGGATTTAAGAGTTTAATAATGCATGGAAAGACCTAAAGAATATTCCCATGCACTAAAAAGGATATTCTACACGCGGCACAGAATATGCCGACGGTATATGCATAGGAACGGCCAGAATATTCCGAGTATAGGAAGATACATAAACACATACACAGGCGCCTCTGTGTGTGTGTGTGAGACGCACCTCTGGCAGTAGGTCTTTGCGAGTAATTATCCCCAGTATTTTTGAATTCCTCTCAAGTATGCTTGTTGTTTGTAAAATCCTTGATTAAATGCATCCCCAACAGCCTGCAATGTGAATATATGTATATAAATAAATGTGCGTTTATAGATAGAGAAAGAACCACCCAGAAGGGAAGCGGAACAACAGTATATAATATTATATATAAGAGCCTGCTCTTTGATAGCTTGGAGTGGAGTCAATCGATTCGGGCTGTGGGAGGTCTCCACGGGGGGCGCGCCATGGCGCCACACTGGCGCCATGTGCTTTGTGAGGTCTCTTGCAAGGTTTCTTGCTTGGGCTGATTTGTCTCGGCTGAGGCAGTAGCAGATGCATCCGTAAGAGCTGGGGGTGGCGGTGAATACAGTAGATAGCAGCATTTAGGTGTAGGAGTAGCGGGGAGGTAGGTGGACCTGTGTACAGGACGTAGGGCAAAGGCAGGGAGCGAAATGGATATGGGTGTGGGAGTTTGAGGTTGAAAGGGGTAGCGAGGATTGGAATTGCAAGTGGGCATGATGGATTTCAAGCAATTCGGTGGGGATGGTGTAGAATCGAAGGGATCGAGGTGTGTAGGGCAAGCCAGAAATTAGGGTTCAACGTAAGAATTAGGACAGAGTAGAGCATAGCAAAGTAGATAGAACGAGAGCAGGGTTGGAGGAGCGTGAGGATCTTGATTCGATGGTGGAGACGAGGCGTATTCGGCAGATCAGGGAGGGATTATCGAACCAGTCGAAGGAGATGGGCGGAGACGAGGACTCGGCAATGACGGAGCATGTGTGTTTGGTGAACCAAGGCTCGGCTCATCAGTCGGGGCGGACAACAGTGATCGAGTGCGTTCAAGCTCAGATGGCACATACGGGTCAAGGAAGAGTGAGGACGGTTTGGACAGTGAGCGGGCCGTGAGTGAGGACGGGGGCGAAGGATGGATGATTCTACACTCTGATGGTGCAGCAAAGGAGAACCCCAAGGGAGTGGCAGGGGCTGGTGCGGTCCTGTCAATGCTGAACGAGAAGGTTGTCCAAGAAGTGTTACAGCCACTTATGCGTGCAACCAACAACGAAGCAGAATATTGGGACTCACAATCGGACTGTGTGCAGCAAAGGAAGTTGGAGCTCAATCGGTGCGGGCCTTCTGCGACTCGGACTTGATGGCTAAACAAGTTTGTGGACAGGTGGGGGTGAAGAAGCCGTCTCTCCAAGTATTGCACAAGCAGTTTGAGCACTTTGAGATGGTTTATATACCTCGGGAGGAGAATGTGAGGGCGGATGCTCTCTCCAACTAGGCCGTTGCTTTGGCAGCGGCTGCCAAGAGCGGAAGTGTGGAACAACCACCGGTGGATGAGGGTGTGGTGGTGCGGGAAACACTTCCCAAAGTCCCTGGAGAGCTGGAGGAGTGGGTTGTGCATTGCGCTCGAGGGATCACTCTTCAACGTTTCAGAGAACGATGCAGGAGGAGGTGCGAACCTCAACCCCGATAAAGGTGGTGCTGGTTGCTGTAGGATCCCAGCGCATTCTCATGGAACGGTTGGAAGACGGACAGTGGGTTCTTGCCCGCATTGCTTGTGGAGAGAGAAGGAAACTCCGGCAGTAGCACTGCAACGTATGGCCGAAGATAGGTTTGGCTGGACCAAGGGTAGCTTTTTGACCCAAGAAACGGAGCCGGGTGTCTGTGAAGTTCGATGGACCAACAAGAAACCCCCGCAGCTCCCACTGCGTATGTGTGGAGCTTGTCGGATGAGGTTGATGACGCACGGAGAGCGTACAACATTGCGACCTTTCTGCGGAAACAGGAAGCGGAGAATTGAGCATGGGCTGAGCAGTGCAAAGTGCTCTCCCCACAAGGGGGGAATCATAATGCGATCGTACCTTGGCAACCGCCTCCGATGCAATCGAAGCAGATGAGCTCCTCACCACCTCAATCCTCTGTCATGGCTGATTGTGATTAGCGTGCAGGGCCAAGTCTGGTAGTTCCAACTCTGACAGAGGTACGTGCAGAGGAGATAATCCCTCCAAAACCGGTGAAGACGAGACCTACAAATGCCTGGGCAAACAACGGCAGTGAAACGCTGAAGGCAGCTGTGTCCCTCGGGAGAGGGTGATTCGAGTGCAACTAGGAGTACGCCCTAAGTACTCGAAAGAGGTCGAAAACGCTGATGGAGAGCTGGAGTTGCATTTTGGCCTGTCCGATGAGGAGGAGGAACTGATGAAGAATCAACACTGGATGGAGGCTCAGGGAAAACCGCTTCATGGTGCTGTTCATGGTTGTTATCCACCGACAAGAGAAACTCGTGACTGGATGAACGCAGCGCTAGGAGATCCAGTGCAGCAACACTCAGTGACTCGTATTCGAAACCTCGGCCGAGGATGCTTTGAAGCCATGCTGAAGGACGCTGATGGACTGTAGGAGTTGCTGGACCGTAAAACGTTGAGGATGGGCCAATTTAGGGCGCGACTCCTAAAGTGGGCACCTTTGTTTTCAGTGGAGGATAAGGATGACCTGCTAGTAGCCAGCGAGGACAGGGAGTTGGAGGTGTGGGGCCTACCATCCCTATTTGTGATAGTGAGGAACTAATGACGCGTCTAGCCGTGGATCTCGGAGCGACAGAGTATGTCGTCTCCCAACCGCCTCATGGGGTGGAAGGGCCAGTGCAGATGTGTGTTCTGAGCTATAGGACATATCCTGCAGTTATGTGGTTTGATCGGGTACGCGTAGGATTGGTCCTCAAGGGCGGAGTTGGGGCATGTAGGTTCTGCAAGATGCAGGGGCACATGCTAGACCAGTGCAAGCGACTGGCGGCAAAGAAGCTGAAGCAGGGAGAAGAGGCGAGAGTAGAGCAAGGTGATGAGCAGAGCGACGGATGGCAAACCCCGAAGAAGGCTCGAACAACTCCCCAAGCAACTCCGCGAAAGAGTGTGGCCACCAGCAACCCCTTCGCCGGATTGGAGACCGAGACGGAGCAACAATCAGAAGGAGAGGAAGTCCCGTCATCACTACCAATCCAGCCCAATCGTAAGCAGTGGACCAAGAAGAAGAAGAAAGTCAAAGTGCAACCATATGCTCGTAAGAGTGTGGCACCTAAGCTCGGAGCATGGACAGGTGGGACAAAGAGGGTAGTGGCAGATGATGGACCATTAGAGAAGCATGTCGAGGTGCAAGTGCAACCAGCCTCGAAACGATGCTACCCGTGGAGGACAAAGGAGGATGGGACGCTGAACTGCTTGTGACACGCAAGGAGGGGATTGGGGAGGTTCCCCTAATTGCCCGGGGTTTCATGAGGAGACGGAGTTGGTGAAGTTCCTCACGACAAGATTGGGCGAGGTAGAAGATGCATTGCAGTGCTGGTGCACGACTTCTCTCCTTCGCTAAATTATGTAACGGCTGAGTTGCGGTTTGCAAGGGCTCCAAATCTGCCAAAGGATTTGGTTTGGGTGGCGGACACGGGACAGATTCCGGACCCAAGTTCTACATCAGCCTAATGACGAGCTTTCACATTGTTACCTGGAACGTCAACGGTCTCGCAAACGTGGACGTAGCAGGGATACGACGTAGAGCGCGGATAGCACAGAACATAGTAGAGGTGGGGGTAAGGCACTCAGTTGACTTGCTGATGTTACAAGAACACCATGTAGCAGCAGTCAACGTTGGTGAAGGGTGGGTGTTTTTTCCCGCTAGACGTACGTTTTGGAACCCAGCAACCGGGTTGACGGGTGGCACATTCATTGGAGTTGCAAATCTGTGGGCAGGGATGATCGTAAGGCATGAGATAATCGTGCGCACTGCGTGGTGTTGGATGTCTGGGAAGAAGGGTCGGCATACTCAATGTATATGCACCAGTAGGGCATTAGTTTCTGGAGCGCGTGCGATTATGGAAGCAATTGGTGGATTGGGCACCGGATGATGTAGACGAGTGGATTGTAGGAGGGGATTTTAACATGGTGGAAATTGAGGATGACTCTTCTAACCAGTAGTAGCCAGGTACACCCTATATGCAGAAGGAGGGCAAAATGAAATGCAAGCATGGAGATTGTTGCGAGCCACTTTTGGGATTTCGGACACGTATGGATTGGATAGCTATGTGCCGCATACTCCGAGGTTCACGTGGACGGGTGTGCTTCCCGGGGGCAGGCCAATCAACAAGCGCTTGGACCGGCTGTATCTTTCGGGCTGGTTTTTGACGCGTAGTGGGTGCATGACCAGGTGGCAGGGGTTCAGAGTGTCAAACCACACTCCACTTTCGGTGCGCGTGAAGATTTTGGATCATCCAAGTGCTCAGTGCAGATCTCGGGGATCACTCAACGATTCATAAAAGACCCCAAATCTTGACTCATTTGGAGGAGGAGTGGAACAGACGTGGGAAGCAGGAACAACGGACTTGGCTGCTTTCTTGGAGTATGTGTCGCAATATTGTCAGGAGGTCCAAACGCGCAGGCATCGCAAGGTATTCAACAGGATACGAGCTGTTCATGCCAGCTTTGCAGCAAGTGAGAGGTTGTTGGGCAGGTATCCGAGGCATCCGTGGTTGACAGCTCGACGGGAAGCTCTAGCACGTCACCTAGAGCAACTGGAAGCGGAGAAGGC
The DNA here is from genome assembly GCA_003024785.1 of Selaginella tamariscina. Lineage (NCBI taxonomy): Eukaryota > Viridiplantae > Streptophyta > Lycopodiopsida > Selaginellales > Selaginellaceae > Selaginella > Selaginella tamariscina. The sequence continues at coordinate 69,920 of PUQB01000892.1, read as the reverse complement.
AATGGATTGCCATAAGCTCAGAGACTTGCGATGGTATACAAGTGAACGCGCTCTCAATGCGGAGTTCTTTCGGGCTATCCGCCCGATGACGCAAGGTAAACCCATTTTTGGACTTCGTGATGCGATGGGATAGATATGTGAGGACGTGGATGAAATGTTGGAGATAGGTACGACTTACTTCCAACACCTCTTCACAGCGGAGCCATGGACGACTCACCGCTCCCGAGGTTGTGAAGCCGTGCTTTCGACCATCCCCACAGTGGTCATCGATGAGATGGCGCACCAACTGCTACGGCCTTTCACTGAAGCAAAGCTGCTTGCGGCGGCACGTGAGCTCAACAGAAGAGACAAGTCCCCAGGCTTAGATGGCATTCCCATGGAATTTTTCATACAAGCGTGGAGATGGTTAGGTGGAGCGGTACTTGCTGAATGGAATACGGCGAAGGAGACACACCCGATTCAAGCATGGAACGCGATCTTCACAGGCGGGTTGGTGACGCTAATCCCGAAGGAAGGCAGTGATGACATAGCAGAGGTGCGATGTTGGCATCCTATCTCCATGATGAATTCCATTTACAAGATCTTTGCGAAGATGCTAGCCAACTGTTTGCAACCAATCATGCGAGTCATTGTTTGTCAAGCGCAGAATGGGTTTCTCAAGGGCCGACAGCTTTACGAGAATTTGTTGACGATGATCTTGGCTGGAGAGTGGGCAGAAAATCTCCTGGATTCGTATTGCTTGCTGTTGTTAGATGGGGAGAAAGTCTACGACCGAGTGGATTGGCGTTTCTTAGAGCTTGTAATGAGACGACTAGGTTTTTCGGCTAGGTTTGTGAGATGGACAGCCAGGCTCTATAGGCAGTCAGCGAGCCGTTTGGTGATCAACGGATGGATGGGCCAGCCAATTCGCCTTTCTAGGTCAGTTCGGCAAGGTTCCTTGCTTGCCCCGTATCTTTTTTTGATGCAGGCGAAAGCATTAGACGCGTATATACACTGTGATAGGCCATCCAAACCTAGGGGGACCCCGCTACCAGAGTGTCATGGGCCACTGCGTGACCTCGGGCTGCCAAGGGAGAGGACCGTCTTGGACAGTTTGTTCACCGATGGCACGGGCTTGTTGGTGCTAGGGACAGTTGAGAACCTAGATCGGGTGAAGCAGCTACTTGATAGATTTAATTTTGCGGCTGGTGGCAGGACAAACTGGCACAAATCCCGTGGTGTGTGGCTGAGCGGACAAGTGCGTCCAGACTGGAGAGGGGACTGGGGTTTTGCATGGATAGAACAGGGGAGGACAACCAGATACCTAGGGTTTCAAGTAGGAGATCGGTATGACACAAATCGATAGAGTGCGTTTATTCTACAAAGGCTGCTTGCGCATATGTGTAGCTGGGGTAGCCGTCCACTTTCCCTCCCTGCGAGGCTGGTAGTGGTGAATGCATGCTTTTGGTAGCCTCTAGTTTTACACCGGAGCATGGAGCCTCAACACGACGGATCTAAAGGAGATTGAGCAACTGCTGCGAGTATATATCTGGAAGGGTTCGAGTCGCAAGCAGAGGTATCAAGCTTGTGTGTGATGGGATTCCTGTGTGCGATCACGAGCGGAGGGAGGAGCTGGATTGATCTCACCAGGCCCAGCAGCACGCGCACTAATGGTTAAGATGATGGTAAGATGCTTTTTCCCAGGATGGCAGCCATGGAAGGTGATGCTTCGTGCTTTTTGTCTCCAAGTTAAGCCTTTTTGATCCTCCACAAGCGCAGCAATTCAATGGGCTGAGGATCCTCGCTGGATATTCAGCATGCCACCTTTTAAGATTCCATTGCCCCGTGACTCGTATAGTGGGATGTTGCTGCGATATTAAATGGAGCTTCGTGTGGCCCTTGTTCCAGTGCCACCATCACGACTTGAGGAGTTAGTCTCCCTTCCTTTGTTTCTTCACGAACTGGTACACCCAGTAGGCATTGGTATCTCTCTCAGCGACGAGCGAATGCCACAAGGAGTCAAGGTGGTATGTCGACGTTGGCATGCAGCGGGTCTGCGCACGGTGGGCCAACTTTGGGAACTGGACATGAGGCCGGACAAGCTCTCACCATGGGTTCGCCAATGGGAACCGAACAGGGGTATGGGGCGACTCACAGATAGTGAGGTAACAATTATCATCATCATGTTGTCGGTACGCGAGCAGGTGTTACACGACTTCGGGGGTACGTGGCCAGACCGTGAGACTCGGGTGGGGGACTGGTGCCGCGTTGGCACAATGGTATGGTATGTGGCAGACCTAGACACTCGGAAGGGAGCAGGCTTTCAAGTGGGATCAGATGGCCTCTTGACTCCACACATAGTTCAATTTTCCCCTCTGCCGAAGCTGGTAGATACCTGATTAGTGTGTGTGTTGGACATGGCAAGGAAGAAGCCCATAGTGAACCTAGAAGTCAAGCATGGCCAGTGGCGACATTTGATGCTCTTTTGGAATCAGCTGGTTGAGGAACTGGAGATTGACCCGAAGATGTGGAGATGGAGAAGCGCCACAGGACACTGCCTTTTTAGCTATGAGCCGCGAGTGGGACAAAAGGTATTCACAGGCCGGTAGCAACCGTCGAAGTTGGAGGAGCACTTGGGTAGGATCGGGTTGCCTCGATCGCTAGCGCGAGAGTTGGGGAGTGAGCTTTGGACAGGGTATTGGTCGAGCGGGATAAAGACTTTCATGTGGCTCTTGTTGCAGAATAGCTTAGCGGTCCGGGACAACATCCAAGGCTTACCTTGCAACACATGTCTGTGTTGTGAGAAGTGGAGACCGAGAGACACTGTCTATGGGATTGTCATGTAGCCAAGGCGATTTGGAGCAGAGCGATGACCGTGGTTCAGAGGTTGGGTCGAAGAGATGATGCTACGATAGGCTGGGAGACGGCCTGCCTTGGTGAACATGTGGTGCATGTGCGTGCGACAGCAGGAGTCTGGCATGTACCTAGGAGGCTAAACGCCAAGCCGGTGTTTGATCCCGGGGGACTGCAAGAGGTGATGGAAGAGCCGCCTGGCCTTTGGCTGAATCAGTGGTACTTCTTGCGGGGGTGACCATGTGGACAATCTGGCGAGCCCGCAATGCAGAGGTTTTTCAAGGGCATAGATGGAGTCTGCAACGAACGGTGGCATTTATGTGGGTAACCTTAGTTTCATTAGTAGCTGGCTCGTATGAGGAAGCACGTGCCATGTGTGATATTGGGGAGTACCGAGTATACGAAGAACAATTGCTGCTAGCGTTTGGTCGCATGGTACAAAGACAAGGGAACTTGCACGCATCCATTTACTGGAGGTGGCAACCACCATTGTGGTTTTTAAAGGGAGATGCTTCATTGGATGCTGCCTGGAGAGACTGATTTCCACCTTGGTGGCTGATGTGGCAGGTAGCTGATGTGGCAGGTGGCTGGCGTGGCAGGTTGCTGATGTGGCCGGTGGATGACGTGGCAAAGGTAGATGAATAGGCTAGAAAGTAGTGGGCTGGGCAGTAAAAAATAAGGTAGGTTCCTCCTTATATGCAAAAGGAATCCTCTGCTGTACACTACTACACTATTGAATAAGATACACAGAATTCCCACAGAACAACAGTATATATATATTATAACATATATGTACAAATACATTATTACTATACGATCAACACCGATATATCTATGTGTATCAATGTTATATGTGTATATGCATACATTCACGCATGTCTATATATATACATAATGTATATACATATGTATACCTAGAGAACCGAACTCTCTCCATCTTTGACAACATAATCCATATACAGAAACTAAAGAAACCGCAACTTTTGGTACAAAAAAGAAAATAACTTCACCAATGTCTTTTAAAGGATTTAATCTGCAAAATAAAACTATATATATATATATATTAGATTAAGAAGATACTTAATATTGCTGTGTATGTTTATTTATACACATACATACGTCTGTACATACGTTATATAAACATTCGTATGTAGAGATATGTCTGTCTTTTAAATGTGTTACGTATATTTACATATATGGCGTATAATTTATATGTTTATAGTGTAGATTATATTATACCTGGGAAGTCCCGCAATTTTCAAAAACGAAGATTCCCAAATTCGAGAATCTTCACGTATAATAGTCAATAAAATTATAATGATACAACCCAGTGCTGATGCACATAATGAAACTGCTAATGATAATCCCAATGATGACCATGATTTGCCAGATTGAACTGTTGCAGATAAACAGTATTAAGCACTTTAATTATATTCATTACATATGTATATATACGTTTCAGTAACATATGCGTGTGAAACTTTATATCCTATTAGCATAATAAACCTTACAACTATGCATACATTATACCATGTAACTCTATACTTAAAACTGTAGCACCAGTTAATATATTATATTCCAGTGAGTGATCGTGGATATTTTTATATAAAGCTTACTAGTGTTCCAATTGCTCTAAGTTAAATGATATAGTTATAAGTGTATCTGAAACTGATATATTAGTATAAGCTTTCAATATACTTATACAACCTCTCTCTCTCTCTCTCTCTCTCTCTCTCTCTCTCTCTCTTATATATATATATATATATATATATTTCAAGTTCTAATGTATGTATTTAGAATTTATTATATATAGATATATATTATAAGTTATAAAAATACTGAATAGATATACCTTTACATGTATATACTTATCTTCAAATATATATCAAAACCGTTATTCCCTCTCTCTCTAATATATGTACTTTTGCATAAATTTATCTCAAATATATATTGGATATCGTCAAATGATATACAATATGTGTGTTTTACACACATTATATATATATATATATATATATATATATATATATATAAAATGAACATTGTAGCTAGTATTGAACTTATAAACGTTAACAGGAGTTTTACATTATATATATATATTATATATATATATATATATTATATATGATACTGAAATTAAGAAAATAGCTAGAAACGTTATAAAGATATACTCGTAGTATATTAAATAGCTTAAACTTATAAATTTAATATACATTATATATATATATAGTCTAATGTATTTACTCGTCCTTTATGCTTTTATACTGGAACATAAGAAAAATAGCTAGAAATGTGAAAGAAATCAGGCCCCAATTTGTATATGCAGCTGCGAGAAGAGCAATAGAGAGACTGATAGCAAGCCATGAAACTTTCATTTTTGTAAATATCTGAAATAAATAAAATAAAATATATAGATCGCACATATATACACTCATTTTTGTAGAAGTGTTCTCAATAAAAATCCAAAATTTATATAGAAATAACATACATATATACACACACACGCACGCATAGTCGCAGAGACATGTACACACCTGAATTCGAGAATGCCGCCGAGCTACCCCATCAATCACTCCATAGCTAACTAAACCTTCAGCCCTAAAAAACAGAATTAAAACTAAGCAGGATTTTAAAATTCGGATTACAATATAAATATACACGTGTTTATCCACGTAGGCACCACGACTATCAAGAGAAGTTATTATATATATATACACGTCAAAAAAAGTATAGGAATATAGCTTTATTTGGAGATAAAAAGGATTTTTCTAAAGTCTTAGGTATAAATTAAAAGATTAAATCAATCATGTACAAACTATAAGTTCTTTAAGCTTTTCTAAATAATAATTAAATTTCAGTAAGGTGACAAATCACCGTCTGATTTTTGCCACGTGTTTCATTTTTCAATAATATTGATTTTAATGATACATATTAGATATTGTGCTTATAAGATCCATGTGTACTAACTGTATATGCACATATTATTATTAGCGTAGTGGGTTTTGATAACTATTGGATTAGTTTCACTAACTCTTATATATAAATTAAGATTTTTGAACTAATGAATATACACATTTCTATATTCTAAGTTCTTACATTGGTGATTGTCTAGATCTATTTATTCTTATAGACTTTGTCTTTTCTTCGTCCATGGATCCACAACATGCAAACTCTTGTCTGTGGAATAGCTACTCATGCAGTTGTTGAATGCCATGGGGATGCAACTGAATAATTACTCTCAGTTGATGGCAGTATTCACAGCCCAGGGTACTCTTGCTCCTGTTGCAAACCCTCTTGTCCAGCCGGATTTCTTTCGTGAAAATCATGGAGATGATGTGTACAATTGGTTTGATAATTTCACTGTGGTTGCCATATATCATTCATGGGATGCTCAGTGTTTGCGCGAGTTTCCTACTTGTCTTCAAGGGACGCGTTGCAGTGGTACAATGGTCTGGACGTTGCAACTCGTGGAGATTGGAATATTCTTCCAGAGATCTTCAAACGTGCATTTGGGCATGCGACGACTGTGATGATGCTTTTCAGCAGTTGCATCGTATTCGTCAGGAGCCATCTGAGTTGATGCGCAGTTTGGTGTTCGCTTTCGAAGCCTTTTGCTGCGTGCAGAACCTAACATGTCGGAACGCATCAAGTTAGGTATGTTGTGGCCAGCACTTCGTCAAGACCTTGTGGGGCTTGTGCATGCACTAGCTCCAGTGACTCTTGACGATGCTTTGAGGCTGGCACAACGATATGAGTCGTCACCTCTCCCACTTGCCCTTCACGTGCTCTTGTTCCACTTCATGTTGGGGATGGACCTGCTCCGATGGAGGTTGAGGCTGTTGCCGCTCGTGTACCAGCACAAGGTGGGCCCGTGGACGTGCAGTTCGTTGTTGGGCATGTGATGAGGTTGGACACACGTATCGGCGCTGTCAACGGTTTCCTGATTGGCGTCCCCATTTCCAGGTGGAGGCCTGGCATTAACAACGTCCATTGGCTTGCAGTGAAGGTTGTGATGTGGTGGATCTTCTGGGAAACACGAATCGCACGAGTAGAGGGGGTCCTTGCGAATAAATTAGTACCCTCTATCTTTCTTTCGAGTATCATCAAGGGGTTCACTCGGCACCAGTTCATCCGTCTTCACTTTTTAAGCTCGATTTAATCACATGCCACGTCCTGTTTTCCTTTCATTATTGGTGGATACAGGTTCGAGTTTGTCCTTTTTTCTTAGTCTGTTACTACATGTTGCAGCCTTCATTTGCGTCGTGCGGTAAACCAATCTTCATTTGTACGGCAACGGACACACTCAAACTTGTTCGCAGGATGAAGTTGACATTGTTGTTCGTATGGATGATCATGAGCTTGAGCTTCAATCTCTGCGGGTGGTGCCGAGTCAAGCTTTTCACCTTATTCTTGGTATGGATTGGTTAACTCGCAATCATGCCAAGTGTGACTTTGAAAAGTCTCCCCCTTTTGACTCTCCCTTATCTTTCTTTAATTCTCTTACTTCTATTCCACTTCGTCCATCTGCTTCCACCTCTACTTCATCACTTTTGTTCACCTTATTTCCAACCATCTGCCCTTCATGTTCCTCATTTTTTTTTATCCATCAGATGATCGTCGTGCTGTAGTCATTAATCAACTCAAAAAGGAGTATGCTGATCTTTTCAACTTCGACTTGTCATCTGGGGCCAAGATTACACGCCACCTATTCTGATGCTAGGTTGATCAAGGTACCTATTTGGCGCGGTCACCAAAGGAAGCTCAAGATCTTACGAGCGAATGTTAAGAGATGTTGGAGAAAGTGTTATCCGAAAATCTCGAAGTCCTTGGGTGTGCAACCTCATCTTGTAAAAGCCGGATGAGGCATTCATTCTGTATTGACTATCGCCCATTAAATGATGGTAACTATTTCAGATGTGTACCCACTTCCTCATATGTAGACTTTTGGATCGACTGGGTAGAGCCGTTGGTTCACCAAGTTAGATCTTGCATCTGGATATTGGCAAGTTCCGATACTGAAATGGACATTCCCAAGACTGCTTTTCGGACACCATTTGGCATGTACGAGTTCTTAGTGATGCCTTTCGGTTTAAGCAATGCTCCAGCACTTTCCAACGTATGATGGACGAAGTTCTCTGGATATGCCGGAGGTGACTGCTGACTTCATCGATGATGTTTTATTCATCGATGGAACGTGGGAGGAGCATGTCGATGATGTACGCAAGGTTTGATTGGCTACGAAGTTGGTTTGAAGTTGAAGCCATCTAAGTGTGTGTTTGGATCAAGGACACCACTTATCTGTTATTGCATTTCACGTAAGGTTTGCAAGTCGATCCTGACAAACTAGTTGCAGTTTTGAAATTCCCTACGCAGAAGTGTGTGAATGATGTGCAACGCTTTCTTGGCAAGGTACAATATCTGGGTTGTTTTATGGATCATCTTTCAGATCGTACTGCACGTTGCGGCGTTGTTGAAGTCGTTAATGACTTCTTTTGTTTGGTCTAAAGATTGCAAGCGGCATTTGCAGATCTCAAAGAGTTGTCAACGACTTCCAGTTTTGGCTACCTGGATTACACTCATCCTTTCATCTTGCGTGTAGATGCTTCTGACATCAGTCTCAGGGCGTATTGATGCAGGAGAGTACGAGTGTTCCTGCTAGCACATCCCATTGCGTACATCAACCGTACATTGCAGCCAGCAGAGGTGAACTACACACGAAAAAAGGAGTGTCTAACAACAATTTGGGGTTTTGAAAGCTCCATGCTACTTGCATGGTTCACGGATGTTGTTGGAAGGCGATCATGCAGCAGTCACTTCATTGTTAAAGCGAAAGAATTTGATTGGTCGTACTGCTCGGTGGGCCTTGAAACTTCAAATTTATGACTTTGAAGTTGTTCATTGCCTAGGAAGTTCCATGGCTGATGTTAATGCTCTTTCTCGGGCTCCTCTTTCACTAGTTGTTCTAGCATTAGTAGTACACTTTCTGGACGAAGATTCCATACCATCAAGTTGTTGTGCTTGATGTTCAGTGTCCGTAAAATGCAGAGTTAGATTTGCCATATTTGGATGAGGTTCGAGAAGCTCAAAAGGTTGAGCCATGGATTCAAGGCTTCGTGATGGTTTGAGAATCTGCATCACTTGCTGATGACTTGCCTTTCAGCATTTACATTCGTAATATCGCCTTCAGGACGACCTTCTTTATTTTGTGGACTGATCCAGATGATCCTTTGCAGTTGGTGGTGCCTTTAGTCTTCATTCCACGCTTCCTCCATGCTTACCATGACTCTCCTATTCTTGGCGGGCACATGGGACACGTCGTGTGATGGAGAAGCTGCACAAATTTTCTATTGGCCGAGTTGGAGGAGATGTGATTCGGTATGTGCGTAGTTGTGTGTGGTGCCAAGCTTGCAATACTCCCCCGTGTGCTTCGAAAGGACGATTGGAGTCAATTGCAGTTTGAGTTGGTGGCATTTGATTTGATGGGACCTTTTCCATGGTCAATGCTAATAATGAGTATGTTACTATTGCTTTTGATTATCTAACTCATTGGGTAGAAATTGGTGCTCTTGCTAGTGCGACGACTGCTTCTATGTTGGCTAGTTTCTCCTTAATCGGGTCATGTTTTAGCATTCTTGTTCAGAACGAATTCTCTCGAATAATGGTCCTACATTTATGACTGAGACATTTCATGTTTTGACGTCTCGACTAGGGATACGTCACATTTTCACAAGAGCTTATCATCCTCAAACAGATGGTTTGGTGAAACAACTCGTCAAAACCTTCAAGAGATGATCGTGAAATATGTGAATTTTCAACATTTAGATTGGGATGGTTATCTGCCATTTCTTCGATATGCTTATGTCACTAGAGTACAAAGTTCCATTGGTACTTCCCCATATAAGCTCTTGTATAGTCATGACCCGGTGTTGCCAATGGAGTTGGGTTTGCCTTCTTGGTTACCGCGAGTTGCTGATGTTAGGTCATGGGATCGATATATGACGAACATTCTTCCATTGGTTTGTCATGGGATCAGTATCTGATAAGCATTCTTCCATTGGTTCGTGCGGAGTCAGCAGAACACTTGGGCCACGTACAAGTAAGACAATAATAACGTTACAACTCACATCATCGTCCTCCTGTGGAGTACAAGGTTGATGAATTGGTGTTGGTTTGTTTTCCCAAGCTTATGGTACATAATTTAGTTAAGAGTCTCCTTCCTCAGTAAAAAAGGACCGTATCGAGTGCTATGGCAAGTAGAGCGACAAGTTTATGAGGTTTGGCACGACATTCAACCCGATCCTTTAGAGATTGTACACGCGCAATGCTTGAAGTGTTTTGTGCAACAGGAACAAGTTGTGCTGCTACAAATCCACTAGTGCCTTCTTCTGATGTTCCTCTAGATCCGGGCCCATCTACAAGAAAACCCTAACCAACTTACATCTTTCGAGAGGAAGGGATGATGTAAGATCCATGTGTATAACTGCATGTGCACATACTATTATTAGCATAGTGGATTTTAATAGCCGTTGGATTGATTTCAATCTAGACCACTCGCTCTTATATATAAATTAGGGTTCTTGAACTAATGAATATACACATTTCTATGTTTCGAGTTCTCACATACTTAAATTGTTTTAGTTTTTATTTATTTAAAAACTCGAATAGCATTAATCAATGAAACAAGTTTTTTAAGATGTTCATAGATATTAAGCTAAAATAAAATTCAAAACATTTACATAAGGTATATTCACGAATATATTATTATTGATAGTGTTAATTCAAATTCAAACTTTTGACTTTAAATACATTTTTAATAGTAAACTCCATACCAATAATATTCATCTAATATCTGGGGAAAGCGGACTCTTTAATATTATCAAAATATTCAGATAATTATAAAATTAATCTTGAGTCAAGTTTATTATTAATAGAGTTAATAAGACACTTGTAATATAATACAGTTGCCACGTATGAGCAATCGAGTACGGAAGGAATATCCCATACCACAAATTCCATCTTGTAATGGCAGCCAATGAGAATGAAGGACTCACTTAAGCACAAAAATTTTCTGCCGTCATATATATGTATGTATGTATATATTAAAATCATAATTCACCCTCCATAAGCTCCGTTTATGGCGTTTTGTGGTCTGCATAACATAACCCAATCGTATTCATTCATTCTGTGTGTGTGTGTGTGTGTGTGTGTGTGTGTGTGATGTATACTATACTCTCTTGTAATACTTAGTTAACAAACAACCAGTGATATTTTGATATGTACCTTCTTCTGTTGTTGTTGATTGTTGAATCTGCTTCCCTGTCCTCCAGCCTCTGCAAAGAGAAATCCTATCATAACTCATAACATATACACACACACCTTATAACTGAAACAATCTAATACGCAGTTAACACATACAACACACCTTATAAGTCAAACAATCTAACACATAACACACATACGCACACGCGCACACTTTTAACACATCACATATACACACAATTAAAAAAGGATGCAGGGGAAGCCAGTCCGGTTATGTCTATGTTAATGTTTAACTCCCATATGTTTATCCAAGTTTTAGTTAGTTCAAATACACTGGATCAATCACCAGTCTTCCCTGCTCAGGCACTAATCCATGCTCATGAATCCCTATTTATACAGGCCATCCCGCAAAATCCCATGCATGTGGGATTTAAGAGTTTAATAATGCATAGAAAGACCTAAAGAATATTCCCATGCACTAAAAGAATATTCTACACACGGCACAGAATATGCCGAGGGTATAACGGTCAGAATATTCCGAGCATATATGGGCGCCTGTGTGTGTGTGTGTGTGTGTGTGAGACGCACCTCTGGCAGTAGGTCTTTGCGAGTAATTATCCCCAGTATTTTTGAATTCTTCTCAAGTATGCTTGCTGTTCGTAAAATCCTTGATTAAATGCATCCCCAACAGCCTGCAATGTGAATAAATGTGCGTTTATAGATAGAGAAAGATGGGGGGGGGGAGGGGGATAGAACAATATTGTATATAGATATATACGTATATATGATTATTATATGTATCAAGGATTATACGTGTAAAACACGCAAGAACACGCACACACACACCTTCGATATGAGAAGGACCAACATGAGCAATGGCAACAATTGCAAGTTGTTCTGTTGGAGCCGCTTCCTTTCTGGGTGGTTCAATGCGGATGACGTTTCACTTTGTGAATCATGGTCGAAATTACGAACAACAGTATATATATTATAATATATATGTACAAATACATTATTACTCCACGATCAACATCGATATATCTATGTGTATCAATGCTATATGTGTATATGCATACATTCACGCATGTCTATATGTATACATAATGTATATACGTATGTATACCTAGAGAACCAAACTCTCTCCATCTTTGACAACATAATCCATATACAGAAACTAAAGAAACCGGTACAAAAAAGAAAATAACTTCACCAATGTCTTTTAAAGGATTTAATCTGTAAAATAAAACTATATATATATATATATATTAAGATTAAGAAGATACTTAATATTGCTGTGTATGTTTATTTATACACATACATACGTCTGTACATACGTTATATAAACATTCGTATGTCTTTTAAATGTGTTACGTATATTTACATATATGGCATATAATTTATATGTATGTTTATAGTGTAGATTATATTATACCTGGGAAGTCACGCAATTTTCAAAAACTAAGATTCCCAAATTCGAGAATCTTTACGTATAATAGTCAATAAAATTATAATGATACAACCCAGTGCTGATGCACATAATAAAACTGCTAATGATAATCCAATGATACCAACATTTAGATTATAAGTTATTTACTGTCTCTCTGATATACTTGTGTCACAAAGTATAAAGTTCCATTTATATTTCCCCATAAAAGCTCTTATATGGTCATGACTAGTGTTGCCAACAGAGTTGGGTTTGCCTTATTGGTTATTACGAGCTATTGATGCTAGGTCATGAGATCGGTATCTGATGAACATTTTTCTATTGGTTTGTCATGGGATCGGTATTTAATATGTATTCTTTCATTGGTTCGTGCGGAGTCAATAGAACACTTGGGCTACGTACAAATAAGATAACAATAACACTACAATTCGCACCATCATCCTCCTGCGGAGTACAAGGTTGATGAACTGGTGTTGGTTCATTTTCACAAGCTTATGGTATGTGATTTAGTTAAAAGTATTCTTCTTTAGTGGAAAGGACCGTATTGAGTGCTATGGCAAGTAGGGCCACAAGTTTCTGAGGTTCGCACGACATTCAACCCGATCCTCTGGAGATTGTACACGTGCAACAATTAAAGTGTTTTGTGTAATAGTAACAAGTTGTGCTGCCTACAAATCCACTAGTGCCTCTTTTTGATGTTTGTCCAGATCCAAGCCCATCTACAAAACCAACTTACATCCTTTCGAGATAAGGGAATGATGTAAAATCCATGTGTATGGCTGCATGTGCACATACTATTATTAGTGTAGTGGGTTTTGATAGCCGTTGAATTTATTTCAATCTGGACCATTCGCTCTTGTATATAAGTTAAGTTCTTGAACTAATGAATATACACATTTCTATATTCTGAGTTTTCACATGCTTAAATTTTTTTAGTCTTATTTATTTAAAAACTCGGATAACATTAATGAATGAAACAAGTTTTTTAAGATGTTCATAAATATTAAGCTAAAATAAAATTTAAAACATTTACATAAGGTATATTCATGAATATATTATTATTGATAGTGTTAATTCAAATTCAGACTTTTCGACTTTAAATACATTTTTAATAGTAAACTCCATACCAATAATATTCATGCTAATATCTGGGGAAAGCGGACTATTTAATATTATCAAAATATTCAGATAATTATAAAATTAATCTTGAGTCCAGTTTATTATTAATCGAGTTAATAAGACACTTGTAATATAATGTAGTTGCCACGTATGAGTGGTCGAGTACGGAAGGAATATCCCATACCACAAATAATGGCAGCCAATGAGAATGAAGGACTCACTTAAGCACAAAAATTTTCTGCCGTCATATATATGTATATATGTATATATTAAAATCATAATTCACCCTCCATAAGCTCCGTTTGCTGCATAACATAACCCAATCGTATTCATTCATTGTGTGTGTGTGTGTGTGTGTGTGATGTATACTATACTCTCTTGTAATACTTACTTAACAAACAACCAGTGATACTTTAATGAGATATTTACCTTCTTCTGTTGTTGTTGATTGTTGAATCTGCTTCCCTGTCCTCCAGCCTCTGCAAAGAGAAATCCTATCATAACTCATAACATATACACACACACCTTATAACTCAAACAATCTAACACATAACACATACGCACACGCGCACACAGTTAACACATAACATACACGCACACACCTTATAACTGAAACATCTAACACATAACACATACGCACACGCGCACACAGTAGACACATACAACACACCTTATAAGCGAAACAATCTAACACATAACACACATACGCACACGCGCACACTTTTAACACATAACATGTACACACAATTAAAAAAGGATGCAGGGGAAGCCAGTCCGGTTATGTCTATGTTAATGTTTAACTCCCATATGTTATCCAAGTTTTAGTTCAAATACACTGGATCAATCACCAGTCTTCCCTGCTCAGGCACTAATCCATGCTCATGAATCCCTATTTATACAGGCCATCCCGCAAAATCCCATGCATGTGGGATTTAAGAGTTTAAAAATGCATGAAAAGACCTAAAGAATATTCCCATGCACTAAAAAGGATATTCTCCACACGGCACAGAATATGCCGAGGGTATATGCATAGGAACGGCCAGAATATTCCGAGCATAGGAAGATACATAAACACCTGTGTGTGTGTGAGAGAGAGAGAGAGACGCACCTGTGGCAGTAGGTCTTTGCGAGTAATTATCCCCAGTATTTTTGAATTCCTCTCAAGTATGCTTGCTGTTCGTAAAATCCTTGATTAAATGCATCCCCAACAGCCTGCAATATGAATATATGTATATCAATAAATGTGCGAGAAAGATGGGGGGGAGGGGGATAGAAAAATATTGTATATAGATATATATGTATATATGATTATTATATGTATCAAGGATTATACGTGTAAAACACGCACGAACACGCACGCACACACCTTCGATATGAGAAGGACCAACATGATTAATGGCAACAATTGCAAGTTGTTCGTAATTTCGACCATGATTACACAAAGTGAAACCGTCATCCGCATTGAACCAATCAACATCGATATATCTATGTGTATCAATGCTATGTGTGTATATGCATACATTCACGCATGTCTATATGTATACATAATGTATATACGTATGTATACCTAGAGAACCGAACTCTCTCCATCTTTGACAACATAATCCATATACAGAAACTAAAGAAACTGCAACTTTTGGTACAAAAAAGAAAATAACTTCACCAATGTCTTTTAAAGGATTTAATCTGCAAAATAAAACTATATATATATATATTAGATTAAGAAGATACTTAATATTGCTGTATATGTTTATTTATACACATACATACGTCTGTACATACGTTATATAAACATTCGTACTTAGAGATATGTATGTCTTTTATATTTACATATATATAACATATCTATATTATAGATTATATTATACCAACTTTAGATCTTAAACAATTACATTCACTGAACAGTACAGCCCTTTTAGGGTGATGAGTTGTAATCGATAATAAACCAACTTTTTAAGGTTTTGTGTGACCAACTGATACCCTTGTTCCAATCTTAATACTTAGAGTCACCACACAAGCGTGAGTCTTAAGTACTTTCAAATTTTAATAATAAGAAGAAAAACAAATGTTGTATGTTCACATGTATTAGCATTCAAATAAATTCACCTCTTGTTGTTGTCAAGTTTAACACGTTCCAAAAAAGAACACAAAAACAAACAAAAAGGAATCTTGAGGTCTAATTTACACAAGATAGCATAAGGTATGTAGTTTGTGCCTCCACCTCAAATGCTCCAAAAATCCCCTCTTAAGAAACTACAAATAAACTTTATCACATTCATAAGTTTGGAGTCACCTACCTAATTTTTTCATGCAAAGCCTGGTTTTCCTTTTGGAATTTTGTTCACATCCTTGTAATGCTCCTGGACGGATAGAAAAAGTTGCTAACTACTTTTATCAATAGTGCGAGAACACTTACCACCATGCCTTCATTTATTTATATACATTTATAGGCGTACAAGAGATGCCGCTGTTTGCAGAGAAATGAAATGGTCGTAACCCTAGACTGTGGGGAAATACATATACTACCCACAGCACGCACATGACGTGTTACTCGGAAATGTGTCCCATTATATCTGAACCGTCTATTTGTTTTATTCTGAACGTGTTGCGGCTATCATGTTATTAATTTTAAAATATAATTTTAATTAATTAATACAAAATTAATTTTTTTTAATTTCATTTTAAAACATTCAAGAATATTCATATAAATACAAGTCTTAAGTTATAATTAGAATTATTTCTCACACTGCATTAACCCTTATTTTTTTTTTATGGGACCAATACATTAGAAGAGTTTGTTTTATATTAATTAACATAAAACTTAATAAATTTTTTATTTAATTTTAAAACTTTAAACAATAAGATATATATTTTAACTTTGAATACAAATAGATCCTATTTAAATGACTCTCCACATGCATTTGTTCCAATTATAAATCTCTACCGTAACATGTTGTATTTATCATATTATTAAGTTAAAATTATAATATTAATTAAGTAATACAAAAGTTAAGTTTTATTTAATTTTAAAAGTCTTAATTTGTAAATATAAATAGATAAGTCATAATTATAAATAAATAAGTCAAATCTTAACTCCTCATGTAGCATTAATCCATGTTATTTTTGTTAATAAGACCAACTATATAAAACAATAAGGTTGTTATTGTTAGAAATTATAAGAGTTTATTTATGTTATTAAAATAAAAATTGATATATAATTTTTTTTTCAAGAATAAGATATATACTTTAACTTGAGAAACAATAATTAAGTTTTTAATAATTCTTCCCACACATTCATTCGTGTAATTTGAATTATAAATCTCTCTAAGCACGTAAAATATGTAAAGTGTGTTTTATTTATTGTTATTAAGTTTAAAATATAATTTCTAATTAATTAACATAAAAAAATTTAAAAAATTATTTCATTTAAAAGTTAAAGAATAAGATATTAATTTAACTTGTAAATGCTCCTATTGCCAGCTTTAGAACCCCTTAATGAACCCTTAAGAAATGGGTAATGTGAACCTGTCAAACAAGATCCCACATCTATAATTAGACAAGGACATGAATGTGCCTTGCTTGGTCATGAGTGCTACACCTAACCTAACGTGGAGGAGGAGGTTAAAGACAAGCCTCAACCTCTGCTTTTTAAAATGTGCATTCCAACAAAACCTTTCATGCATGGATTCACTAATGTTCACCCCGAAGGTGGAACGTACCCCTATCATATGGAAGTTAGAGCAGCATAAAAAAGGGTTATATCTTAACTACACAAGCTAAAGCTTGCACCGGTAGAAAATCAACTAACTCAGTCATGAACCCAGTACATGTACTACTTAATATATGTGATAGAGCCCCCCATGTTTTCCTATTTACATAAGTGGGCTGTGTTAAATAGAGAAAATCCTACGATTTAAAACATAGCAGTGGTCACCACCAACATACATGTATTAAGGGTTTATCAGAATAAGAAGTAATAAAAGTGTACAGATTAGACTTCAGAGGGACGAGAAAGGGTAAGGATGGCAAGGTATGTAGCAGGTAGCAGTACTACAGATCCCATCACAGTACTGAGAAAAGAATAGTATACACCAAAACAATAAGATGAGAAAGAGATAGTCGTATTGAGAGTGAAAAGAAACTTATATTATGTCTGCACATGGCACATAATACATCATTACAGTATATTCGGGATCCCACTCTAGTCCTAATCTGGTCTATTTATACCCGTACTCTTGGTCCCGTACTAGCAGTTATAGTAACTACCTCTTAGCCTTATCCTGTAACTTCTTCTTATCCTTATTCGGGTATGTCGTACTCCGCTTCAAACAGCATATTGCGGTAGTAACTCACTCGTATTACGATAGTGACTTGTATTTCGATATTTCTATCCGGCTCTCATTTTTCCACAATATATACTTTTTTGGTATTTTTCCCATTAAATTTGCCCATGAAATAAAATACAACTAAGATCCTTCTACATGTTTAACTACCATCCTAACATCCCCCTAGACTTGAAGTGTTGCATCGCCCCAATGCAACCTTATGATGTCCCCATTGTTCTGCAGAAAGACGCAACTACGGTCTTGAGCTTGTGATTTTCCTCACGTAGTTTGCGTACTTCTTCGGTGTCGTCCGTAGTTGTGGCGGTTGTTGGGTTGAAATCACTTAGCTTGTCATGGATGTTGCGTACTTGTTCATTTGTGTGTGTACGATATCCATGAGTACCTTGTGTTGTTCGTACATACAACATGTGATGTTTGATTGTTCCTGGAGTTGCTTGTCGATGGCATTACAACGGTCATGGAGTTGCTGAGTGATAGTTGCCTCTCCTCTTTGCATTGCTACTTGCTGTATGAGGGAATCCACAACACTCCAAAGATGCGATAACTGACCTTTGAGAGTAGAATCATTTGGCGAGTCTTGCGGTGGTAATCCGAGTGAAGCGGTTTGATCGCGCGTGTGCTTTGAACCTCTAAGTGTGCTCCTATCAATCCGATGCGTGATGCCCCATTTGTTGTGGTTGGGGGTAGGGTTCTTGCTCCTTCCCTTTATCATGAATGTCGTTCTTGGCTTGTTGTCCAGGTGTAAGTGGGGGTGAATGTGGTTCTTGATGTGTTGTTGAACAGCTGGATTTCGTACATTGTCTATCATAGTCCGTACCTGTTGTGTTATGATGTGAGGAATACCTATAGTAGAGGGAGGTTGAGTTGACGGAGGTGACGGTATTACGATGTCTTCTGACGATGTTGAGTCTCCACAGTCCATGTGTGCAAAGGTTGATGCTGTGGGTTTGGTACGCATTCTCCAAAGGTCTCCTCGTGGTAATGGTCTTCTCTGTAAGATTTGATCATCTTCTTCCTCGTCTTCCACAAATTGGTAGGATACTGGTTTCGGCTCGTCGGTCTCTTTGCTTGTGATTGTGGTCATTTCTTCCACTTGTTTGGTAGGGGTGCATCCAAATCACAAGTGCCGAATATGTTGTCTGGGTATTGTGAAGTGAGACCTAACCAAAATTCCATCCTTGTTGTCATTACTGGTGTACCTATTGGTGCTAAATTGCAACTATAATACAGAGGGCTGTTAGAATGTGATAGAGCACTGAAAATGTAGTTGTCTCCTTATCCTTGCTTTTGGGATTGTGTAGAGTTTGTAGCTCACGTTGTAATCCCACTACGACTAGCTCCCCCCAATCCAGTCTGTGTCTCTATTCAACGGTATGGTAGACGGATCCGATTTCCTTGTTGAAACTTGCTGGAGTTTTTTGGAAAGGCAAAGGCAGTAGTGATTGCCTTGATGCGGCTCTTATGGGGCTTCCGTAAGATGGACGCTGGTGCTGCGTTGGCAGTCTTCTGCTTCTGGAGAAATCGGTTGTAGTTGTCGGTGTAGGCTTGAATGTACGTGTGGACTTATGGAATTGGATCAAATGAAGCCTGTGGATCTGAGAATTCAAAGACATCCCTAATAAGCTTACTTGCAAAAGTGAATGCCCCACCGTGTAGTTGTAAGGTCTTGAGTTGTGGTGCATAGGCCTTGATTGCTTGATCGACTAAACACTCACCATGTTGGTCCAATCATTTGTGAACGAATATGTCAAAGTACTTTTCCAACTGCATTTGTTATATCCATTCTCGTATTTTGAAAATGAGTGTTGGTGCTAGACGAGCAACACGGTACAAGACTGGTGTAAGTGGAACTGAGACTGGTGAGTTTGGCATTGTCAGTTTAGATTGGGATGCTGAATTCAATGCTGTAGCAGAATTGCTTGTTGTGTCGGTGAACTCGTCCATCGATTCCATTAGTGATCGGTGAATGAAAGAAGGAAATGAGGAAGGACTCGAAGATTGTAAGGGAGAAGAGATGAAAAAAGAAATGGGAAACCCTAGTGTATGTATTCGGTTGGGTGATGTTGCCGTTTTATATTTGAAAAATTTATGGTCTGTCAGTGTTTTCTGGGTAGTCCACGTGTCAAGATCTGATTTGTTTGGTGTGTGAATGTCTTGGTTTTCGGTAGATTTGACAGAGAATATCTCATCATTGGATATTGTATTTCTCGAAGTTCCCCATATCTTGGACTTTGGTACTCCCTCGTGTGAATGATCATGTCGATGTTTTCAGAAGATTTTGCTTACGTTTACCCGTCATATCGGCACATGGGTTTCTATGTTCTATTCCGACTTATTGTTGAGATCATGTTCCAGGTCGTTGTTTAGTTCGTGTTCGCTTTTGCTGTGCAATTCGTGTTCCGGCTTGCTGTGCAATTTGTGTTCTTGGTCATTGTCAAGATCGTCTTCTGGTTTGTTGAAAGTATATTTTGTATGCAATTTGTATTTGTTGTAAGTAGGATTTGCGTTGTATCATCCATAAGAGTAATAGTATTGTTAGCTAGTTCATTTGTAATAATGTATGGTCCATACCATTTAAACTTGAACTTATGTCCAATAGGTTGGAGATTTCCTCGATAGTGCCATACCATTTTCCCGACTCGAAATATGGGTCGTTGTTGTACTCTTCGGAGTCGATCATGCCATGCCTTAATACGTGTTTGAATTGCTTGTATGTTGAAGACTAATTACTGTCTTTTCTTATCGAGCTTTTCAAGCTGTAGCAATTGTTGTCTAACTTGTTTGGGTTCCCCAATATCGTATTCGAGTAACATTCGTAATGATGGTATGATATATTCAATAGGTGTAATGGCTTCTAGACCGTATGTTAGCTGAAATGGTGTAAACTTTGTTGCCACTTTATACGTAGTACAGTATGCCCATAATGCGGAAGCAAGTTTTTTGTCCCAATTTTTGCGATTCGTGTTCACTATCTTGGTTAATACTGTTTTCAATATTTTGTTGGTAGCTTCTGCTTGACCATTACCTTGTGGATAATACCATGGAGACGTAATGTTTCACTAAATATTTGTTACAAAGAACTTTGATGACGTTTCAACAAAATGAGTTCCTCATTGATAAGTTCCATAGGAGCACCAAATCATACTACGATATTTTCATAGATAAACTTGGCTATGCGTGTTGCAGGCAATCTCGTAATGTGATAGCTTTCGCCCATTTAGTAACGTAATCCATGAGTACCAATATATATTGATTCCTCTTACTGCTTTTAGGATTGATTGGTCCTATAAAATCCATTTCCCACTTTATAAATGGAGCTAATGGTTCTATTGGATGTAGTGGTTGAACCTAATGATGTGGAGCCGGTTGATGTTCGTTACACTTCAAACATTTCTGGCAATATTCTATAGCATCTTTGAATAATGTGGGCCACCATAATCCGGACTGCAGTATTTTGCGTGTTGTTTATGTCCTTGCGAAGTGTCCACCATGTTCTCTTGAGTGGGTTTCTCGTAATACAACTGAACCTTCCCCATTGGTATGCATCTCCTTAAGACTTCATCCCTCCCCTTCTGTATAATATACCTGATATCATGCAGTACGGCTTAGATCATAAGACAAGTTGTTTGCGTTGTTGTGTTAATGCATATTTGTCTGGTGCTAATCTGGTAGTTAGAAAGTGTTCAATATTTTATAAATATCCTTGGTGGTTGTAGTGTTTTGGTTGTTCTTCTTATTGTATTTGAAATAAACTAGCATCTGGTAGTTCATCATTCACACCAACACCTTCTTCTTCATGCGTAATACGGCTTAAGAAGTTTGCTTGTTGATGTAGTTTGCTTGGTTTTTGGATGATTTGAAAGTTGAACTCTTTCAATAGTAAGAACCAGTGTACTAATCTTTCTTCTATCTTGGTTTTGCTCAATAAATGTATAAGAGCTTGATGATCGACAATGAATTTAACCTTATATGCTAACAGATAATGCCAAAATTTCTTGGCTGCATAGACCATTCCGAGTGCTTCCTTTTCCGTAGTCGTGTAGTTCTCTTCTACATGCTAACCGTCGACTCGCGTAATATAATGGACGATCTTTCCCATCTTCCTGTTTGTGTTAATATGCATCCGATGGCGTATGAAGATGCATCCACTTGTACATGAAATTTTTATTTCCAATTTGGGCTAGCTAGTATGGGAGTATTTCTTTAGTATTTCTTTATTGCATAGTTTTTGATAAAACGTCGATGATATCCCATTTTACTAAGGAGTCGTCGTATTCCGCTTACATTTTTAGGAGGTTACATCATCTGTATTTCTTTGACTTTATCTTGGTCCACCATTATTCCATCTTTGCATATAATATGCCCAAGTAGACTCCTAATTTTACAAGAAATACGCACTTCTCTAGATTAAGAGCTAGATTGTTCAATCGACACTTTCCAAAACACTTCCTTAAACAATCCAAATGTTCGTTTTTCATTCTATAAATGTTAAAAATCATCCAAAGAAAATCTTCATAAATATTGTCAGATAATCCCAGAAGGTTTCATTTACCAAACGCTGGAAAGTGAATGGTGCATTACATAACCCAAAAAGCATAACATGATACGCATATGTACCCCAAGGACTAATGAATGTTGTTTTTGATTGATCCACTGGGTCCATTGTACTTGGTTGTATCCTGAAAATCTGTCCAGAAAGGAATACATTTCGTGTCCTGCTACCGTATTCAGCAATTCTTCATGAAGGGTATTGGGTATGTATCCCATCGAGTCACATCATTCAACTTCTTATAGTTGATAGATACGTAATTTGTTGTTTTTTTTCAGTACTACTACAATTGGTGACAACCATTGCTGATTTTCGATTGGATAAATAAATTCGGCTTACAATAACTTGTCCACTTCTTCTTTGACTTTTGCCAGGAATGTTGTATTCATACGGTATGCTTGCTGTTTCCTGTGGACTCCATGGGGTAGTAATTCTATCTTATGGGTACAGATTGTTAGTGGAACTCCCTTGAGATCTTCATAACTTTAAGCAAAGACATTTGCATTTTGACGTAGTACGTTTATCAACTATTTTCAGTATTCGGTTTGAGGTTGACTGCTATTCACACTTTCCGTGATCCGTATTCACTTGTTTTAATTTTTACTTCTTCAGTCTTCTCATTAGTTGTAATTTCCAATTTCTGTTGTGTCCGTGTTCTTTGTTCGTGCTTGTTTTAAATTGTAGTTGCTATTGCGTGGGTCGTTTGAACTTGTCTGTCAGTCCGAGAATGTCCATATGTTGCTGATGTTGATCATTAATAGACGTCTTTTCTGTGCTCTCATCCTTTGGAGTCATTTGATATAAATCAGCTTGTGCTATCTCTACGAGTTCTGGGTTGCTTTTGAATAGGAGTTTATCTTTTTTGTGTTTAAGCCGTAATGCCAGTCGAAATCCTCCATTTGTAATGTCGAGTTGGTCATTTAATTGGTTTCTTCTGTTGTGTTCTAACAACTGCTTCTTGTCCATGCTTATATAGTACCATTTCGTCGTTCTCCCAATTATGGCGTACTTTCGCGTCTTAACCAAGATCTTCCTAATAATATTTGGTATGGTTTGCTCGTCTGCTCGATACGTAGCATGACCAAAGATACCTTAAACTTGATCGCTGCAATTTCTATACATACGGATCTAATTATACCAACTGGTCTTACTTTTCTCTGGTCAGCCATTCGTACTAAGAATGGTGCGTTTTCTATGGGTCCTAAACCCAGTTCCTTGTAAGTTTGCTCTTCGATTATATTGACTCCTGAGCCCCCATCAATGGGTATGTTATGAATGTTGTTCTTGCCGATCGAGCAATAATCATTGGCACCTCTTCATCCCAATCCTTTTCATCTCTAAGAACTTCGGTGGTATTCACTCCAACTTGACTGGTGTCGATTTGGATATTGTTGAAGTCCAAAGCGTTAGTTATTTGTGTTTGCAGAAATGGTGCTAAGGTGAGTAACTCTCCGATTATTAACTGTACCGATTGTTGCAAATGCAAGAAACTACACATCAAGTGGTACTAGCCGATGTGGATTGCTGTGAATGCACGCTTGCTTCATTAGGTATGGAGTCTTGATTTTCTTTTGCTGTATTTTCTGAATTTGATCCGCCACTCTTTGTACTGTAGCCTTCTCTTTCTCCCAGTTTTTGTGTATCGGCTCTTCTTTGTTTGGTTCAACCGTACTTGTTTAGCCGTGTTACTGCATATGTTTCTGTTGAGGGTAATTCTGTATCTTCTTCCATTTGCACTCATGATTTTGCTCTCCATGGTCATCCTCTGGATCATTTTCTTGTTGGACTTCAATTCTCCATGTTGTTGGTTATGTGTGATGTTCTGGTGTTAAATTCGTTTGTGGGCACTCTGGTGAATAATGTCCCAGCTCTCCACATGTGTAGCATCGAACATTGTTGAATTTATTGCATTCAGTGGAATAGTGCCCTTTCTCTCACATCTGAAGTATGTCACATTTGGATTCGACCTCTTAATGCTGGTGGAGGTGGTATTGGTGGCAATAAAGGGGTCCCGTTTGTGCTAGGGCTAGTAATAGAGAATTGTCCCCTTCGCGGTATCTCCGTGTTATTGCCTTCGATAAAATGCTCCGGATTCACAAGGAAATCTCCTTCCATTGCTGTTTCTTTGTTCTCCATTATATGATCTTTGTGAATAATCGTATGGGTTGGCATTCCGAGATTGTGGATAGTCATATGGGTTTGCATTTTTGGTGTTGTCCCATCTGGGTGGTGGTGGTGGGTAACCTTCAATACATCCAATCATTGGTTGAGGTTTATATCCTGCACTTTGACATTGCCTCGCTTCATAATCTATTCCTCCACACATCTGACACTTGGGTACTTTACATTCAGAAGCATTATGTCCTTCATTCTTGCATGTTGTACAAAATATTACTTTGGATCTTGCTCGTATCTCGTTCTCCTTCCAATATTGCCTTCTTGGTTCTCGTTCATCATCATCTACGTATCTCGGAGGTATCAATGCTCAACCTCTTTAATTGTATCTCTTAGATCATGCAGTTTTATTAGTCGTACTTGAAGCTGTAAGTTGTCCCATAGTCCGTTGATATACCATTTCCTTGCCAATTTATCACTGACATCTCCCACCTCGCAGCGGTTGTGTATCCTTTGAAACCTTCGCATGTAATCTTCCACCACCTTCGTAAGACCTTGTCGTAGTTCCTATAACTGTACTGTTGAGTCTCATTTGCGATATTTGCGTACATAGTAATTCCTAAACAGTGCAAGTAGTGTATCGTACTTGTTGATTGTGATAGCATTTTCATAATACCAATCACTAGCATCTCCCTTTAGTGTAAATGGAAATATTGGAAGTTTCTCGTATTCATCCTTGATTTCGTTAGCTTCACACCTTCTCAAATTGCTGTATATGGCGATTCGTATCCTCGTTCTCTAGACTTGAGAAGGTAGATGGTATGACTTTCCCTATTAGTGTTCCCATTTCATAGGTGCTTCAACTACCAACAGATCCCAATTTCTCACATTGGTACGTGTCTTTTGTGATCGTAACTTTTTTTCTGATTATTGTTCTCTTCCTCCGTAACCTCATCGTACTTTCGTCTGTTGTTGCTCTTCTCATCGAGCTTCAGTTTGCTCCTTCCTTCTCATCTTCACATTCCTCAATCCTTTTCTGGGTCTTTATTACTACTTGTCGTCATAAGTATCGCTCCTCGAGCTGCTCTTTGTTGTCTCTACCTTATCTCTTCTATCATTGACGTTTTGCAAGAATACGTCGGTAATCATCCATTCACTTACTACTAGATGTAGCAGATCCATTCTCATGCTGTCTTTGTTGAGCGTTCTTCCATCTCTGTGATAGTTGTCCCGATCGTATTAAGTACTCCACTTTTGAGCTTATGAAAAGCTTCAAATTTTTCTTCTGCCATAATTTCTCTTCAAACTCCAACACTTCTTTGGGTATCAATCTACCCATCCTGGTACATTGTACAAACACATTGTCAATTACTTACTAATACGACCATCCTTCCGTGGTCGCCATATGTTAAACAGAGAAAATCCTATTATCTAAAACATAGCAGTGGTCGCCACCAGCATACCTATTAGGGTTTATTGGAATAAGAAGTAATAAAATAGTGTATAAATCAGACTTCAGAAAGACAGAAAAGGGTAAGGATGGCAAGGTATGTAGTAGGTAGCAGTACTACGGATCCCGTCATAGTACTGAGAAAAGAATAGTATACACCAAAATAATAAGATGAGCAAGAGATAATTGTATTGAAAGTGAAAAGAACTTATATTATGTCCGCACACGGCACATAGTACATCATTATAGTATACTCGGGATACCATTCTAGTCCTAATCTAGTCTATTTATACCGGTACTCTTGGTCCCGTACTAGTAGTTATAGTAACTACCTCTTAGCCTTATCATTTAGTTACTGTAACTTCTTCTTATCCTTATTTGGGTATGCCGTACTCTGCTTCAAACAGCGTATTGCGGTAGTAACTCACTCGTATTACGATAGTGACTCGTATTCCGATATTTTTATCCGAATCTCATTTTTCCACAATATACTTTTTTTGGTGTTTTCCCCATTAAATTTGCCCATGAAATAAAAACACAACTAGGATCCTTCTACATGTCTAACTACGATCCTAATAACTGGCACAGAATCTCATTCCCAAAGGGAATATACTTGGTGAGTTGATTAATGACTCATTAACCCTAAACCCTAACCTGTCAAAGCCTAGGGGTATTTTCTAAACATATCCGGCATGCCGAACTCACCAGAATTAACCTAACCCAATTAGGACACGAAAAACGAGGTAACAGTTTTCTAGAAGGTAAATGCTACCTTAGCTTAGAGTTTCTCACAATTTTTTAAGGGCAGCCGTCGAACTACCCTAAACACTTAAGTGTACTAAGTGGGGCTGTTTCTCATTACATATAGAGCTTATCAATATAGTTCGATAGATAATAACAATCAATATCCTAAGTAAAGAGGAGTCATAGTAAAAACTATGACAATTGACAATATTTATTTGCTCAGCAAGGGCAACCTTTCTCTTTTGTTAGAGATGAATTAAGATTATGATACCTCCAAAGCTATTATATTTTTTCATTTAAGCTCTATTTCTTTTAGAGCTATTACACATATATCACTTCTCACTTAAGAATTTTATGAATTTCTACACAACAATGGCGAAATCCCTCTGTGGTCGCCATGTGTTAACATGAGTAAACTTTCATGTGAGCAAAAATCACTATTCATAGCACAGAAAACGTTTCTTAGTTAAAGTGTAGAGGATTTCGTCCTAATAATATATACTAATTTAATATTAATAATAAGGTTTAATTATTAGAATATTCTTGAAATATTAAGAAAATAATAAGGAAATTTCATTATAAACAAATATAAAATAATTACTCAAATAATTAAGAAACTAATATTAATATACACACTATGATATATTATAAATGACACATTAATATATCATTTTATCTATTGTATAATTATATAAAATTATAATAATATATACTATTTAATATTGATAATAAGGTTTAATATTAGAATATTCCTAGAATAATACAAAAAAATTAAGAAAATACCATTATAAACAAATGTAAAATAATTACTTAAATAATTTATAAGGTTAAGGATAAGATTTTGCTTTAGCCATTGCTATGTTATAATATATATAAGATATCTTACTCATAAGGCAAGAATATATGGGATGATCATATATCATATATAATAATCATGCACTTGCATTACTAAACAATTATAAAGAGATAGCAACTTACTTCTCTCTTAAAGATTCTCTCTTTTTCATACATTGTTCTCCATAGTTCTCCATAACTCCACTCATAACCTTCTTAACCCCCTTCTTGGCCTACTTGCCCTAACCAAATCATGTTCTTCTCCAATTGTCATAACCGGCATTTCCTTCTTGGATTTTTCCTATCATCATAAAATTTTTTATTGTACTTAAAGGATTTTATTTATTACACCTTTTCTACTAATTTTCCTCCACCGTAGGAAAGTTCTATATATGCTATGTTTTTCCATGCTCTATTTTTGGCCCTTAACATGGACTTTTTTCACGGTCGACTTTAGTAATGAGTACATTATTATCACTTCTGACTATCTAACTCGTTGGGTAGAAACTAGTGCTCTTACGCTTCTGTTTTTTGGCCAATTTTTCGTTAATTGAGTAGTGTTTAACATTCTTGTTTGGAATGAATTCTCTTAAACAATGATTTTGCATTTATGGCTAAGGCATTTCAATGTCTTAACATCTCGACTGGGGATACACCACACTTTATAAATACTTATCATTCTCAAATCATGGATTAACTTTTTTAAATAATAAACCCTAATTTTAATAAAAACAAAAGTATATACTGATAATTTATATAATGAATAAATTAAAAATGTATTTATAAAATTAAAGAATACAAGATTAAATTTATATATTTAATTTAATTTAAAATCATTATTTAAATTGATTTGAAGTTTATTGATTTAAACCACCATAGTTTATTTAATAATTAAATCATGGTTTAAGTCAAATTGTTAATTCATGCTTTAAATAAATGGTTTGGGGAACATCTCGTCAAGACTTTTAAAAAGATGATCATGAAGTACGTGAACTTTTAATATTCAAATTGGGATGATTATATGTTGTCTCTTCAATATGCTAGAATACATAATTCCATTGGTACTTCACCATATAAATTTTTATATAGTTATGACCTAGTGTTACTAACATATAGGTCTACCTTCTTGCTTCCTAAGTGTTCTATAGACTCCACTCATACCAATGGAAGAATGCTTCTCAAATCTCTAGCATTAATAGCTCCTGGCTACATACAAGTGGGACAACAATAGTGCTCAACTCTCATCATCGTCCATCTGTGGAATACAAGGTGGATGAACTGGTGTTTGTTCATTTTTCCAAACTTACAATACGTGCAGAGAAGGGACTATATCGAGTGCTACGACAAGTAGGGTTGCAAGTTTATAAAATTCAACATGACTTTTAACTCAATCCTCTAGAGATTGTATATGTGCAATGATTGAAGTGTTTTGTGCAACGGGGTTAAAAAGTTGTACTGCCTCTAGTGCCTCCTTCGGATAGTCTTTTAATCTGAACCCATTTACCAAAGAACCCTAAACACCTTCCATCCTTGTGAGAAGAGAGGATAATGTAAGATCCATGTATGCAACTGCATGTATAATTATTATTATTAGTGTAGTGTGATTTTGGTAGTCGTCAAGTTAATCTTAATCTGGACCATTTGCTTGTGTATATAAGCCAAGGTTTTGACACATTTTTTATATTTAAGTTTTCATAACAAGACTTTTGACTTTAAATACATTTTTTAATAGTAAACTCCTACCAATAATTTCATGTTAATATCTGGGGAAAACTGACTCTTTAATATTATCAAAATGTTCAGATAATTATCAAATTAATCTTGAGTCAAATTTATTATTAATCAAGTTAATAAGACACACATATACATGCTTGTAATATAATGCAGTTCACACGTATGAGCGGTCGTTTAATAGAGTGGTCATATCAATGTAGTACGGAAGGAATATCCCATACCAATCTTGCAAGAGAACGAAGGGACTGACTTTATACTTCTCTACTCAATTTTGTTTTGTATTAGTAGTGCTATCAATATTAACAAAAAAATTTCTGCCGTCATATGTATGTATGTATGTATATATTAAAATCATAATTCACCCTCCATAATCTCCGTTTGTGGCGTTTTGTATCTGCATAACATAACCCAATCGTATTCATTCATTCTAGCCTGATATTTTAATGAGATATTTACCTTCTTCTGTTGTTGTTGATTGCAAAGAGAAATCCTAGCACACAATTAACACATACGCACACGCGCACACAATTAACACATACAACACACCTTATAAGTCAAACATAACACGCATACGCACACATGCACATTTTTAACGAATAACATATGCACACACGCACACTTTTAACACATAACATATACACACAATTAAAAAAGGATGCAGGGGAAGCCAGTCCGGTTATGTCTATGTTAATGTTTAACTCCCATATGTTATCCAAGTTTTAGTTAGTTCAAATACACTGGATCAATCACCAGTCTTCCCTGCTCAGGCACTAATCCATGCTCATGAATCCCTATTTATACAGGCCATCCCGCAAATCCCATGCATGTGGGATTTAAGAGTTTAATAATGCATAGAAAGACCTAAAGAATATTCCCATGCACTAAAAGAATATTCTACACACGGCACAGAATATGCCGAGGGTATAACTGTCAGATATTTCCGAGCATATATGCATACGCAGGCGCCTGTGTGTGTGTGTGTGTGTGGTGTGTGTGTGTGTGTGTGTGTGTGTGTGAGTGAGACGCACCTCTGGCAGTAGGTCTTTGCGAGTAATTATCCCCAGTATTTTGAATTCCTCTCAAGTATGCTTGCTGTTCGTAAAATCTCGATTAAATGCATCCCCAACAGCCTGCAATGTGTGTATATAAATAAATGTGCGTTTATAGATAGAGAAAGAAACCACCCAGAAGGGAAGCGGCTCCCAACAGAACAACAATGCTATATGTGTGTATATGCATACATTCACGCCTGTCTATATGTATACATAATGTATATAGTATGTATACCTAGAGAACCGAACTCTCTCCATCTTTGACAACATAATCCATATAGAGAAACTAAAGAAACCGCAACTTTTGGTACAAAAAAGAAAATAACTTCACCAATATCTTTTAAAGGATTTAATCTGCAAAATAAAACTATATATATTAGATTAAGAAGATACTTAATATTGCTGTGTATGTTTATTTATACACATACATACGTCTGTACATACGTTATATAAACATTCGTATGTCTTTTTAAGTGTGTTAGGTTATTTACATATATGGCATATAATTTATATGTTTATAGTGAGCTGTAATCTGCTGCATCACTGGGTTGACATTGTCTTGGTGCATCCAAAGCTTGATGTGAGCATGGAGGGATCCACTGTTCTGTATTTCGTAGTGCAGTACATAGTGTGTGATGCGGCCCAGTAGCTGTTTGCTGCCGGTGATGTAAATCCAAAGGAATGTGTGCGTTCTTTTATGGAAAATCCTATAGCACTCTACCGGACAGTTTGTCCAGTTCAACCGTGGTGCATATTTGGCAACAGAGATCCCTTATCTA
Source organism: Selaginella tamariscina (assembly GCA_003024785.1). Taxonomy (NCBI): domain Eukaryota; kingdom Viridiplantae; phylum Streptophyta; class Lycopodiopsida; order Selaginellales; family Selaginellaceae; genus Selaginella; species Selaginella tamariscina. The sequence goes on along the minus strand of PUQB01000892.1, from coordinate 38,663 downwards.
TTTCCATTTTGTATCCGTCACCTCATCTGCTATGAGCTTTAAGAAGAAATTCGGGTTCCCATATTGCTCCTTGTCTGCAAATAGGTCCTGGAGCTGCTTCATGTACCATGTAGGCGATCCTGTGATAGAGGAACTCACTCAGTGCCTTAGGACGTGGTTGTAGATGTCATCATTAGTTGCTCCTGGGTTTGTTGACGAACCTGAACATGTCTGCCTCAAGCACGACTTTATTTTAGAACCTAAACCCTAAAGTCGTGCCCCCTATTTTTAAGTCCTCAACCCTAATTTAGAGCAACCTAAACCTAAAGATGTAATCTAAGCCTTAAACCCTACTTTTTCTAGCACCTAAACCCTAAAGTCGTCCCCTAAACCCTATGTACTATATTTTAAGCCAAGAACCCTAATTTAATCCCTATGTACTTTATTTATGAACCTAGCCCTTAACATCCCTAAACCCTAGACTTTATTTTAAGTCCTAAACCTTATAATTTAATCCCATTTAGACGTAAAGCCCCCTATTTTTAAGTCCTAAACCTAATTTAGACCATGTGCTCTTTAACCTAAACCTTAAAGCTGTGCCCTAAACCCTACTTATTCTAGCACCTAAACCTAAAGTTGTTCCCTAAACCCTATGTACTATATCTTAAGCCAAAAGCTGTAATTTAGGTACTTTATTTTAGAACCTAACCCTTTACTCTGTTCCCTAAACCCTACTACTCTATTTGAGCCCTAAACCCTATAACTTAATCCCATTTAGACCCTAAAGCCGCCGTGATGCGTCAACTGAGAGTTGAACCCAGGTCTATTGCTTAGAAGGCAATTATCCTAACCGTTGGACTATTGACGCGCCCGAGCCATTCAAGAGGTGTTCTAACCCGACTGGAAGTGCCACGCCACGGTGACACCCAACTAGGGCGAACCCATGAGGCAGAAGGACTGCGTGGGGGTGTAGCTCATATGGTAGAGCACCCGCTTCGCATGCGGGAGGCATTGGGATTGATGCCCAACATCTCCACCCTCTTCTTCTTCGAGGCCTCAACCTCAGAGGTTTTGCATAAATTGCATCGATTTCCAGCATTGCACATCTTCTTTCTTTCCGACGGAGTTTCAAATTCAAAATAAAGCACGAGATCAACATCACATATCTAATTTCGATGGAGACCCAAACCGTTGCGTCCATGCCTTGTGGAAATCGATCCACAGTTGAGTCCACGGGTCAAAAAGCAGAGGGACAACTTCCTCTCCCTTGCCCGCTTCAGTCCAAAACGTCCAAAAGCGTCCTGGGCTAAGTGCTTAAGATAATGCTGGAGAAGTTAAGTATCGATCCCAAAACCTCTCACATGCTAAGCAAGCGCTCTACCATCTGAGCTACATCCCCACGAGTGCATAGTTTGGGGAGGTTAGGGTGAGGAGCAAGCTGGCCACAATTTAGGGTTGAGCGCCGATCCGGGGATCGAACCCAAGTCATCTGCGTGACAGGCAAAAATACTCACCACTATACTACATCGACCATGCACGATCGTGCTTCGGGGGTAGTGCGATGGGAGCGAAGCGGCAACTCCTCCACTATACTACATCGACCATGCACGATCGTGCTTTTGGGGTAGTGCGATGGGAGCGAAGCGGCAACTCCTCCACTATACTACATCGACCATGCACGATCGTGCTTTTGGGGGTAGTGCGATGGGAGCGAAGCGGCAACTCCTCCATGGGCACGGGAAGGAGATTCACAAGAGAGGCAAAAGTGAGGGAGTGTGGCTGCTGGGATTCGAGCCCAGGTCTCCACGGCCACAACGTGGAATTCTCACCACAAACCACAACCACGAGCGCAAGAGCCCTTTGCATGCCAAGGAAGAAAGAGGATGCGATGACGTAGGGCAAGGATTGAGAATTTAGGTTTAAACCGAAGGTATAACTATTTATGAACAATAAACCCTAATTCCAAATAAAGTATATATAGACGTGTTAGTAATATATACAATAAGTAAATTGGAAAGGTATTTATGAAATTAAAGAGTATAAGATTATGTTTATCCACTCTATATAATTGAAGGTTATTACAAGAGCAAAGCGGCAACTCTCCATGCACGATCGTGCTTTCGGGGGTAGTGCGATGGAGCGAAGCGGCAACTCCTCACTATACTACATCGACCATGCACGATCGTGCTTTCGGGGTAGTGCGATGGGAGCGAAGCGGCAACTCCTCCACTATACTACATCGACCATGCACGATCGTGCTTTCGGGGGTAGTGCGATGGGAGCGAAGCGGCAACTCCTCCATGGGCACGGGAAGGAGATTCACAAGAGAGGCAAAAGTGAGGGAGTGTGGCTGCTGGATTCGAGCCCAGGTCTCCATGGCCACAACGTGGAATTCTCACCACTAAACCACAACCACGAGCGCAAGAGCCCTTTGCATGCCAAGGAAGAAAGAGGATGCGATGACGTAGGGCAAGGATTGAGAATTTAGGTTTAAACCGAAGGTTAAACTATTTATGAACAATAAACCCTAATTCCAAATAAAGTATATATAGACGTGTTAGTAATATATACAATAAGTAAATTGGAAAGGTATTTATGAAATTAAAGAGTATAAGATATGTTTATCCACTCTATATAATTGAAGGTTATTACAAGAGCAAAGCGGCAACTCCTCCATGGGCACGGGAAGGAGATTCATAAGAGAGGCAAAAGTGAGGCAAAAGTGAGGGAGTGTGGCTGCTGGGATTCGAGCCCAGGTCTCCACGGCCACAACAGTGAGGCAAAAGTGAGGGAGTGTGGCTGCTGGGATTCGAGCCCAGGTCTCCACGGCCACAACGTGGAATGCTCACCACTAAACCACAACCACGAGCGCAAGAGCCCTTTGCATGCCAAGGAAGACAGAGGATGCAATGACGTAGGGTAAGCATTGAGAATTTAGGTTTAAACCGAAGGTATAACTATTTATGAACAATAAACCCTAATTCCAAATAAAGTATATATATACGTGTTAGTAATATATGCAATAAGTAAATTGGAAAGGTATTTATGAAATTAAAGAGTATAAGATTATGTTTATCCACTCTATATAATTGAAGGTTATTACAAAAAATGATTGATGTACGCCGCCACGGCTTATTTAATGATCCAGAACAATCAATTGTTTAGGGGAACTCCAAGAATTGAACTCGCGACCTCTCACACCCTAAGCGAGAATCATACCACTAGACCAAGTGCCTGTCACTCCCAGCACAGGCTTGGAAACGGATTCCATGGCATTTACAATTTGGGATTCCCAACCTACGAAAAGTCTTAGAAGGACGATTGGCACAGCATGAGACCTAAATGGTCCCGCAAAGGGCATCTCAGCCCGCAGGCCCATTGAAGGAAAAGCCCTAGGCCAGAGACGCTAAACCCTATACCTAGTGCCATGGCTGCACCTCAAGTAACCCAGAGGTCGGAACACTCGGGGCAGGGTCGAGATGGCTGAGTTGGTCTAAGGCGCCAGATTAAGTTTCTAGTCCTGTCATAGTTTTACTATGACTCGACCCTTTACTTTGGGGTTTGACTGTTGTTACCTACTGGATTATGTGACGAACCCTAGATGTAGAAGAAACAGGCCCGCATAGTGCACTTGGGTATCTAGTGATGGTCCGGCCGGGTGTCGTTAGGTATTTGCAAGAAACTCTAGGCGAAGCTAGCACTTCCATTTAGAGAACCCTCCCCCGTTTTGACGTTCCAGGTTAGGGTTCTTCGCTGATTATAGCTTGTCAAAATAAGGGTTAGGGACACCCCTAGGGTTGACCTAACCCTAGGGTTGCCCTAACCCCACGTCCTAAACCCCCCCCTAGGGGTTAGGTTTAGGTTAGGTTAGGACAACCATTTTCTCTAAGGGCTGGCATTTCCGTGCCAGCCCACTTACTCATTTAGGTAAACAGGGGGGGGGGGTCCGTCACATAAATAAGGTAGAGTATATGTAGTGAGGCTTCCTGGGTTCAAAAGAGAGCTCGTTAACCTCCTACCGGTGCAAGCTAAGCTTGTGTCGTCAAGGTGCAACCCTCTGTTGTGCCGCCCAAACTTCCACACGACAGGGGTACAACCCACCCTAGGGTTAGACTATCCTTATCGTTGGCAGGATCTTGCCTTTGAGACAAGGGCACGTCACTTCCAAGGAGTTAGCCAGATTCCTTGGTCCGAAAACCTGCTCGCAAGCTCAAAGGTATTGCCCGAGTTCACGTTCCGCAGAACTAGTGGTTGAGGCCTTGCTCCGGCCGCCTCAACCACGCCAAGCTAGGAACAACACCTATAACTCGGCTAGTCCGTGCATCCTGATTCACAAGGTGAGTCTCGTTCGTGGACTTGGTCAGTTAGGGTTTAAGTTCCTAAGGGTTGGGTTCCTAATACGGGTTACTTTACCAGATTCCGTGGGGTTTCCAGAGAGGGGATTCCAGGGTTGGCACCTGGCAAGCCGCCTTTGTGGCACCAGGTAAAAACTCTGACAATTGGTATCGGAGCAAGTTCTCTGCGGTCAGTAGGACTACCTTAAGTCATAGAGTGTTTCAATGTTTAGATAACTCTAAATTCTTGATCTACTCTATCGCTTTGGTTAACATGTCTGTATTCTGCGCAGAGAGTTTGATCCTGTGAGTTGTCAAACTTCGGAGAACACTTGCTCAGTGAGTCGGCGTGAGATTCTAGGTATGTCCGAAAGTCTTATGCTAGTTCAAGCTGATGTGTGTGGGTGTACAACCTGTGCAGGGTGTTTCCAACTTAACATTGGGAATATTCCAAGCATATTCTCCGAGTGTTGAAACTAGGGTTCAATACGATGAGCAAAAGAAAGCAACCGGAGCCTGAGGCAGAGAGGGCTGTCGCAGAGGCTCAAAATGAGGAGATGGATGAAGCTGATCCAGGTCGACCCCCTAGGGCTAGGCAGCGACCTGGTTGGCGTGAAATAATGATGGATGCCCTAAACGAACTTCGAGGGGATGTCTTGGGATTGAATGACAGAATCGATAATGTTGCCGTTCGGATTCCAACGAATACGGCAGTGCCAGACGTTCCGCAACCAGACACACGGAAAAAGAAGAAGAAGCATGACTCAGAGTCAGGTTCCTCTGAATCAGATTCTTCGACGGAAGTAGTTGGTGGAGGTCCCAGTAAATTCAAACCGGTAAAGCCTTCGAATTTCATGGGTTCAAAGGATTACAAGGTTTTGGATGACTGGTTGTATGATATGGAAAGCTATTTCGAGGCTGCTTCCGTGAGAAAGACAGAAAAGGTTGCATGTGCAAGCAGTTTCTTAAAGAAGAAGCTAAGACTTGGTGGCGAATTGTTGAAGGTGAACGTGGATACCGAAACAGCTGGAAGCACATGAAAAAGGAGATCAAAAAGCAGTATATGCCGGATGATCTCGGTTTGCGATTGCGTGCTGACCTGGCACTTTGTCAACAGGGAGTTCGGGGAAGTCCTGGACCACGTTTATCGATTCGAAAGTGTACGGCGATTGGTGCCAAATATGAGCGATGATGAAGCTCGAAGTTGCTTCATGGCTAGCTTGAATGAGAAAACGCGAAGGGAATCTTAAGGTACAAGCCCACAAGCTATCGGGAATGTCAAGAGGCAGCTCAAAAGGTTGCTTATGGCATGTCGTTAGAAGACTTGTACAAAGGGGAGGAAGCAAAACCTAAACCAAGGAGGTTTCCTCCAAAGTCTGGGTTCAGAAGGTTTGATAGGCGACCAGATCAATCGCCATCAATTCGAAGTGCAAGTCCCTTTGTTGGCAGTTCCAAGTTTTCGGACACATCAAGACCCACCGGATTTCGGAAACCATTGGCGTTACCACCTCCTCAGCAGACCAAAGGATCGGCTCCAAAGTCTGCTCCCCCGCGTTCCGCAGGCGGGGTCGTGAAATGTTATAATTGTAACAAGCCTGGTCATTTTGCTAAAGAGTGTCCGGCACCCTCACAACAATCAGGACATTTCAAGGCGATGGTAGAAGAGGAAGTTGCTGAACCAGAAACGCTTGAAGATCCGGAAGATGAGTCAGAAGAGGTAATGTTGTGCCAGACACAACCTGCCTTATTCGCTATTCAAGACAAAACTGACCCTTTGCTATATTTGACAGGAAGGATACGAGGGGACCGAGTCCGAATGATGATCGATACTGGAGCAACATACAACTTCATATCGACTAGTCTAGCTCGTCGATTGAATTTGGATGTAATAAAGATGTGTGAAATAAAGATCAATTTTGGCAAAGGTTCTCAAAATACTAATAATATAGCAAGGGCAGTTCCTGTCCAAATCAAAGATTGGAAGGCTAAGCTAGACTTAGTTGTCTTGAATATGACGGGGTTTGACTTTGTTCTGGGTATGGAATGGTTCCATAAACATGTAATCGAAATGAGGGGTTCCGGAGATAATCGAATCACGCTTGCAGCAGATAAAGAAGCCATTAGAAAAACGACGCTCAGAATGGAAACGCTAACTGATAGGATTGGAATCCTATGTTCCTTACCTTGACTCAGTTGCGTAAAGCAGTTAGACATCGGGAACGTGTGTTTCTTGCAATGGTTTTGGATACTGGTGAAGTCAAAATAGGAGATGGTCAAGAACATGTTCCGAACCTATTTTGGAAGTCTTGAACATGTTTAGGATGTGTTACCGGAAGATTTGCCGCCTGAGTTACCTCCACGTCGAGCTGTGGACCACAGAATAGAGTTTTGCCGGGTTCGTCTCCACCGGCAAGAGCCCCATATCGGTTAAATCCTCAAGAGTTGATTGAATTGAAGAGACAGCTGACGGAATTGGTTGGTCGAGGACACATTCGACCTAGTCGATCACCATATGGTGCACCGATCTTGTTTGTAATGAAAAAGGATGGTACGATGCGAATGTGTGTGGACTATCGAGCACTGAACGCGATAACTATCAAAAACAAGTATCCTCTTCCGCGAGTGGACGACTTTTTGATAGACTATCAAAAGCAAAGTATTTTTCAAGAATAGACTTGGTCTGGGTACCATCAGATTCGGGTAGCAGAGAATGACATTGAGAAGACCGCTTTTCGAACGCGTTATGGATCATTTGAGTTTCTAGTCTTGCCATTCGGGTTGTGCAATGCTCCAGCAACTTTTTGCACAATGATGGATGATGTGTTTAGAGACTATCTAGACGAGTTCGTGGTGGTGTATATTGATGACATTCTGTTTTCAGTTCGACAATTGAAGAACATGTGGAACACTTAGAAAAAGTGTTTCAGAGGTTGAGAGAGAACCAGTTGTATGCTAAAGAAAGCAAGTGCGCATTTGGTCAAACCAAGATAGATTTCTTGGGACACTTGATCTCAGGTGGGGAGGTTGCCATGGACCCAAAGAAAATTCAAGCTATTACTGAGTGGATGACCTTAAAAGACGTGCATGAAGTTAGATCATTTCTTGGTCTGACAGGGTATTACCGAAGATTCATAAAGGGTTACTCGGAAATAGCGGCCCCATTGACAGATCTTACGAAGAACATTCCATGGCATTGGACTCCAGAGTGCCAACGTGCATTCGTCAAACTCAAAGAGGCTATCTCTTCTGAGCCAGTTTTGCAGTTGCCCATCTTTGAAGATCCCTTTGAAGTAGAATGTGACGCTTCCGACTTTGCAATTGGTGGTGTATTGCAACAAAAGGACATCCAGTGTCCTTTTTCTCGAAGAAGTTAGATGCCGCGCAAACTCGATGGCCTACTCACGAAAAGGAGATGTATGCTATTGTTGCTTCCTTGGAGTATTGGCGTCATTATCTTCCAAGTCATGGCACTGTGGTTTGGACAGATAGTGTAACTCTAAGGTATTTTGAAACGCAGCCGAAGCTATCACCAAAGTATGCTAGATGGCAGCAGAAGTTGGCACGATTTCAGCCTGAAATCAGACATAAGGCGGGAAAGGACAATGTGGTAGCTGATGCACTCAGTAGAAAGGGTCATCTTCGTATTATGTCAGCACCCGTGTCAACTTTGGTGGATGAATTTGTGACGGCGTATCCTCAGGACAAGTTTGCCAAGGAAGCTTTGAGCCTGGTGGCAAAGAGGAAACAAGTTCATCAATTACGAAGAGATGGTAATATTCCAGCAGGAATAGAAAGTCGAATGGATGCACTCAAACAGGCCATTTTGCAGTACGAGATGGAGTTCTTTATTATAAAGAAAAGAGACTCTATGTTCCAGAAGGGACATGGAGGGAGAGGCTATTAAGAGAGCATCACGACGTTCCTTTGGCAGGGCATGGTGGAAGGCACAAGACGTTGGCTTTGTTGAAACAGGGATTCTATTGGCCGGGTATGATAGATGATGTTGCCAAGTATGTCAAGACATGCCCCACATGTCAACAAGTGAAAAGTCGTTCGCAAAAACGAGCTGGGAAGTTACAATGTATACCGATTCCAGAGCGGCCATTTCAAAGTGTTACTTTGGACTTTATCATGGGATTGCCAAAATCTTGTGGTTTCAATGCTCTTATGGTGGTGGTCGATCGATTTTCAAAGGTTGCTCATTTCATTCCAACTGTAGAGACAGTGAATGCAAAACAAGCAGCAAAGTTGTTCTTCCACGAAGTCGTAAGAGTGCGAGGGCTACCGGAAACGATGATCTCAGATCGGGATCCTCGATTTACTGGCAAGTTTTGGGGAACGTTGTTCAAGCAATTTGGGACGATGCTGAGGTTTAGTACGGCTTATCATCCACAAACGGATGGTCAGACGGAGAGGGTAAACCGACAAGTCGAGGACTATCTCAGATGCTATGTTCAAGGTGATCAACTTGATTGGGCTGAACACTTAGATATGGCTGAGATATGTTACAATAACTCGATGCACACTGCAATCGGATGTAGCCCGATGGAAGTGTTAACTGGGAATAAGGGTGGTATTCCTCAGAGTATGGTGTTACCGAAAGACGATAGCAATCGAGTTCCATCTGTAGCAGAGTTCACGGGACAATTGTATCGAACATGGGAAGCTGCTCGTCAAGCGATGGCTGCAGCACAGGAAAGGTATCGTCAGCAGTACGATAAGCATCGGCGGGATGTAGAGTATCAGGTTGGGGATATGGTATTGTTGAGTACCAAAAACCTGAAGGTTCCAATGACTCTTTCGAGGAAGTTTCTATCGCACTACATAGGTCCATACAAGGTGGTGAAGCAAGTAGGGAAAGTGGCTTATGAGTTGGATCTTCCTCCAGAGTTGGGAACAATACACAATGTGTTTCATGTCAATTTGCTCGAGCCATTCCACAAAGATGAGAAACATCCGCAAAGATATGAAAACTTACGTCCGCCCCTGAGCTGGTTCATGAAGGTACGGAGTACGAAGTCGAATCCATATTGGGCAAAAGGAAGGTTTATGGACGCGAAAACGTAAGTTTGAGTATCTGTCAAATGGAAAGGCTATCCGGCGTGCGAATCGACATGGGAACCATTGGAGAATCTACAAAACGCGATGGAGTTGGTGAATGAGTTTGAGGCAAGGTCTCAAACTAATTAAGGAATAAAGTTATTTCTTCTTAACCTAGGGGCCGACAGACAACATTAACTAGAGGCCTCCGATATAAATTCTAGTTAACTAAAAGAAATTAACTAACTTGTTGTCTGTGTCGGGTGACAGACTTTGCAGACGTGCAAAAGGTCTCCAAATGACTTCTTGTCGCAGGTGGTACCTCCGGCAGCTGAGTTCTCACTCAGTGAACGACGGTTCTGAAGTATTTGGCTTCGCGTAATGCAAGGGGGGTAATAAAACTTGTGAACTTTTTGCTGACTCCGCATAGAGTGATTAGCGTTAGTTTTCAGTTAATTTTTCCTAACCTAGTCTAGTCTTGGAGTTAGACGTCAACGAGGACGTTGACATTTTCAAAGGCGGGGAGTGTGTCATAGTTTTTACTATGACTCGACCCTTTACTTTGGGGTTTGACTGTTGTTACCTACTGGATTATGTGACGAACCCTAGATGTAGAAGAAACAGGCCCGCATAGTGCACTTGGGTATCTAGTGATGGTCCGGCCGGGTGTCGTTAGGTATTTGCAAGAAACTCTAGGCGAAGCTAGCACTTCCATTTAGAGAACTCCCCCGTTTTGACGTTCCAGGTTAGGGTTCTTGCAAATTATAGCTTGTCAAAATAAGGGTTAGGGACACCCCTAGGGTTGACCTAACCCTAGGGTTGCCCTAACCCCACGTCCTATACCCCCCCCTAGGGGTTAGGTTTAGGATTAGGTTAGGACAAACCATTTTCTCTAAGGGCTGGCATTTCCGTGCCAGCCCACTTACTCATTTAGGTAAACAGGGGGGGGGGGGCGTCACATAAATAAGGTAGAGTATATGTAGTGAGGCTTCCTGGGTTCAAAAGAGAGCTCATTAACCTCCTACCGGTGCAAGCTAAGCTTGTGTCGTCAAGGTGCAACCCTCTTGTTGCCGCCCAAACTTCCACACGACAGGGGTACAACCCACCCTAGGGTTAGACTATCCTTATCGTTGGCAGGATCTTGCCTTTGAACAAGGGCATGTCACTTCCAAGGAGTTAGCCAGATTCCTTGGTCCAAAAACCTGCTCGCAAGCTCAAAGGTATTGCCCGAGTCACGTTCCGCAGAACTAGTGGTTGAGGCCTTGCTCGGCCGCCTCAACCACGCCAAGCTAGGAACAACACCTATAAACTCGGCCAGTCCGTGCATCCTGATTCACAAGGTGAGTCTCGTTCGTGGACTTGGTCAGTTAGGGTTTCAGTTCCTAAGGGTTGGGTTCCTAATACGGGTTACTTTACCAAATTCCGTGGGGTTTCCAGAGAGGGGATTCCAGGGTTGGCACCTGGCAAGCCGCCTTTGTGGCACCAGGTAAAAACTCTGACAGGTCCGCAAGGGCTTGGGTTTGAATCCCACTCTCGACATCACATAAAATGCTGTTTATTGTGAGCCCTAAACCATGTACTTTATTTTAGAACCTAAACCCTAAAGCTGTGCCCCCTATTTTTTAAGTCCTCAACCCTAATTTAGAGCAACCTAAACCCTAAAGCCATAGTTTAAGCCCTAAACCCTACTTTATTCTAGCACCTAAACCCTAAAGTCGTTCCCTAAACCCTATGTACTATATTTTAAGCCAAGAACCCTAATTTAATCCCTATGTACTTTATTTATGAACCTAGCCCTTTATTTTGAGCCCAAACCCTATAATTTAATCCCATTTAGACCCTAAAGCCCCATATTTTTTAAGTCCTAAACCCTAATTTAGACCATGTGCTCTTTAACCTAAACCCTAAAGTCGTGCCCTAAACCCTATTTTTCTAGCACCTAAACCCTAAAGTTGTTCCCTAAACCCTATGTACTATATCTTAAGCCAAAAGCCGTAATTTATGTATTTTATTTTAGAACCTAACCCTTACTTTGTTCCCTAAACCCTATATACTATATCTTAAGCCAAAAGCCCTAATTTAGGTACTTTATTTTAGAACCTAACCCTTACTCTGTTCCCTAAACCCTATAACTTAATCCCATTTAGACCCTAAAGCCACCATGATGCGTCAACTGGGAGTCGAACCCAGGTCTATTGCTTGGAAGGCAATTATCCTAACCGTTGGACTATTGATGCACCCGAGCCATTCAAGAGGTGTTCTAACTTGGCTGGAAGTGCCACGCCACGGTGACACCCAACTAGGGCGAACCCATGAGGCAGAAGGATTGCGTGGGGGTGTAGCTCATATGGTAGCACCGCTTCGCATGCGGGAGGCATTGGGATTGATGCTCAACATCTCCACCCCTCTTCTTCTTCTGAGGCCTCAACCTCAGAGGTTTTGCATAAATTGCATCGATTTCCAGCATTGCACATCTTATTTCTTTCCGACGGAGCTTCAAACTCAAAACAAAGCACGAGATCAACATCACATATCTAATTTCGATGGAGACCCAAACCGTTGCGTCCATGCCTTGTGGAAATCTAATTTCGATGGAGACCCAAACCGTTGCGTCCATGCCTTGTGGAAATCGATCCACAGTTGAGTCCATGGGTCAAAAAGCAGAGGGACAACTTCCTCTCCCTTGCCCGCTTCCGTCCAAAAGCGTCCTGGCCAAGTGCTTAAGATAATGTTGGAGAAGTTGGGTATCGATCCCAATACCTCTCGCATGCTAAGCGAGCGCTCTACCATCTGAGCTACATCCCCACGGGTGCACAATTTGGGGTGGGAGGTTAGGGTGAGGAGCAAGCCGGCCGTCCTGGGCTAAGTACTTAAGATAATGTTGGAGAAGTTGGGTATCGATCCAATACCTCTCATCCCCACGGGTGCACAATTTGGGGGGGAGGTTAGGGCTAAGTACTTAAGATAATGTTGGAGAAGTTGGGTATCGATCCCAATACCTCTCATCCCACGGGTGCACAATTTGGGGTGGGAGGTTAGGGTGAGGAGCAAGCCAGCTCCCAATACCTCTCATCCCCACGGGTGCACAATTTGGGGTGGGAGGTTAGGGTGAGGAGCAAGCCAGCCGTCCTGGGCTAAGTACTTAAGATAATGTTGGAGAAGTTGGGTATCGATGAGGTTAGGGCTAAGTACTTAAGATAATGTTGGAGAAGTTGGGTATCGATGAGGTTAGGGCTAAGTACTTAAGATAATGTTGGAGAAGTTGGGTATCGATCCCAATACCTCTCACATGCTAAGCGAGCACTTAAGATAATGTTGGAGAAGTTGGGTATCGATCCCAATACCTCTCACATGCTAAGCGAGCACTCTACCATCTGAGATACATCCCCATAGGTGCACACTTTGGGGTGGAGGTTAGGGTGAGGAGCAAGCCAGCCATAATTTAGGGTTGAATGCCGATGTAGGAATCGAACTCGGGTCGTATGCGTGATAAGCGAAAATACTCACCACTACTACATCGACCATGCACAATCATGCTTCCGGGGGTAGTGTGATGGGAGCGAAGCGGCAACTCCTCCACGGGCGCGGGAAGGAGATTCACGAGAGAGGCAAAACTGAGAGAGTGTGGCTGCTGAAATTCGAGCCCAAGTCTCCACGGCCACAACGTGGAATTCTCACCACTAAACCACAACCACGAGCACAAGAGCCCTTTGCATGCCAAGGAAGAAAGAGGATGCGATGACATAGGGCAAGGATTGAGAATTTAAGTTTAAACCAAAGGTATAACTATTTATGAACAGTAAGCCCTAATTCCAAATAAAATATACATATACGTGTTAGTAATATTACAATAAGTAAATTGGAAAGGTATTTATGAAATTAAAGAGTATAAGATTATGTTTATCCACTCTATATAATTGAAGGTTATTACACAAATTGATTGACGTACTCCGCCACGGTTTATTTAACGGTCCAGAACAATCAATTGTTTAGGGGCACTCTGAGAATTGAACTCGAGACCTCTCACACCCTAAGCGAGAATCATACCATTAGACCAAGTGCCCACCACTCTCCGGCACAGGCTTGGAAACGGATTCCATGGCACCTCACAATTTAGGATTCCCAACCTACGAAAAGTCCTAGAAGGACGATTGGCACAGCATGAGACCTAAATGGTCTCGCAAAGGACATCTCAACCCGCAAGCCCATTGAAGGAAAAGCCCTAGGCCGGAGACGCTAAACCCTATACCTAGTGCCATGGCTGCACCTCAAGTAACCCAGAGGTCGGAACACTCGGGGGCAGGGTCGAGATAGCCGAGTTGGTCTAAGGCGCCAAATTAAGGTTATGGTTTGCAAGGGCGTGGGTTCGAATCCCACTCTCGACTACATAAAATGCTATTTATTGTGAGTAAACCATGTACTTTTTTAAACCATGTACTTTATTTTAGAACCTAAACCATGTACTTTATTTTAGAACCTAACCCTAAAGCTGTGCCCCCTATTTTTAAGTTCTCAACCCTAATTTAAAGCAACCTTAATCATGTCAGATACAGTAGGGTTTAGGGCTTAAACTACGGCTTTAGGGTTTTAAGTGTATCTGAAACTATATTATTATAAGCTTTCAATATAGTTATACTCTCTCTTTCTCTCTCTCTCTCTCTCTATCTATCTATCTATCTATCTATTCAAGTTCTAATGTATGTATCTCTTTAGAATTTATTATATATAGATATATATTATAAGTTATAAAAATACTGAATAGATATACTTTTACATGTATATACTTATCTTCAATATATATCAAAACCGTTATTAAAACAAACCTCCCTCTCTCTCTCTAAAATATATGTAAATTTATCTAAAATATATATTGGATATCGTAAAATGATATACAATATGTGCATTTTACACACATTATATATATATCAAATGAACATTGTAGCTAGTATTGAACTTATAAATGTTATATAGTTTTTTACATTATATATAATATTAAGAAAATAGCTAGAAACGTTATAAAGATATCGTAGTATATTAAATAGCTTAAACTTATAAATTTAATATACATAACATAAAACTTAATAATTTCTATTTCATTTTAAAATTTTCAACAATAAGATATATAATTTAACTTATGAATACAAATAGATAAGTTATGAATAACTCTCCACATGAAGTTGGTTTCCTAATCTGAATTGTTCATTTTGGTAATTTGAATTATATATTCTATCTGACATATAAACATGTTGTATTTATCATGTTATTAAATTAAAATATAATATTAAATTAATTAACATACATAAAAATTAATTTTTTATTTAATTTTAAAATTTTAAAGAAAAAGATATATAATTTAATTTGTAAATAAATAAATAATTCAAATCCTAAGTTCTCACTATATAAACAACAAGGTTGTTATTGATAAAAATCATAAAATTAATAAAATAGAAAAAAATTTTTTATTTTATTTTAAAAATCTAAAGAATAGATGTACTTTAACTTGAGAATACAAATAGATGAGTTTTGAATAACTTTTCACATGCATTCATTCATGTAAATTGAATTATAGATCTCTTTGAGCGCCTATAACATGTAAAACATGTTTTATTTGTTATTAATTTAAAATATAATTTAAATTAATTAACATAAAAGTTAAACTTTTTAATTAATTTTCATTTAAAGTTAAAGAATAAGTTAGTAATTTAACTTGTAAATATAACTAGATAAGCTATAAATATAAATAGATAAGTCAAGTCTTCTTACATAACATTAATGCTTGTTATTTTGTTAATAATAAAATAATAAGATTGTTATTGATAAAAATTGTAAGAATTTACTTAAATGGGTTCTTATTAAGAGGTTTAAAGAATTTAATATAAAGTTTATGATTATTTAATTATTACAATCATGTCTTTAAGATTAAACATTTTTATTTTATTTTATTTTTAAAATAAAATATTATTACGTGCTACTTAAACCCATCAATTACTCATTTTATTAATTATTAATGAGAATATTATAAGAACTTTATAAATCATGAGGTCTTGAGTTTGAATATGCTTTCATAGTATTGTAATATAAATGGATAGTGTAACCTTAAGGTATTTCGTAGCTAAAAATTATTAAAAATATATTCAATGCCATAAGTTAGCCCATTCCAAACATAAAGGTTTTCAATCTTCACTTATAGTCTCAATGCTAGTGGATGAATTTGTGGTAGTGTATATTGGGATAAATTAGCCTTGATCATATAAAAAAATAAATTTATTTAGTCTAAAGAAATGGTAATATTTCAATAAAGACAATGGAACGAAATGAATGCACTCAAACAAGTACATTTCGTAACATGTGATGACGTTCTTTACTATAATAAAAATAAATGAGTGAACGCACTCAAACAAGTACATTTTAAAATGCGAAATAGGGTTCTTTATTATAAAGAACATAGATTTTGTTGTTATAGTTTTTATCATGACTGCTTTTTATTTTCGAAGTTGATATTCGCTACCTTTCAAAATACGTGTACATGTATACACCCATGCATGTGGCTCTAGAATGGCATTTGGCTAAATTAATATATCGATACTAATTAGTTATAAGAAAGAAACTCAAATTTGATTAATGTAAAACCTTGTTTTTACATAGCTATACACTAACATAGAGAAGGTGGGGGAAATTATGACAAGTATATATATTATAGTAACAAACCCTTCTTAAAGAAGTGATGAGCTTACTTAAACACCAAAGAGGCAATGAAAATACTTTATCAGGTGGAAATGTAGGAAATGGATGAACACAAAGGGGTTGGGTCAATAATATAAGATAAACTCAAAGTGCTTGTTGTGTTTTGATCACGATAACAGAGTCGTTAACTGTTAAGTGCTTGTGATATTAAAGAAATACAAAGAATTTTATACTTGACTTAACAAAGAAGTTGGCAATAATATTAACTAGAAGCCTCTTACATAAATTCTTGTTAAGATAAAGAAATTAATCAATTTGTTATTTGTGTTTAGATGACACACTTTGCAGATGTAAAAAGGTCTTCAAGTTACTTCATGGTACATGTGGTGCCTCTTTAATTAAGTTAATAACTTAGTTTTGAAGAGTACTTGACTTCTTTATGTGTAAGGGAGTATATAAACAATATGAGCTTTTCAACTACCTCTGTATAAGGTGATTAATATTAGTTTTTAATTATTTTTCTTAGCATAATCTATTCTTGGAGTTGGATGCACGTTTTAAACATTTCAGTACCATTGATTGATCACGCTAATTACCCCAAACTTGCATTAATAAAAATACAAAATTAGTCCTTTTGCTTTCACAAGCTTCTTGTTTCAAACCTCCCTAATGATCACAAACTATAGTCGAGTTAGTTAACATTGTGCACAAAGTGTGCACTTTCCATTAGAATAGTGTTTGTTCTCATGTCTGAATAAACTTCTTGCCCGAAATCAAAGATGTACACTTGAATATGAGATTTTACCTATTTAAACACTATTATTGAATTTTGAGTTAATCAAAACTTAATTAAGACTATTGCATTCATAACTCGTGTGTTACTCCAAATTCATAAACTTAAAGAATTTATTTTTTTAAGTGTGAGGATTTAAAATATCATATGACACACTTCACAAGACTTAATTATAAGCAAGAACAAACTAATCGCCATATCTTGTGGAAGCATAAAATAAACTATACACAACATTGTAAATTATCTTTTTACTGCTACTTTGACAAACCACGGCCTAATATTAAGACTTCATGTATTTCACTTGTGGAGGAGGAGGATTCTCCAGAGAAGCATGCGCTTACGACTGGACCACTACAAGGCATGGCTACCAGCTTCATTAATATATGGGTGAACAACAATAAATCTTTTAGCACAACCCTAAAAATTTAATTCAAATGCTTAAATAGGTAAGACACATAAAATTCAACCCTAAATCCCCACTCAATATGTTAGAGGATAACCATACAAACTTAAGACCCTATCTTAAAGGATTTAAACTCATACATTAATTCTAACAACGAAACCAAGGAGACATGTTTCACATCATGACATAGCTATGACATCATCTTAACACTTTAAATCTCAAACAATTACAGTACAACCCTTTTAAGGTGATGAGTTGTAATCGAACACACACCAACTTTTTAAGGTTTGTGTGGCCAACTTATATCCTTGTCCCAAGATCAATACTTAGAGTCACCACACATGAGTCTTAAGTGCTTTCAAATTTTAATAACAAGAAGAAAAATAAATGTTGTATGTTCACATGTATTAGCATTCACACCTCTTGTTGTTGTCAAAGTTTAACACGTTCCAAAGAAGAACACAAAAACAAACAAAATGAAGCAGCTAGAAGAATCCTTGAGGTCTAATTTACATAAGATAACATAAGGTATGTAGTTTGTGCCTCCACCTCAAATGCTCCAAAAATCCCCTCCTAATAAATTACAAACCACATTCATAAGCTTGGAGTCACCTACCTATTTTTTTCATGCAAAGCCTGGTTCTCCTTTTGGAATTTTGTTCACATCCTTGTAATGCTGGACAGATAGAAAAAGTTGCTAACTACTTTTGCGAGAACACTTACCACTGTGCCTTCATAGTTGGAGTTGCTTATCGAATTATATACAGGTTTTTCATGATGTTGTTAAATATTCTGCAAACAACGTGTAAATCATATTCCATAATTTTCGTTGTATATTTCACTTTCAAATAGCTATATATATATATATATATATATATAATGTATGCTTAAAGAATTTCATAAATGCACACACAACATACGCACATAGAGAAGAGAGAGAGAACTAACCAAGCTAATAAAAGCTTTGTGCGTGTGGCCCTATTGTACAACATGCATGTTACAGTATATATGAAGGCAATCACTTTGACACTTTGACCTAGAATTCATATACGTGCTTGTGTGTATGTTTCTCCTGTGTATACTTCTATATTATATAAATCGGTGGAAGCACTCACGTACATGCAGCACAAAAGATACTATATTAAGAACTAGCACTCACATGAGACAGCAGATCGGTTGTATCTATATAACATCATGTCCCATTATGCAAAGCTTATCCATCGAGGTGGAATCGTTCACATTGTGTTCAAATTGCCGGAAAACCGCATTCCCAGTACACGTTCCTACATGTACGCGTATGCATATTGAATTTGTGTTCAAGAGAAGGAAAGAGAGTCAATCTAATATATGAACCAAGGAAACACTTTGCATTTATACTACTAATACCACTATTGTCTGTACATAAATGTATACACACGTAAACAAGTGGCTTTTTTATATATTAATATCCAAATATCGTTTTATTGAAAGGATGTGTACCTTAGAACTATATATATAAATAAGACTTATTATAATAACTATTCAAGGTTAACACATTGCATGTACACTCAATTTTGAAAGAAGTTTTCCGTTCTGAAGTGAAAACATGAGTAAGAGATAAGAAGTTTTAAGCAACAGTTTAAAAGGAAATAAACACACCTTACAATTAATTAACAGATTCCATCGGTAGTAGCTGCAGTTGTAACCGTCCTCTAAATGTTTCATATCAACAACATCCTTCATTGGATATCCACAATCAAATGTCACTTTCTAAAACATTAACTTAGCCCCCAACATACGACAACATGTAATTATTGTACATGTGTGTAAATAAGAAATATGCACATAGTGATGGACAATCACGTAAATATAACAACACACATCAACACATATACCTGGTCAATTTGGTGACAAGCGCCATCAAGGGTATTCATGCCCTCTCTGGCGTAATCAATCTCCTTGCCATTGCCCACGTCATCTTCGTATGCACCTGAGCATACAACAGCAGTAGCCGTAGATCTTCATTTCCTTCCTACTGACAAACAGTTTTGATTATATCATATATAGACAATATATCAAATTTAACCTCTCACTTATAACAGATGTCCATGTTGATCACTGTGTATATATTTTATATATCTCCAGTACTATCTAAAGGTAGTGCATAGATTTACACACTTACTTCTAAGTTCTGGTTCGAGTTCCGGTAGTCCTGCAACAACCAGTCGAGTTTCTTGCCTGCACAATTATCCATCTCTAAAAGCAAATGACGAGGAAGCTTATTTGATGTTGAGGACACATGTACACTATTTGAGTTAATCCCTCCACTGAACCAGAACTCTTAACAGGGCCATCTGTTTTTTGCAGGTTACTGACAATGCCTCTCATATTCATAAGTAGCCTCAAGTGCAAATGTGTTCATGAGAGCATTATGTAAAGGTTAAATGTGTTGTTTCTTCACTTTGAAATCACTGATAGGACTTGTCTGTGAATGTGTTTCAAAGTTTTTGAAACACATGGCCAACGATCCAATAGTGAAATTGGAGTCGTTAGACCAATGTAAAAGTAAAAAATGTCTATATACTCACAACCGTGTCTATGTGTTAGCACACATATCAATGAAATCGGAAGTTTCATGACATTTCCAAGGCACTTTGGTGTTGCAACAAGCTTTGGAATGCTGGTCTTTGAATGATCCATCTTGCCATGGATCAAACACAGGTACTTTAATGGGCATGACACAGAAAGCATGTGGTGTACATAGTATTGAGACCGGCAAATTTGTTGTGCAATCATATGGGCCTCCATCTTCTTTTGAATGGCAATTGATCTCCACTAAGTATGGACACAAAACAGCATTATGTGAACGGTGTAAGAATTGTCGTCTTTTATCTTCTCCATCAACTCAGTTACATGTTCCTAGTTAAGTGGCTAAAAATTTAATCACAATAAATAAAATGATATACCCTTTGAAATTTATATATACCCTTATTTAAAACTTCATATATTTCAAAATTAAAAATTAAAGTTTACTTATAATTAATTTGTATTTTATTATATTTAAGTTCAAAATGCAACCTATTAAACATATATGTCACAGTATAGTATAATTATTTTTAAAAATATACCATTTTTTAACTTTAACATTTTTTAACATTTATTATTTTAAAAGTTAAATAATTAAAGTTTTTGAAAGGTATATATATGCAAATTTAAATTTTTTAGAGCATATGGAATCTTTTTATTTATGTCTTAAGTGCATGTGATAAGTTAAATCTCCATCCATTCTTTCTCACTCATCATCCCTTTTGATATTAAAGTGATTTAAGAAGTTTAAATTGAGTCGTAGATTTGTGAGGGCAGGATTTTCCATATCCTAGGTGGCGGGATTTAAGTCGTTCCCTTTGTATTAGGGTTATTATGATAACTTAAGACAAAAAAGAATGTAAACTATTCAATAAGGAACAAGTTCAAATCCCGCCACTTTAGATTTAAAAATTTCTGAACCGTCTAATAAGGTGAACACCATGCTTCTTTATAAACAAATAAACAAACAAATAAATAAACCAACATATGGCCAATTATATATATATGGATGGCAAGCCAAAAAACAAAAGTTTTTTCAAAATTAAAACAATTGTATAAAAAGAGGAGTTGCAAGGTTTCATAATAGTTTAAGATTCAAATTTCAAATAAAATATAACTAATTTAGTTTTCAGCATTAATTATAATTAACCATATTATAGATGCGGTTCTTCTTCTGGCTTGAGTCTACTGCATATCAGACGTAAGTATGTGCATGTGCATGTGCATGCGTGCATGTTGTGAGTTTATAAAATCTGCAAACATTAATTCAAATATATCTCTTATAACTATTATTTACTTATTATACCACAATAAGAGGTTTCTGCCTTTGCCTCCTCCACTTGGAGGTTTACACGTAGGAAGATGGTAGACGGCGTTTTGATGTAATGGCAAACGACGTCAATCTAACTGACAGACTTGTCGGTGCTACTGCCTCTTTAGTATTTGCCCGCATGTCAGTGGCTGTCCTTCATGTAAATGGGTTTTTATACCTCTGTGTAAATCACTGTTTTGGGTTTTGGGTTTCTATACTGTGATCACTGTTTTGGGTTTTGAGTTTCTATACTTTGATCACTGTTTTGGGTTTTGTGTTTGATTTTGTTACAGCTTGTTTTTAGAAATGTAAATGGCCAAATATATGCACATTGTACGTTGAATGTTATAAGTTTATTTAAGATGCAAAATACAACTATACATCAAAACATACAAAGGATTTCATATAAACTTATATTTATTTTCATCTTATTAAGACCCAAACATCACTAAATGTCTGAAGAAGAAAATAATGGATTCATACCTTTATGGGTCTACTCTCTTGTTTGGATATTGTCTTGAGCTTTAATTTCCAAACCATAGTTTACGAAGCACACACTAAAAGAGAAGCAAATAAAGACAAACAAAGGCCCAACCATTCTTTAACAAATGCCCTAAATAGCCCCTACAACCACTATAACATACAGCATACACATCCATCAAAATAAAAAAATCAAATGTTCAAGGATATGCCCAACACGCCTCAGAACGATCACTTACTATACACACAAAGCCTCTTAATAAACAAGAACCATGTTTGTAATTGCCCTTTTAAAAAATACTCATTAAACCTTAAAGCAATCCCCCACACACTCTATAACAATGCCCATCAAAGAGGGATGATATCTACCAGAGTAATCATACTCGTTTTCAAGCATGGGAGCCTCACGCTTGAGTGTGTACTAGCCAATAACACAAATATATGCACGTTGTATGTACATATGTCGTGTTTGAGCATTTGTCTTGTACTATACACCAATTAATCTTTGCAACTACTACTTCTTCTTTTGTTTTCCCCACCAATGTGTGTACAATTAAACACGTTGGTGTGTGTAGCTTAAGCAAGTGATTAGTTCCAGATTGGCAAGGACACACACACACAACAACTTAATGTTATATATAAGATGTTTCTCTATAGCTTGGTGAATGTGCACGTGTGTGTGTGTGTGAGAGAGAGAGAGTGCGTGAGTAATATATTTCTTGTAGAGTCTCGCTGCGTATAGCCAGACTTGTCGCCACGGTGGAGTCCCTATGGCATTCGCCACATGGAACTTAACTCGAGCTGAATGGCTTGGTGACTTTGCGGCAGGCTGCCTTGTCACTGCCCACCACGACATCAGGTATTAATATATACTTATTATACATGATAATAAGGAACTTCAAATGTATAAAATGAGCACAATAATTCATATACATGTATATATCTGATAACAAAGTATTTGCAGCCTTGGCATACGGATTGTATATATTACACAGATGGGGCTATATGTCTTCAGCATTCTTGCTCTCTACCTACTTGAAGCGAGGAGAAGAGATCACTATTTAATGTTGCTTCATCATTCTGTAGCACTTACCTTACTGTTTAGTTCCTATGTGTACGGTCTGTGGCAGGTTGGCATGGTAGTCGTTGGTGTCTGACGTGCTTTTAGAAGTGTGCAAACTCATTCACTTTGTATACTGCGACTACCGTATGACTATGGCATGTTACACATTCTACGTTATCCAGTGGGTAGGGTTTCGAATCATAATGTTTCCGTGGTTCGTCCTCTCAATCTCCATGTAAGTTTAATATTTAAACTCTATTTAAAACACGTGATAAACTAGTTAAAACACACTTCAAATTATGTACGTGTAGTTATATTTTTTATTATTGTAGTAATTTCAACAAATGAGGAGATTATTCATTCCTGTTTACGTTTTTCAATTGTCTTCTACTCATGCTTCTGACGGCGAGTTTTGTGTGGACATACTACATCCTTAAAGCTGCTCTCAAGTATATTTCAAACAAACAGAGATGGACAACTTAAGATAAGTATTTAATTATTTACCAGATTGATCGATCCTTAAGGAGGATCATGCGCATACATGTTTTTACTAATGTTTTCTTTTTCCAGACATATATTTTCATCCTAGACTTAATATCAAGTTTTACTTATTGAACGGACTTGTGTGGGTCTGTGTGTGTGTTTGAGAGAGAGAGACAGAGAGAACAACAAATATATTTAAAAATTGAATATTATTGTTCAGATTTAAGTTCTTATTAATAGAGGGAAGGGAAATGGAAAAAGCCACGATAGCTTGCTTGCTAACAAAATCACTTATCCGTACCATAATGCCGTACCAGCTTGCATGGTTGTGCAATATTCAGCTCCAAGGACTTCTTAATATGCAGGGTTTAAAAGGCACACAGGTTCTCTACACAGAAAAGCATACTCTCTAGATAATCACCCAGCAACAGGTATGGGTCTCTCTCTCTACCCCCCCGCCCCGCTCATGTTTGTCAAGAAAATGCTGTGGATTCACATGCTGTGGTACCGCACTCTTTGTTTGGGGCAAGTATAAAACCCAAGGTTGAGCATGCATATACATGCATATAAGTGATCACACACAGACACACACAAGTTTTATGTGTGTATTGAGAGCTTGTTCTCAGGCAACAAACAAGTGAGTCAAAAGCACCAGTGAAGAAAATTCTACATTCATTACCACCAGAGAAGATTGAGATGTTCAAGTCCCTGGACAAGCGTGCAGAAAATAACATCCTCACATTTCTCAAGCCAGTAGAGAAATGTTGGCAAATATATACATATATCATACATATGTGTGTGCGTGTGTGTGTGATTATAATATTTTGATTTTGTAACTTCATCTATACTATAAAAAGAATATTGAAAATTTGAACTGTAACAGGCACACACAATACACACACATAGCTGCCTCTCACTTTCATTTTTGAACTAACCTAACCAAAAGAATATGCCAAGTATATTGTACTATAAATAAGGTTTTGAAGAAGAAAATGGCCATGCTCAAGCATCTATTAGTACAAGACGACGAATTAAAATCCATACCGAATCAGGTTGATGTGTGGAGTTGTTACTACTACAAATGGTTTAGTTCGTAGGCTTGATCACACAATCAATAGGTGGTTAGCTGATGCTATGGAAGTTAAGGTAGCAGCAAGCTCTGATCCAAACAAGAATGGTATATGTTCCAAAGACGTGGTTGTCTGCCGTGACAAGAATATCTGGGTTCGGATCTATTACAAGAAGAATTGTTGTAGTGCACAACCAACAGTAATTCATTACCATGGTGGAGGATTTGCAATTTTATCTCCAGACTTCATTAGCTATGATGATTTTTGTAAGAGATTGGCAGCCAAGGTTCCATGCGTGGTTGTTTCAGTAAACTATCGGCGTTCTTCAGAGTACAAGTACCCAACTGCTCATGAAGATAGTTATGAAGCCTTACAATGGGTTCAGACTACTGACCAGCTTCCTATATCGGCCAACCTGAATTGCTGCTTTTTATGTGGAGACAGTCCCGGGGGTAACATTGTCCATCACGTAGGATTAAGGGCTTCCCATGATTCAAATTTGAAGATCACTATACGTGGACATATTCATTCAACCTTTCTTTGGTAGAGAAGAAAGAACAGTGACAGAGATAATATGTATATTTATTTTAAATATTGCCTAAACTAGGTGAAGCTGAATAATGCACCCAATAATGCACCCATTGTGACTATGGAGAATGCAGATTGACATCGGGCAGCTTACCTACCAAAGGGAGAAAATCGAGATCACCCAGTTGCAAATGTGTTTGGACCGAGAGCAAAGAAAATCGATAAGGTGAAACTACCACCTTCACTTGTTATTATAGGTGGGCTAGATATGTTAAGGGATTGGCAAGTGAGATATGTACAAGGCTTGCTCCAAGCTGGTAAACCATGCCAAATGCAGTTTTACGAGGAACCATTTCACACGATTCATCTATATTCATTTTGTGATAAGTTTGAGATGATATCTGTTATTTTATTAATGGGTTAGACAAATAAATCATTTTATGATTTGGAATTTATCTTAATAAACATCCAGATTGTGGAGTCACATATAATAAATATTTAATAGAAATTTACATGTATTGATAAAGATGTTTATGAGATTGTTTCACTTAAGAAAATCACTTATGGCACTTTAAATATGTTTTAACCTATTTTATTTTTACTTTATATTAAAATTAATTATTTAATTTTAGCTTATCAAAATCTGATTTAAATTTAAATATGTAAAATGTGTATTTAAAAAGTTTGGGTGAAAATTTCAAATTAAATAAAATCAATATTTAATAAAAATAATAAATTTTGAATTTTATTAAACAGTAAATCTTAAATATATGTAATGCATAATTGTATATATAATTTAAACTTGTATGGATATATATAGAATATAGTTATATGTATTATCTATTAAATGTAAAAATTGTGAAATTTGGTATTATTCTTTTAAATTTTATTATTTAGCTATAGTAAATTAGTATTTTAGTAATGCATTGAATTGTTTTAACTTGTCTGAAATTCCTACTCTATACTTTCAACTAAAAAGTGGGTTTAATGTTACTTTATCTGATTATCAAGGCGACAAGATAACCCGCCTTAATAAATTTAAATACATCATATACATAATATTTATCATACATATATGATTTATATTTCATTTCTCATTAATAATACTTTAATGGTTTATATAAAAATATATACATATATCTTAAATTTATATTACAGTGAAACATAAAGCTTGTTTAAATTAGAATTACAAGGTTTAAGAACATTTAAAAGATATAATTGTACCCACACACACACACGCGTGTATACATACTTACATACGCACTTCAAGACAGGTAATACTCCAGCTTACCAAGTTAATGCCATCTATACACTTAGGCAACATCTCTCTCTCTCTCTCTCTCTCTCTCACTCACACACACACACACACACACACACACACACACAACTCTTTCCTCTTCATCATGGGGCTAATGCAAAGGTACACAGCTTCTGCATTGGCCTAACCAAGCAAAGTCTTGTCAGTGTTTAGTTAAAACTTCTCAATTTTTAACTTCAATATAATTATATGCCAGTGAAATTATTTTAAAAACATTCCTCAACGAAAGACTTAATTTAGCTCAATAAAGGTTGATGTGCATTATAGTTGATTAGTTAATGTAATGTATTTTTGTTGCTGGTAAAATTACATGGAATATCTTAATATGGTCTGATATGACAACACGCGCACACACACACACACTGTAGATAGAACTTAACAAATGCATATGTATTATTAAAGAAGAGAAGAAAAAAAAAGGAAAAATGTGACAAAGAAAAAGAAATTTCGGTCTACTAGACAACTAAGACTGAATACAATATATATATATATATCTTCAGTTCTGAGTCCCCTTCTTCAGGTTTTCTGCTTGGTATAATGAAACCAACACTTGAGAGACTGCATACTAATCCCAATCTCAGCCTGTCTCTCCTTTGGAACATTCCCAATTATCCAGTTTGCCTCCTTTGCAGCCGCTTCTAGCTTTCGTACCTGCTCCTCTGTGAACTTAGTCCGTTTCCTCGAAGAGCCCGCACATGACACGCACACGTACACATATATCCGCATGTATATTATCTAGTTAATGAAAGCCTTAACAACCGTTCTAGGTATCTGATATTACCGGTGGGCTCCTCATTGGCCCTTTGTCCAGCAGATAGTACAACCTCCAAAGGCAGAGGTGCAAGAGACAATCAATGTTCATGTTTCATAGGTGCAACCTCAGAGTGAATTCCTGCAGAATTATGTAACTAAATGACATAAATAAACAAGTTAACGCATCCACACCAATTACATAAATGATAGAATAAATATATACATCATGTAATCCTTCAACAAACATATGCCGGAGAGCGAGGCCCCAGTAACGGGCAAGCCAGAAACGTTTCAGCACAACCTCTTCCTGGAAACAAGAATATGATGCCAAGTATCAACAATATATCAACTTGCTATTGTAATAACAAAAATAGTAATACAATGTTATTATACTTGTACTTTAGTAACTCTATCAATATTACGTACCATCTCTTCTGTTGTAAGAATCATTCTGTGAGTCATTGTTTTCAATGCCTTCACTTCTGCTTCTGATGCTTCTGCTGATGTAGAAACAGCTTCGTCCTTGACCGCCTGTAGCTAACATATGAAATAAATGAATCAAAAACATAGGAACAGAATCATAGCACAGACCATCTGGGAGTCCCAAAGCATAATTATGTACATTCACCATGATTTATATTATACTCTATAAAACGCCATCTACCGTTATGCTAAGTTAGATCTTTTCATTCTTCTAGTTACAGTGTCATTTCACATTCCCTTTAATGAGCTGCACACACCCATAAGCACATACATATGTAACAAACGTCGGCTTCTAGGCGTAGAGCTCTTTCACATCTCTCGTTTGTGCTGCAGCTTTAAGTGCGGCCTGAAAATTTCATAAAGGAAATGACAACTCTGAAACATGACAACCAGTTTAAATATTATAAATTCATATATTTATAAACTAGATTTTACAATGGTACAATATTAAAGCTATTTAAATTGTGAAACTGTTCTTACATTTACATAGTTAATGCACCATAAATGTCCTTAATTTTAATGCATTAATATTAAAATTCCAATGCATACTAATTATAGAATTGTGTGTGTGTCCATTTACATTAATGCTAGTAATCATAAGGGAAAAGCATCTATAATATAATTACATATGCAAACTAGAGGCATCTCCAAACCTCATGTTATCAAGGTCTTTATCTGGTAAAGGCTTTTTATGCCAACCATGTTCTATCCCTTCTTTAGTGAACGAGACAGTGTGTTGATATGCCTCTTTGTTTTCCTTTATGCAACCCTGGTCATATAAAAAAAAAGAATACATCTACACACACATCATACATGTGTGTGCTTGTGTGTATGTATATACCTTTCTCGCAATATTTTTTTTTTGATGATTCTTTAATTTTAAAACAGATGTTATAAAACTTATTATCTAGCTCGTCAAAAAGAATATCAAAGTTTTTGAGCTGAGTACACGAGTGGGACAAACTGATATGTATGTATGTATGTCACGTCTTGTTGGTCCCCTTCGGAGCATAAGACGGTTACAAGGTTACAAGATATCCTTATGATAGCCTCATTTGCTCCATGCACAGTGAGGGAATTTCTCAACATTTCAACAGGAGCTCTCGATCCCGATACACACACAATATATATATAATAATTAATTAATTAATTAATTGTATAGGTATTAATAATTAATAATGATAACGTTTTGCTGATACATTTATATGCATATATATTATTTGGCATAATTATGTGCTTTAACTTAATGTTGGAGTTACCGATGGATTAATCCTTGGGGAACTTCTAACGATGAAAAGCTGGTTATCATATGATACATGCATGCAATGAGTATTAATTGATATACAAATATTTCTATTTAACATGCTTGCAGAGCATGCGTTTTGTTATATCACTACGGAAAAGAAACAGCCTACATTTTATTGGCTTTCCCTTCTCTCCACGTATCCCAAATTGCCTGATCATTTCCTCGTGAACCAGGAAGACAGAGATAATGAGTTTGGCTAGCACGTCAGCAGAAATAGACACACATACGATTCGTGAATCGAAAGTTGTTATTTTTTAATTTCAAAACTTAGTCTTTAATTATGATACAGTTTACTAGCATTCATAAATATTATATTTTAGTATCATATTTAAATGGTTTTAATATATAATTATAAAGTTACCAATTCAAAATGTACATGTCTAGTCGGTGCGGAAAATCTTATATAAACTTTAAAATATTTTATACATAAATTTTAATGTGCATGTTTGATTATGAAAATAAAAAACTAAGCGTAATGAATATATTAAGCAAACACTTACCATTGCACAATCGTGCTAGAGTTACGGAGGTTTCTCACCACGGGCAGTTACTGTTGCTTGCAAAAAAGGTATATAATAAAGCACACACATAAGGACGTGTACACACACGGTGTGTATTCATTTTCAGCCGAGGCATATCAACACACTGTCTCGTTCAGTACAGAGGGGATGGAACATGGTTTGCATAAAAAGCCTTTTGCCCCCTCACAAGCAACGTCATAACCTAGATAAAGACCAAGATAACATCACAAGATGAAATTGTCTCATACGCATTGGAATATTATTATGTGCTATAGACTTAAAAATATTATTTATGAATTTATCATATGTACAGAGTCTAAATATTATAAATGGAATTATAAATTATTAATTTAATGTGCATTTTGTGGTTACGTACCTTATATATAATATATATAAATTTGAAGTTGCCGTGCATTATCTTATATTAATTATTTTATTGTGCGTGTCTGTCTATCCTACTGTCACACTAAATCTTAGACGCACGTGGCCTCCTCCAATGGTCACATTAGATCTTAAACCCACGTTGGCCTAGCTACTAAACTCATGTGACCACATCCAATAATTAACATTTTATATATATATATATATGTGGGTAAAGCAGTCAAGTGTCTATGTATAGTTCTATACACATATACACTATATATTAATAAAAAAAGCATGTGTATATCAAAATTGTGTATGAGAGAGATTAAAAAAAAACCTATAGGAGGGTTAGAACGATTTGTGTGAGAAAGAGAGCACAAATAGGATGTATTGCACAATAACATTAATAAAAAGGTCAAGATGATTGTGTGTGTAAAAGAGAGAGATGTATTATTACATATAGATGATTAGGCATTTGTGTATGTATGTGTGTGTAGAAGAAAGATATGTATTACTACATATAAATGATAGGTAGCTGTGGTGTGTGTGCAAGAGAGAGATGTATTACTGCATATAAATGATTTGTGTGTGTGTGGGAGAGAGATGTATCACACTCCCTAGAGAGAGAAAGCAAGTAACATTGTACAACAATGTTAATACAAAGGGTCAAGATGATTAATAAGAAAGAGTGTAATAGCATTATTCTATTCCTTATGTCAACTTAATAAAAGGCCAATTTATTTATGAAAGAGCCGTTATTCTATTCAATTAGGTGACTCGTGATTTACTTAAGCCGAATATCTCCACTAAGTAATAACTATGATAGAGAGTATAACATTGCAATACGTGTGTGTGTGTGAGAGAGAGAGCAAGTAATATTCAATAATAATGTTGATACGAGAGCCATGATAATTACATAACTACGTGAGAATCATATTATATAATAACATGAATACATATATGTACATATATCAGATATTGAGGACATGGCAACAATTAGGAATGGTCCATTAAATAATTAAGCCCACCAACAGTGGGTATGTGTAATAATATTATAATATATTTTAAGAATATGTTAATATCTAATAAATAAATTAAATAGTTATTTTTACATTAAAACATATATAAACACACTAAAATAAGTTAACTAAATATAATGTGTTGTATAATATATAAAGTTGTGTGCTTTTATTAACTTTTATATTATATATTATATAAATGAATTATTTTAATACACAAGTAATCTTCAATTCTTTTATTATTTATTATGTGTTTTTTACAAGGAGAATAATAAATAAAATGCACCAAATGTAGGAGTCCTTTAACAAAGAAGTAACTATTTATCACCATTATAAAAAAGTTGTGTGTATGTGCAATATTGTATGTGTTTTAAATTTTAAATACATACAAGTATGAAACAATTACAAAAATTAATGCTAATGCACTAAGTTATAAAGCTCGTTGTTACAACATGATATTTTCAAGTGGATTTACAACAATGGTAATTGATAAATTATTGATTTATGAGTAATGAATTTTTAAAAATTAACAATATTATTCATATTGATAAGTTTGAAACATTATTAAAAATATTTATAATTTTAAAAATAACGATCACAGTTTAAAGATTCCAGTAGGTCACTGTCGGAATGTCTTCGACGTCGTTGCTTGTTGCATCCCATATGAATGTGGAGACTCGAGTTGCGTCATCCCTACGTCGGATGGGTATATTAATGGACTTGGTGAGATTGCACCACCAAATTCCCTATATATGACGCACGTGTCAATCCACGTACATACATATGTATATATAACTTTGTATGTATGTGTACATAGAGGAATGCACTTGCAGGAATTATTATCTACAGTTCGAAAGTACTAAAGGAAAATCTATGTGGTAATTCAAGTAACTTCTGAATATTATATAAGGAATTTCGACATCACCTTGTTTGAGGAAAGACCCTAAGCCGTTGCATGATGAAGTTGGATCGCCATTGTCCCTGTACGTATGTTCCACGTCAATACATGTGTGTGTATACTTAAAGATAAAGAAAGAACAACCGTGAACATGTACATCCAGAGTTTAATGCTGTTAACAAAGTCTTGTAGAAGGGTAGGCTTAACACTAACAACTCAAGTGTAAGGAATTTTGACAGTACCTTGATTGAGGAAAGAAACCAAGCTCGTTGGGATGGGAAGCAGTGCCAGTCCCAGAAGACAGTTCATCATTTGAGCCATTATGCACCATCGTAGGGTAGATCTATAACACACATATGCATATATAAGATAAACACACAGGAGAGAATCGCAAAGTAAAGTTATACGCTCGTTAGAGTTGACCATAAGGATTCGACCTTATATGAAAAATGCACAGGAATTAATAAAAGAAAATAAAAATTCTGCATGCTCACCTTCATGCCCCCCATTTGCAACACTTGCTGTTGTCAAGGTTAACACGTTTTAGAGAAGAACAGGATTTCTACACAAACCACAACATACATTACGGAGCCGTATGTATTCTTCAAGCTGCTTCAGCCCCTCCATATCAAGCGCTTCAATATGCTCCAATATGCCTAGGCGTACAAGTGATGAGAAATGAAATGGTCGTAACCCTAGACTGTGGGAAATATATATACTACCCCAGCACGCACATGACGTGTTACTGTGAACCGTCTATTTGTTTTATTCTTGTAGACAAACACGAGTAACATGTAACACGTAACACGTGTTGCGTTTTAATTTTAAAATATAATTTCTAATTAATTAACACAAAATTAATTTTCTTTTATTTCTTTTTAATATTCATATAAATACAAGTCTTAACTTATAATTAGAATTATTTCTCACACTGCATTAATCCTTATTTTTTGTTATTGATGGGACCAATACAGAGAGAGTTTGTTTTATATTAATTAACATAAAACTTAATAATTTTTCTATTTAATTTTAAAACTTTAAACAATAAGATATATTTTAACTTGTGAATACAGATAGATCCGATTTAATAATCTCCACATGCATTTGTTTCAGTTATAAATCTCTACCGTAACATGTTGTATTTATCATATTATTAAGTTAAAACTATAATATTAATTAAGTAATACAAAAGTTAAGTTTTATTTAATTTTAAAAGTCTTAATTTGTAAATATAAATAGATAAGTCATAATTATAAATAAATAAGTCAAATCTTAACTTCTCATGTAACATTAATCTATGTTATTTTGTTAATAAGACCAACCATATAAAACAATAAGGTTGTTATTGTTAGAAATTATAAAGTTTATTTATACTATTAAAATAAAAATTAATATTTAATTTTTTTTCAAGAATAAGATATATACTTTAACTTGAGAAATAAATAATTAAGTTTTTAATAACTCTTCCCACACATTCATTCGTGTAATTTGAATTATAAATCTCTCTAAGCACGTAAAACACGTAAAGTGTGTTTTATTTATTGTTATTAAGTTAAAATATAATTTTTAATTAATTAACATTAAAAAAATAAAAATTATTTCATTTAAAAGTTAAAGAATAAGATATTAATTTAACTTGTAAATATAAATAAGGTATAAATATAAATAGATAAGTCAAGTCTTAAGTACAAGACGCAACAGTTTAAAGAGAAAATGAAATGGTCATAACCTTAGATTATAAGGAAAATATGTAGACACACACACACATGTGAGGTATGGACAACACTTGCACGTTACATCACATGAGAAAAATGTGTTTCATTATATCTTTGTCATCTATTTTTGTGTAATGTAATTTTTTCAATCATGTGTAACATGTAAAACGTGTTATAAATTAAAATTATAATTAATTAACACAAAAATAATTTCATACTAAGAATTTCAAGAAATAGATATATTAATTTGTGAATATAAATAAATAGATAAGCCAAGTCTTAAGTTATAATTAGAATTATTTCTCACACTGTTTTTTTTATTAATAGGACCAACTATATAAACAAGGTTGGTATTGATATATATATAATTTAACATAAAACTTAATAATTTTTATTTCATTTTAAAATTTGAACAATAAGATATATAATTTAACTTATGAATACAAATATTAATAAGTTATGAATAACTCTCCACATGAGTTGGTTTTACTAATCTGAATTGTTCATTTTGCTAATTTGAATTATATATTTCTATTTGACATATAACCATATTGTATTTATCATGTTATTAAATTAAATATAATATTAAATTAATTAACATACATAAAAATTAATTTTTTATTTAATTTTAAAATTTTAAAGAAAAAGATATATAATTTAATTTGTAAATATGAATAAATAATTCAAATCCTAAGTTCTCACTATATAAAACAATAAGGTTGTTATTGATAGAAATCATAAAAGTTCATTTATATTAATAAATAGAAATAAAGCTTTTTATTTTATTTTAAAAATCTAAAGAATAGGATGTACTTTAACTTGAGAATACAAATAGATGAGTTTTGAATAACTTTTCACATGCATTCATT
The DNA here is from genome assembly GCA_003024785.1 of Selaginella tamariscina. Taxonomy (NCBI): domain Eukaryota; kingdom Viridiplantae; phylum Streptophyta; class Lycopodiopsida; order Selaginellales; family Selaginellaceae; genus Selaginella; species Selaginella tamariscina. The sequence continues at coordinate 4,684 of PUQB01000892.1, read as the reverse complement.
CATGTAAATTGAATGATAGATCTCTTTGAGCACCTATAACATGTAAAACATGTTTTATTTATCTTGTTATTAATTTAAAATATAATTTAAATTAATTAACATAAAAGTTAAACTTTTTAATAAATTTTCATTTAAAAGTTAATTTAACTTGTAAATATAACTAGATAAGCTATAAATATAAATAAAAAAGTCCAGTCTTAAGTTCTTACATAACATTAATGCTTGTTATTTTGTTAATAATAAAATAATAAAATTGTTATTGATAAAAATTGTAAGAATTTACTTAAATGGGTTCTTATTAAGAGGTTTAAAGAATTTAATATAAAGTTTATGATTATGTAATTATTACAATCATGTCTATTATGCACATCACCTTGTTTGAGGAAAGACCCTACTCTCGTTGCATGATGAAGTTGCCCTGTACGTATGTTCCAAGTCAATACATGTGTGTGTATACGTAAAGACAAAGAAAGAACAACCATGAACATATACATACGACTGTCAACAGAAGTTATTATATATGTATATACATAATATATATATATATACTTTAAGCTTTTCTAAATAATAATTAAATTTCAGTAAGGTGACAAATCACCGTCAGATTTCTGCCACGTGTTTCATTTCATAATTTTAAATCGATTTTAATGATACATAGATATTGTGCTTAATTTTTTAATAGTAAACTCCATACCAATAATATTCATGTTAATATCTGGGGAAAGCGGACTCTTTAATATTCAAAATTTCAGATAATTATAAAATTAATCTTGAGTCAAGTTTATTATTAATTGAGTTAATAAGACACTTGTACTATAATGCAGTTGCCACGTATGAGTGGTCGAGTACGGAAGGAATATCCCATACCACAAATTCCATCTTGTAATGGCAGCCAATGAGAATGAAGGACTCACTTGAGCACAAAAATTTTCTGCCGTCAATATATGTATGTATGTATGTATTAAAATCACAATTCACCGTTCTGTGTCTGCATAACATAACCCAATCGTATTCATTCATTCTATGTAGACTATACTCTCTTGTTTAACAAACAACCAGTGATATTTTACTGAGATATTTACCTTCTTCTGTTGTTGTTGATCGTTGAATCTGCTTCCCTGTCCTCCAGCCTCTGCAAAGAGAAACTCAAACAAAACACACGCACACACATCTTATAACTCAAACAATCTAACACATAACACATACACACACGCACACAATTAACACATAACATATACACACATTAAAAGAGATGCAGGGGTATAACTCAAACAATCTAGCACATAACACATACGCACACGCGCACACAGTTAACACATAACATACACACACACACCTTATAACTGAAACATCTAACACATAACACATACGCACACGCGCACACAGTAAACACATACACACACCTTATAAGCGAAACAATCTAACACATAACACACATACGCACACTTTTAACACATAACATGTACACACAATTAAAAAAGGATGCAGGGGAAGCCAGTCCGGTTATGTCTATGTTAATGTTTAACTCCCATATGTTATCCAAGTTTAGTTAGTTCAAATACACTGGATCAATCACCAGTCTTCCCTGCTCAGGCACTAATCCATGCTCATGAATCCCTATTTATACAGGCCATCCCGCAAAATCCCATGCATGTGGGATTTAAGATTTAATAATGCATGGAAAGACCTAAAGAATATTCCCATGCACTAAAAGATATTCTACACACGGCACAGAATATGCCGAGGGTATAACGTCAGAATATTCCGAGCATATATGCATACACAGGCGCCTCTGCAGTAGGTCTTTGCGAGTAATTATCCCCAGTATTTTTGAATTCCTCTCAAGTATGCTTGCTGTTCGTAAAATCCTTGATTAAATGCATCCCCAACAGCCTGCAATGTGAATATATGTATATAAATAAATGTGCGTTTATAGATAGAGAAAGAACCACCCAGAAGGGAAGCGGCTCCCAACAGAACAACAGTATATATATATAACATATATGTACAAACATTATTAGTATACGATCAACATCGATATATCTATGTGTATCAATGCTATATGTGTATATGCATACATTCACGCATGTCTATATGTATACATAATGTATATACGTATGTATACCTAGAGAACCGAACTCTCTCCATCTTTGACAACATAATCCATATACAGAAACTAAAGAAACCGCAACTTTTGGTACAAAAAAAAAATAACTTCACCAATGTCTTTTAAAGGATTTAATCTGCAAAATAAAACTATATATATATATATATTAGATTAAGAAGATACTTAATATTGCTGTATATGTTTATTTATACACATACATACGTCTGTACATACGTTATATAAACATTCGTATTTAGAGATATGTATGTCTTTTATATTTACATATATGGCGTATAATTTATATGTTTATAACATATCTATATTATAGATTATATTATACCAACTTTAAATCTTAAACAATTACATTCACTCAATAGTACAGCCCTTTTTTAAGGTTTGTGTGACCAACTAATACCCTTGTCCAATCTTAATACTTAGAGTCACCACACAAGCGTGAGTCTTAAGTACTTTCAAATCTTAATAATAAGAAGAAAAACAAATATTGTATGTTCACATGTATTAGCATTCATACCTCTTGTTGTTGTCAAGTTTAACACGTTTAAAAAAGAACACAAAAACAAACAAAAAGGAATCCTTGAGGTATTACACAAGATAGCATTAGGTATGTAGTTTGTGCCTCCACCTCAAATGCTCCAAAAATCCCCTCCTAAGAAACTACAAATAAATTTTATCACATTCATAAGTTTGGAGTCACCTACTTTTTCATGTAAAGCCTGGTTCTCCTTTTGGAATTTTGTTCACATCCTTGTAATGCTCCTGAGGGATAGAAAAAGTTGCTAACTACTTTTATCAGTAGTGCGAGAACACTTACCACCATGTCTTCATTTATTTATATACATTTATAGGCGTACAAGAGATGCCGCTGTTTGCAGAGAAATGAAAATGGTCGTAACCCTAGACTGTGGGGAAATACATATACTACCCACAGCACGCACATGACGTGTTACTCGGAAATGTGTCCCATTATATCTGAACCGTCTATTTGTTTTATTCTGAACGTGTTGCGGCTCATGTTATTAATTTTAAAATATAATTTCTAATTAATTAATACAAAATTATTTTTTTTATTTCATTTTAAAACATTCAAGAATATTCATATAAATACAAGTCTTAAGTTATAATTAGAATTATTTCTCACACTGCATTAATCCTTATTTTATTGATGGGACCAATACATTAGAAGAGTTTGTTTTATATTAATTAACATAAAACTTAATAATTTTTTTTATTTAATTTTAAAACTTTAAACAATAAGATATATATTTTAACTTGTGAATACAAATAGATCCTATTTGAATGACTCTCCACATGCATTTGTTCCAATTATAAATCTCTACCGTAACATGTTGTATTTATCATATTATTAAGTTAAAATTATAATATTAATTAAGTAATACAAAAGTTAAATTAATTTTAAAATTTAAAACTTAAATATAAATAGATAAGTCATAATTATAAATAAATAAGTCAAATCTTAACTCCTCATGTAGCATTAATCCATGTTATTTGTTAATAAGACCAACTATATAAAACAATAAGGTTGTTATTGTTAGAAATTATAAGAGTTTATTTATGTTATTAAAATAAAAATTAATATATAATTTTTTTTCAAGAATAAGATATATACTTTAACTTGAGAAACAATAATTAAGTTTTTAATAATTCTTCCCACACATTCATTCGTGTAATTTGAATTATAAATCTCTCTAAGCACGTAAAACATGTAAAGTGTGTTTTATTTATTGTTATTAAGTTTAAAATATAATTTCTAATTAATTAACATAAAAAATTTAAAAAATTATTTCATTTAAAAATTAAAGAATAAGATATTAATTTAACTTGTAAATGCTCCTATTGCCAGCTTTAGAACCCCTTAATGAACCCTTAAGAAATGGGTAATGTGAACCTGTCAAACAAGATCCCACATCTACAATTAGACAAGGACACGAATGTGCCTTGCTTGGTCATGAGTGCTACACCTAACCTAACGTGGAGGAGGAGGTTAAAGACAAGCCTCAACCTCTGCTTTTTGGAATGTGCATTCCGACAAAACCTTTCAGGCATGGATTCACTAATGTTAAGGGTGAGCACCCCGAAGGTGGAACGTACCCCTATCATATGGAAGTTAGAGCAGCATAAAAAAGGGTTATATCTTAACTACACAAGCTAAAGCTTGCACCGGTAGAAAATCAACTAACTCAGTCATGAACCCAGTACATGTACTACTTAATATATGTGATAGAGCCCCCCATGTTTTCCTGTTTACATAAGTGGGCTGTGTTAAATAGAGAAAATCCTACGATCTAAAACATAGCAGTGGTCACCACCAACATACCTGTATTAAGGGTTTATCAGAATAAGAAGTAATAAAAGTGTACAGATTAGACTTCAGAGGGAGAAAGGGTAAGGATGGCAAGGTATGTAGCAGGTAGCAGTACTACGGATCCCATCACAGTACTGAGAAAAGAATAGTATACACCAAAACAGTAAGATGAGAAAGAGATAGTCGTATTGAGAGTGAAAAGAAACTTATATTATGTTGCACATGGCACATAA